>VWZD01007560.1:381244-692697 GCA_013396695.1 Sakesphorus luctuosus | reverse complement strand
GTGTGTGTGTGAATGTGTGTGTGTGTGAATGTGTGTGTGTGTGAATGTGTGTGTGTGTGTGTGTGTAAATGTGTGTCCGTGTCTGTGTGTCCATGTCTGTGTGAATGTGTGTGAATGTGTGTGTGTGCGTGTGTGTGAATGTGTGTGTGAATGTGTGTGTGTGCATTCATCCTCCTGTGGTAGTTTAAGGGATGTTGTGAGCTTTACTTTGGGGACAGATGTGCTCACTTTTATTTCCAGTGCTTGATATGACAACAATGGATGCACATTTGAACAAGTCCTGCTTTGAGGACAGCCTTCCTTTTGATGTGCACTATCCTCTCCAAGGCCATGGGAAGGTCATTCCCCTGCAGTGCCCCACACACCTGCTAAGGAAGGGATACCCCACAGCACCTGAGCAGTTCCACTGGGGGATGAAAAGATGTACAAGTCCTACGTATTCAGCTGAAGTAATTCTTTGTTAGTCCACTGATATCAAAGGAACTATACCCAGTATGCTGGAATGCTGACTCATAATTTCAAATGAAACTTTTTCATTCATTCTTAGACAGCTTTGACTTAAAGATTAAGTCACTGGAGAACTCTGCTGTTGAGAAGACATTCAGCCGCAGGAACTTAAAAACAGTAACACAGCTCTACTTTCCTAATACTCCTTGTCAGTCTGTCTTGCCAGTCAGGTCTTTCAAGTTTGGGTAGGTCATGTTTAGACACTGAGAGATGGTGCAGCTTGTGCTAGTATGGATCAGGATCTCGTTGGAGGCTTTTATGCTAAAATTAGATGCTACAAGAAAGCTGTAAGAAAAAAAACCCCAAACAACCCTATTTAGATTAATGCTTTAAAACATGAAATCTTGGGTTCAGGGAAGGCTGTGGCAATTCTGCATTGTGTTCAGCAGAACTAGAATTTCAAGTACAGTGTTTAGGGGTTTAAAAGCTTGCCTGGTTAGACAGCTGATGAAGTGAGAAGCAGAAATTGCAGCTTTCCTCCAAACCAAGGGAATCAGTGTCATGGAAGACAGTGTAGCAGCAAAGAGATGGTACTGATAAGGTAACACACTTGAATGATTTTATGATTTATATTCTCCTCCTTATCTGTGACAATATCCATTCTCTGAAGATGAAACAGGAAACATACAGCTGCTGCATATATATTTATTTTCATTGTGGTCTAGCTTTCAGAACAGTGCCAAGGTCCATGAAAATAATAACCTAAGGCAGCAAAAAGAAAAAGATGTGGCTGCCCTCAACCTGCCAGGTGTTCTCCTTGCAGCTCTGTCAGAACACACACTGTTGAGCAGGGAGGGCCTCATTGCTGCCAGCTACCTGTGCATCTCCAGTGCAGGTACAGGTTCACTTGTGGAACAAAATGTGCCTTTCACTTATTTGCTCTTTGACCTTATTGAAATGACTTGCATCTTTACATTTTATCCCTTATACAGTTTGCTAAGAGCAGGTGCTGAAAAAACAAAATTGCCTACCTCAAGTCTTAGCAAAAAAGAGGATAAAACATCGTAGTAAAGGAAACAAATTTAGAAGCCGAACTTCTTTCTGTTGGAGAAGAGATACTACTTCCTTTCTGAGGGCATGGCTTGTGTACCTATGCATGTTTGGTGCATTAATATAGATGCAACCAGGTCCAAGGAACAAAGTCTCCGTGATGGTTAGTTCAAAACATGGGCGCCTGCGTTTGACATGTAGGCTTCAAACAACCTAAGGTGGTTGCTTCTAAATTTAATTTATGATACAAATCCCAAACCATTATTGTTCTTTTTATTTATGTCTAGGTTGAGTGCTTAAATAATTACTGGCTATGCTTAGATACAAAAAATATGAACTTGCTTTGAAATGAGGATAAACCACTCATTTTTTCCCAAAACATCTACAAACAAGTATACTAGTGCAAAGTTGGCCTATATGGGTCCCAGGACATAATCCTAAGGCTACAAAAACATATTGAGAATATTGAAACTTTTCTTCCTTCTTTCCCCCAAACACTTGTGATACTCACAAGGCTGTTTTAAACCTTTCTATCTTGGAAACTTTCCGAAATACTTTGATAAATGAAGAACTCTAGATATTTCATGAAGATCATGATATACTCACTGGGTGCGTTCCAAGTCTAGTTTTAGTTCCAAAGATATTGCAGTGGCTGGAAAGTGGTAAATGATTTTTTATTAGCCATAGACAAAAATCAAATTTGTGCCTCGATCTCCATCAATCTTAGTAAGACTCTGATGCAGTGATACTGCTTTATTGGGGGGACTAATGAACACTGGAGTCAGTTCCTTTGTCCTCAGTTGGTTAAAAAAGTTATTCAGGTCCTCCTGTCAGTACTTTGAAGGTAATGGTGTGATTTCTACCACCACACTGACTTCTGACAGAATTCCACTAATGCTTTCTTTCTTATTCTTTAGTGACAGGTATTCCTTTACACAGAACACAAATGACTGAAAATGCTGAGGTTTCCCTATGGCAGCATCACTGAGCTGTTTTTGCTAAAGCTGAGCGTGCATCATTTTACTGTTTTGCCATTCTGTCTTCTGGAACTTGGTTAGGGCTGGGATTTACAAAGAACAGTAACAGCCAAGAGGAAAATTTCTGTCCTCTGCCTCCTCAAACACAACACAAACCACTGAGGGTGATCTACGTGAACCTACTTTGCTTCATATCAAAGGAGTCGGTGCTGGGGCATCATTAGTCACTGAAAGGCATTGGAAGAGCAGCAGCTTAAAGCAAAGGTAATGGTGACTTCTCAGTCGCTGTAACTCAAGCCCTTTACTTGAAGGGCATTTGTTATTTACAAAATGAAGCTCTTTCCATATCTCATACTGGATGGATATCCTCTCCTTTAAAGGGTATTTCAGAATGGGAGTATAAATGATGCCATGTTAATTCTCCCTTTGGGCTTTCAACCAAAGATACTGTTACATAGAATACTCAAAACAATGAAAGTAGGAACTGAAGACTGGTATAGATTAAAAAAACCCCTAAGAATTATACTCACCACTTCTCCAATAACAGGTATGATGTGATTATTAGTTTACCAACAGACTACGACTTTCTCAAATTAACAACTGTAATTTTTGATTATATGAGGAATAATTTTTCAGAACTATTATGATGTGAAAAGCTGACTGATTTGCAAGCATCAGTTTTAGATATTTAAATCTGAGCTGTCAGATTTTGCAAAGCTCATATTTTCTGCTTTGAGGCTGTTAGATACAACTTCTAGAGACTTATATAGGGGAATGATTATAAACAATGTCTATAAGATGCTGTCTGCAAGTAAGGGTGATGATTAATAATGCTTGTGTGATGTTACCCAAACACAAGAGGTTTATATTAAAAAACCAAGCCTAAATACATACTCAAGAAAATCAACCTAAGACAGCAGCCTTGCCTGCTTTCCCCCTGCTTTTTGATGGTGACATTTAGTGCTCAATTTCTTGCAAAGGAAATGAAGCATGAGAAAAATTCAAAGCACCACCCAGACTGTCTATTGTTCTCTTTTTAATTAAAAAAAGAATTAAATGAATGGAAATATTCTTCCCTCCACATACACCCAGTGTAACAAATCCCACTTTTACCCATAGCTTAAAATAATTACCTTAAAAATACTTGGAAGTGTTAAATTTGCTTCCAGTGGAGATCCTGATGGCCATTTCTTAACACCTGCTCATTTCATTATCTCTCTCCACCCCAACTCAGCATGACTCCAATGTCCCAAACTAATGGTCTTTAACAATTTATTATGAAAGAGCATATGCATATATTCAATTGCTCTCTGTAGAGAAGTGTGGGTTTCCTTTCTTTGGGAACATCATTGCAGCCTTCCAGTACCTAACACAGGCCTCCAGGAAAGCTGGAGAGGGACTTTTGGCAAGGGCACATAGTGATAGGACATGGGGGATGGATTTAAGCTGGCAAAGGGTAGGTTTGGATTGGATATCAGGAAGAAATTCTTCCCTGTGAGGGTGGTGAGGCCCTGGCATAGGTTGCCCAGAGAAGCTGTGGCTGCCCCATCCCTGGAGTGTCCAAGGCTAAGGCTGGACAGGGCTTGGAGTAACCTGGTTTAGTAGAAAGTGTCCCTGCCCATGGCAGGGAGTTGGAAATAGATTATTTTTAAGGTCCCTTCCAACCCAAACCATTCTACAATTCTATGAACTTCCTTCCTTACTTGCAGAGCAATGTATTTCCTCTCTTTACAAAGTACCAGGATCTTTGCAGTTGAGCAAGGGAGTCACCAGAAATGTTTTTCAATAAAAGTATCTCAGCTCACCCACAGACTAAGAGGGTTTTCCTCGGTCTCTGACTATGACTCCTTTTTAAGAGTCTTATATTCCAATAACACCAATGTTTCTGAATGCTTGAGGAAGGGAAATTTGCCTCAGTTCAAAGGTATTAAGGGCTTCTTACTGATCTTACTTCACAAGAGTAAAATTAGAATAACCTGGTTGAAGTACAGGCATCCTGGCCACAGCAGCACCGACAGCAACAAAAACTTGAGGTGATACTGGGGCAAGACATGGATTGTGTGTGGTCAGTTCACAACTGCACTCTTGGCTGCTTGTCCCAGGAGCTGCCCCTGGGAACCCTGACTGATAGGAGTTCATACAGCTTTGGCGTTTTTATAGCCTGTTGCATTTTCAGCATCAGGAAGTTCTTTTCAGAGTAGTATCCAACAAAACTCCTGCATTGTTATTTCTAATCACTTTAGAGATAGATCCTCCATCCTTTTTTGCAGTAATTTATGTGCCAATTCTTTACCAGCACTTAAATCACTACTAACCAACCATTTTTTGCCTTGAGATGTTTAATTATTGCAGGATAAATGGTACTAGTGAGGGATTCATAGGGAAACAGTAATTAGCAGTTCCATCTATCTCAATAAAAGAAAATATTATTATTAATTAATATCCATACAAGGAAGCAGAAGGAGTTTTTAAAAATCTACAATAGAGATATCTACAGGGGCCACATTTGCTCAGAGTGTCTCTTTGACAGGTGCCCATTTATTATTTTAACAAGCTGAGATTGTCTGCATCTTCAATCACAGGAGGTCAATCCTTCATTCCTGTCAAATCTTTGATAACTAAAGTGTCTGTATTAATAACTAAAAACTGGAGAGAACAAGCTCAGATAGCTACAACAGTATGGGGTCACATTGCTTGAAATTGCCAAAAGGCAGTCAGTTTGGAAAAGGAAAGAGTTTATCACTGTGTGCTGTGGTGGTGATTAGTTTAGATATGCTTTGGCACAACTTGGCTGCCAAACAGCCCTTGATGTCCAAGCAGCCTCTTTTCTACCACAGCAGTTTCCTTCTGCAGAAAAAGCAATAGCTACATCTGGGAAGGGAAGGGAGAGAGATTTTTAAATGCCCAAATAATACTTGAGCCATTGCAAATATTTGAGATGTGAAAAATAATCTTACATCAGACACCTTAAATAATATAATGTAATAACCGAAAGTTAGAGGCTCTCTTGGACAAACAGGTGAATATTTCACCCAGATTTTTAAGTTACTGAATTGTGTCCCAAGGCGACAGTTTGAAACTGCCCCAGAAGGACTAAAAGGATGGCAAATACATAGAGTTTCTATGCCCTTAGTGAGAAATTCTCTTACTTTTAAGAGAACAGCAAGGGAGTTTCCTACTGCCTGACAGGTTTAGCTTTGAAAGAGAGTTTCTGAATGTATATGGGAGGGCAGAGATTTGCCATGGACAGAGCTCAGGACCAAAACTGAGGCTATGAGCACTTGGAGAACTTTGTGTACTCACAGGTTTTCCAGACTGACTTGCCACACCCATCACCCACATATTAACATAACTGATATGTCTAAAACATTCAAAGTAATATGCCCGAAAAAGAGACCAGACTCTGGTGCTTTCAATTTATAGAACACAGCTTGAACAGCTCGCTCACACAGATGCCCTCTCCTCCTCTCATGACACAAACTCATGGTGGCAAAAATGACGTCAGAAATTAAATCATCCTCTCTTAGACTGCATCCACACTTACAAATTAATTTGATTTTCCAACTCGACTTCCAGGGCTTTTCCTAAACCTTTAAGATTATCTACTGTTCCCTATCTTTACAAGTACCACATTTTTCTCATCCATCTAAACAAAATATAAAAGCTTTTGGGTTTTCAGAACCTCCCTCAGTGGCTGCCCTCAGTGACAGGGTGTACAAATGCAGCTCATTAACCTCCTCAGCCCTGGCACAGCTACAGCTGCTGGGGGACTGCAGGGTCCCCAGGCTCACAGCTCTCTCAGATGCTTGGCAGTACTGGTGAGTATCAGCAGTTTTTGAGGATATAGAACAAAAATAATCCAATGCCTCTAACAGCATAGGAATAGGAGGAAGCTTGGCGCTTTATATGAACTTAGTCATGCAGTCCTCTGGGCTGCTTGCTTTGACCTTATAGGAATGCAGAGTTTAATAGTGGTGGAGACTTCTTTATTGCCCCATCAGTCATCAGCTGGACAGAGCTCAGCAGTAGGTTGTTGACAAAGTTGAGGTTGGCAGTACGAAGCTGTAAGGCAGAAGACAGACACACAGCACAATAAACTGTAGAGGTGTACAAATGTGGTCAAAATTAGAAGTGAACTTGAAAAATCTTGGATATGTCTACATAGGTGAAGCCTTAGGTTTTGTTCCTGACTTGTCTGGTGGGTAGCCAGTTTTCTCTGTCTGACTTAAGTTTCTTCCCTTGCTCTGTAAAGCAGCAGTACCAGTGTGAGCTCTTCTGCCAGGCATTACATGAGAACTGCTTCATTTGCACTGCAGTTCTAAGGACATTGCTTGTATCACAATTACAGATTTCTTTTTAATGGTATCAAAACGTGGTAAATATTGTACAAACCCATAAAGAGATGCAGTCCTAAACCTGAATTAATAAAGTGGGAATCTGATACAGATGGAAAGTTAATTCCTAAACATGCCTCAGTGTTATATTAGAACAGAAGGATGAGTCTGTGTTCAAGGTGTGTAGACAACTTTGTGTAATCACCCCTATTTCATTTTCTTACAGTTTTGATTGGAAATCTCCTGAGATAAGATCTTTTAGAGTGTTTGACAAGATTTCCAAATTTTTGGATATTCATAAGTTTCAATTAAAAAGGAAATTGGTCTTCACTGAGGTTATTTTTTAAGGATAGCCCAACAAGGAAAACCCACTGTTCTATTGCAGAGGGAAGAAAACAGAAAAAAATGCCCTTGCTCTTACACTTCTCCGGAGGATTTTGTCCTTCCCACATCTCTCACATTATCCACTCTTCTCATTTCCATATTTGTTTTCCCCTTCTCTTTCTTCCATGGCAGAAAATAATGCTGAATACTGATGTAGTTGTATTCATTCATTCACAGATCATTTCTCTGAGCACCACACACAAGCACTCAGCTTTTCCAAATACAAATCAAGGCTGGTTACCTTAATTACTCATGGATTTCTGTGGTGCACAGGTGAGATGGGCTTTCATTACCATGCCTGTGTTAAAAGAAGGAGCTAAATCTACATATTCTTTCAATGACTGCTTCATGTGCAGTACTAGCACAGATGAAACCTTGTCAGAAATAATTCAGTTTGCCTGAACAAGGAGTTTCAGGGGGTGACATTACTTTTAAGTCAGCAGATGAATAATAATCCAACTGATTGCTTTGGGAGAAACACAATAAAAGAGAATCCAGTGACTTTTTCACCCAATTTACTGTTTCTGGGAGTATCAAAACAGAATTTAGACATGTTATCATAAAAAAAATTTAGACATGTTATCTGTAAAAAGACACTCTGGCTTCTCTTTCAAGTAAATTGGTAGCACAGTATTAACAAAAAAAAATCTCCAAGCAAAATGGAAATGCAAGCATTGCAGCAATGCTTAAATTTTATGAGAGTTAGATTATCACTAGGTACATAAAAATGAGCGGGAAATCTGCAGTCGACAAGAGCTTGGTGCATAATTACTTTTCCTCTCTCCCCAAATGGCTCCAGGTCGGAACACTTCATTTAAACAGAAAGACAGTGACAAAAATGCTGACTTGTGGTAAATGTGTGCAACACAAGCAGATTTAACACTGCTAAGGAAGTTAAAAGAAATGTGAGGCTGTGGGCATGCTTTTTACAAAAAAATGTTTCTCCACATAATACTTTTGGTCAGAAGGGACAGCTGGAGATCACTCCAACGCCCTGCTCAAAGCAGGTGCATGTAGAGCAGGTAGTTCAGGATACCTCCAAGGATGGAGAGCCCGTGGCCCCCCCGGACTCCCCACCGATCATCTCCATGGGGGAAAAGCTCCTGCGTTATGTCTGGATAGTGTTTCCCAAGTCCACCTTGTGCTTGCTGCCTTTTGACCTTTCACTGTGCACCCCTGAGAGAAGCATTGTCCCACTCCTAGGGAGCTGAAGGCCACCTCCCTGGCCCTCCTCTTCACTGGGCTGAACAAAACTCTCAGCCTCTCCTTGTGCCACAGCCCCTGGCCCCTTGGTAACTCTCCACTGGGCTTGTTCCAGTTTGTTAATGTCTATTTGTAGCCACCCCAGCACACAGAGCTCCAGATGTACCATCACCAGTGCCAAGCAGAGGGGAAGGATCACTCCCCTCACCTGCTGGCCACACTCCCACAGTCCCAGCCCAGGAAGCTGCTGGCCTTCCCAGCTGCAAGAGCACACTGCTGCCATGTGTCCTGCTTGTCCCTCAGGTCCTCTGACAATATTGCAGCTTAATTAAAAAGAACTGCTGTTGTCAAAAAGGAAAGCACAAGTTCATGATCGTTCCAGCTCAAAGGACTGGCTCGCCGTTCCCCATATCCGAGATTGGTTTGCTGTTCCCTGCATCTGAGGTCTCTAAAGAGTTTATAGGGTTGTGAGGTCCCTTTTGATGTTTTTGTAAAATGGGCTTGTCTGTTTTTTAGACAGAAAGGAAACACTGTAGTTTCCATTAGTCTGAGCAGAACAGTATTTTAAGTTCCAAATAAACACTCCCTTCAGTGCACATCTCAGTGTAAGCAAGTGCTTAAGTCCAGTCTGATTCAGCAAAGCTTTTAAGTTTGTATCTAAGTGTCATTGCCTTCAAAATGAAAGTTAAGTGTGTGCTGCTATGCTTTGCTGAATTTTGGCCTCATGCTATAAGAAAAGGATAATATGGCTCATTATATTTTGTGAATGACACAATGCCCCTGAACATTAAAGTTTATATCTATTTGCATATATATGTGCAGCATTAGGTTTGGCTCTCAACTCTGTAGAGATCAAAGTACACATAGATCCTTAGAGACTATCAGACAGCAATTACAGTGCAAAATAAATTATAGGCAGTCTCCCTTTACATTTCACTGTGTCCAGCTGCACAATTCCTTGGGTTCCTTTACTGCCCTTGAATGTGTCTTAGTTTCATTTATTGCATAAGATACTCTTAGATGAGGGCTTATGAAACAACCACTTCGCTTTTGGCGGTGAAACAAAGCTCACTTTTAACAAGAATATTTTCTAGAAGTTGAAAAAGTTAAAAATAAAAAAGGAGAAAATTATTTTCTCATGGGTTATGCCCAACTGTTTCCAAAGGTCTTGTTAGGGATTTGGAATAACTTTCTGCAGAGGACAAACAGAGGCTGGAGGGTGGTCTCTGAACAAAGCATATCTTTACATTTCTGGGCAGATTTGATGCCTTTCTGCAGTTCTCAATTTCTGTGCATGCTAATTTGTTTTGAAACTCTCTGTGTTACTGCTCAAAGCACTCCTGTCAGAGGCACAGCACACACTGGGTGCACGTTTCCACTCTCACTCACAGAAAGTGCTTGTGACTGGAAGCGCAAGAAAGTCAAGTCCGAGTTACTCCACTGCAATGCCTAATTGAGGAACGTCTCTGCATTAGGGCTCTTGCCTGGCACACTGATGGGCTCTGACATTCTTTTTCTCTATCAATGTCAAATGGTTATTTGTGACTTTAATGATAAATTACCAGTATTGGCATCGTGATTATATCTGACTGCACTTGGGATGGAAATTTAAGAGCAGATTGAAGAACCAAGATATGCAGCTCCTTTCATCCATCTTTATGAGGTGAAACCCAGCATTGGAAAACCCTGGGCTCAACTGATCACAATGTTTAGCTTTTTTTTTTTTTTAAAGTGAATTGTTAGTCTGTGAGAGTGATCCCAGAAAATAGAAATTATCTTTTCATCTGCTGCAAAATATTGATCAGGAAAGAAATGGCCCCCTTCCCCAATCCCATATGTGCATACCAGCTCCAGAATAACAGGCAATGGGAGCTGAGAACAGCAAAGTTTTTGACCTGCCTGGAATGGCAGCCCACAAAAATACTGTTTTCCCCATGTTTTGAACATTTTCCTCCACCCACCGAGCTCATACCACACAGGTACCGAAGATGCCAGACCTGCACTATGATTCTTGACCTCAGAAACTTCCAGCTGGCAGATTAGTGCTTGTTGCAGGCAGAGCAGGCAGTTGTGGAGAGCAGCAGAATGATGAGGGGGCAAAACAGCCACAGCTAATTTGTCTATCTTGCCTAGGTAAGAACCCCTGGTAGTCAGAGCCCTCAGCAGAGAAGTGCAGCGCATGGTACATGCTGTGACAGGGATTAGGAGCCCTGGCTTGCAGCAGAGAAGTCTCTGACTCCGTTTTAATCATCCTGCAGTGGCAGCAGGAGCAGCAAACCCTGCTCTTCATCTCAACTCCATCCCCAGTCCATTCTGGTACAAGACATCCAAAACAAGAGCCAGTCCTGCACACTGCTTAGGTAGGCTTAGGAAAGTCAGTGTCTGAAATCTAACTTATTAAACCGTGTAATCCTCCACAACTGAGCACAGGTATTGGAATTTTGGCCAAACTAGGTCAGCTCTGGATTGACATTATTCAGTCTAACAAAATCTGGAAAGGTGTCATTGGTGGTGTTAGTTGTTGTCTCCAATATCTAACATCTTATTTTTTAACATGTCGGTTCCTACCCAACAAAATTTAGCACCAGTTCTCTTTCCTTCCAATCATTCACCAAGTTACATCTTGAATGTATTTCCAAATATCCCTTAGAACTAAAAACAAACAAACCAAATCCCACTATATTCTGCTAGTGTCCTGATACCACTGCATCTCTCTTGCTGCTTAGACTTTTTTTTGCTCTCCTCTATTTCTCCCTTGAGATGCAAATTTGAAGTTCTTTGAGAACAGGAACATTTTTTCCCCTTCTAATGTACAATGCTTTGCCAAATGATGTGCTGGTGTTCGATTAGGGCTTTAAGCTCTTCAACAATAGAAATAAATGAGACTAAAAATATGCAGTTCAATATTTTACAGTAATGGTAGTTTTTGAATTCTGCAATCAAAGTTTAACCCAATCTCTGTCTAGAGAGAACCTCTGTGAGGCTGTGGGATCTACAGGTACCTGAAAGCTCATGTGATTTGTGATCCTTTACTGTAGTTTTCTGAGTTTTTCAAACTTGAACAGTGTGAATTCTTTCTAAGGACAAATATCAAAAGATGAACAGGAACAGGGTGATTTGTGATGAATAAATCTCGAAAAGTTCAGAAGCTATGCTCTAATGGGATATGCACCACAGATTTTGAAAAGCTATCTGAAGCTGAAGCAAAATTCATATTTTGTAAAGCAGAGTTTAGGGGACCATACTCTTTCTTGCCCAAGATGAATTTGGTTGTGTCATTCCATAGAAAGCATATCATAATTTAGATTAATGCTCATGACAGAGACAGAAACATTAGGTAATAGTAGGAAAATGAGGAAAGTGAATCTTGTAATCCAAAATAAGGTTTCAATTTTCAGTAAAAGCTACAGATAATAGAAGGAATACTCATGTGTTTTATTATTTTATTCAGAATTTCCCATCTATCCCTAAAAAGGATTTTTCTTAATTTAAGAGAAAAAGTAAAAGAGCTTTGGATTGAACTGCATAATCAGTGAACCAGACAATCCCAAACTGCTCAAGCATATCCGACATCTGCTTGAAGAACTCGACTGCAAATAGCAGGAGAGAGTTTCCATTACAGTACACACAGAGCTGGGTTGGGAAAAGCAGCATTAGAAAGTGTGATTCCCATTTAGTAATTATGCCTTGATTGTTGTTTATATGTTTGCTCTACTGTAACTTGCTTGCCTTATGGTGGCACTACTGCTAGAGAAAACACAAAAGTAATTTAGTTTTAAAGGGGAAATGAAAGTTTTAAAGCAGTTTTACATTTCTGTGAAACTGTAATGATTGGAGATGACTGGATTGAGTCGATAAAGGGTACTAATTTCAATAGTAACTCATGCCTTAATTCTCCTCATAGCAAACAACCTCCCCTGCTTCTTTCTGGCACACAATATAAATACTCTTTACACCACAATCAATAGAATCTGGAGGAGAAAAAATATTCATTTTTATTCCTCAGAGGCTTCATAAAGACCAAATTTCCCCAAGGCTCTTATTTACTCCTATGTTAATGGCATTGGCTTTGTAATGAGGTGTAATCACCAGCACATCATTCATGTTCTCTTCCTCTCTTCTAGATTTACCACCCACTGGTGTCTGTGATCTCAGAACAGTTAGGAAGTGGTGCTAAGCCTGTTGTAGGCAATGCCCTGATACCAGTGATTACATTAAAAAAAATCAGTATTACCAAGACACAAGCCTGCAGGGGACAGTCAGGGACACCTGATGGGAACATGACATGGCATTGGTTGTTTTTTGCATCCCTAGAGAAATGCAGGGCTGAGTGGAAACTTCTTTAAGGTCTGCCCCCTCCAAGATGTTTTCCCCTCTATATCAAACAAACACTGGAGCACTTGTGCTGTGGTGGGTGGACCAGTGACCACCAGCTGCTATGCCTCACTCCATTTTGGACCAGCTAATGGGAATTTGCTCATTCCACATGTTCCAGTGCACAGCATTTGGCCCCAGAGAATATTGAGTGATTAATGCATCAAAAGACTTGTCTCAAAATCCTCCTCCCCTCACTTTCCAGCTTTTTATTCTCCCAGTTACATTTTCTCTTTGTTCCTTTCTGTAAACCCTAGTGTAAATGTTTTTTGAGTAATTAATGTGTCAAATACCAGACCTGAATTTTCATGGGCAATTAGTGGGCTGAGTAAAGCCAGCAAAATGCATTTCAGTTTTAATAGTGAATTGTGGCTCATTTGCTGTTTTGCAGAAATATATCCTGGAATACTGAGAGCTTCATATGCCTGTACACTTTTTATTTCTGTTTCATCTACCAAAGCTTCCTCTCCTTTTCCATTTTTCACCACATACAAGATGATGCTTGTAGTCTATTACAATTTGCATATTGTCCTTCTGCCTCATCGATAATTGATCAGGTTAACATCTGCTTTCTGCTGGTGCCAGGAGAAATATGTTTGTTTCTACAGGACTCTGTAATTCCTCGGGGCCCTGCAGAACTGTGCTTCACAAAGGAGAGGTGCCTTGTGCCCCCCATAGAGGCACAAGGCACAGAATAAAACATGTGACATGTCCACATGTGCTGTGCTCAGCCCAGTATCTCCCTGAGGAGGCTCAGGAGATGCTGCAGGAGTGTATGATGGGTTACCAGCTTTCTCACACGATTACACATTGTGGCACAGCAAAGTGAGACGTCTGTTGTAGGCAATGCAAGAACATTATATAATAATGGCCAATCTTCACGAAAGAAGATTTGGGAAGGGCTCACCCCATGTGTGCCCTCCGAGCCTGTGCAGTGGATTTTTTAGGTGAGGCTCAGCGTGCGCAGAACTGGCCCCACCATTTAAGTCCTAAGGTTCATTTGCCACGGCCGAGCAAGCTTGGACAGTGACAGTGAAGTCTCCTTAGGACTATCTACAGCACCTGGTACTAACCAGGGCTGACCCTGCTTGGCATCCGAGATCTGACGGGATCGGATGGCAGGGAGGCTTGAACTGCCGGGGGCGGCCTGTACTGAGACTCGAACTCGCGACCTTGGGAGTCGGAGACTGGAGTGCTCTCCACTACACCTTGGGACCGCCCTGCAAGAACATTATAAGTAGTGTAGGTATTATGTAGGAATCCCATACTCCTGAATTCCTGCTGAGAGCATGAGATTCATTGTGAGGAGAGAAGGTGAAGGCTTGAAAAACTGTCTAGAGAGAAGTGCTAGTGTGCAGTTTTACCAATGGGACATGTGTTTCCAACAAAATTTAGAAGTGTGGAGACTGCTTTGATATTACAGGACTATTAGAAAGACTCCACTGTTTCTGGGGATTTAGCTGTCTGATTAAAAAACCCCAAAACAACTGAATCTGAATCAGTTGAACTTAGAGACAGGCAGTCAAAATGATTAGCAAGGCAAGATGGTTCAGTCTCAAGGACACAGCATACTACTCTGACTGGCACAATCCATCACAGGTTGGATGTATCATAATTGTACACCATAGATTTATAAATAATCTCTTTCTTGGTGTCTATGTTGACAGGGAATAATATGTGTGAGAGCTCCCGTGTTAGGTTACCTTCTGTCTGTACAAACCAACGTGACACTTAAGTGTACCCAGTGCATCTTTAGGAGATTTCTAAGGAGTATCAGAGGGGGATGAGATTGTACAAGGCAGCACAGCAGAGGAATGACCTGAAGGGCAGTCTGACCTTCCCACCCCAAAAAAATGCCCTTTTTGGGTACAGATAAAAGGGTTAAGATTAGCATAGAAAGTGTGCAACTAGCCTTTCAGTGCACTGTTCTGTTTTCATAAATACAGTGTGCCTTTGAAGGAATAGATTTCCTATCATTAAAAAGACTGCCATTCTCTTTGGAATCTACAATTTTAAGCACATTTGGATAAACTCTTATTATCACTAAAATATAGATTATCACTGCAACACAGAAATGAATGCAATATCCCCTTGATGCAATTGGACCCAAAGTGCTTTCACCCACGGGTAAGTAGAGTAAGGGAGGACTGTCACACAAAGAGTACACAGGAGGGATAAATGTGCAGATCATGTTCTGGCCATCTGTAACAAGGAATAAATGTTAAAAGCTCAGGTACTGAGGGGAGCACAATGACTGCTATCATTTCAGAGAGAGAGAGAATTTGTCAACAATCAGTACATAATGTCACATGGGATGACAATTTCTAAATGAAATTAATAGCTCTAGGTGAACAGTTGAGACAAAATGCTTTGGAAAGTACCAAGTCCCCACCTCAGAGAATAAAGCCCTCTGGAGGGACCTGCACTTCAACTTGCCATATCACCACCCCAGAGTCCTCCTGAGCAGGACACTACAGCTGGGCCCTTTGCTCAGCTCTGTCTCTCTGTTTCTCTCAGGTACCTGGTGTTGCAGTGTTATAAAACTCCTGCATTTTATATACACAGGGATACCAAGGTTGCTTTTCCACATTTCATCTGCTCCATGCATGGCAGTATAGGTGTTTCTATAGCTACATTACAAAACCCAGAAATGCACTCTGAAAAGGAGATGATCATTCTCCTCACTTCATATACACGATTCACAACCCCCTCCTTCTTCCTCAAGACATATTCTGGAGGCAATAGCACCTCTAATAAGCTTAAGGGGAAATAGAGTCCATCAAGGAGGATCAAGCAGAGTTGCAGCAGTCGAAGCCCACACCACACACACAGGCAGGTCCCTGCTACGAAGCCAAGAATCAGATAAAGAAAAATGAGTTGTCAAGGAGATGATTCTACTGAAGTGACTCCTCCTGGAGCTGGACATCTGGGTGCTTCACAAGCCAACTTTAAATCATCAGTCAGCTGGTCAGAGGGGGCTGAAGGGGGCAAAATAGGAGTAAATGTTCTTTGCCAGGGCTGGGACTGGGGTGTCTGCAGCACAGACCTTGGGCTGCAGCTGCTGGATCTCCACCTCCAAAGGCTCCTCAACCCCAGGGGATGGGGCCAGAGCAGCGCTCTTGCTGTTCACTTCATCTGAAAGACTTCCCAGCTGCGTTTTTGCAGATCCAAATTTTGTTTCAAGGCCATAGCTCTTGAGTGTTTACCCTTCATGACAGCAGTCTTTACTTTCTTTTTTGATTGCACAAATCTAAAATAAAGCTCATTTGTGTGGATTACAGGAAAACAGTGAAAGTGATCCTTGCTCCAGACAAATTCAAACCCACATCCAGAGATGGGCAGGCCTCCTAAATGAGACCTCCAGGCCAGTTACTCAGTCCTATGTCCTCCCATTTCCAAAACTGTGTATTTTCAATACAGTGCTCTTTAAGGACAACATCTTTCCAGAAAATTAAGGCAGTTAAATGTATATAAAAACTGTCTGCAGAGAAATTGTCTTATAAGCTCATCTTTTCTACCTGCAATATACATTTTCAGCACTCGGATACATGTAATACTGCATGCAAGGAGCTTCTGAGCATCACATGGATATCAGCAGTGCATGTATTTCTGTGGAACAATACTGGAATCTCAGCTTTAAACTCACAAATCCAGCCTTTGAAGAAACCAGAAAACACAGAAGAAGTACAACATTTAAGCATTAAGCAAAATGAAAGTACATTGAACTTTCTGTTTACAAGGATCTGGTACTTTCTGTTTACAAGGATCTGCAAATCCATGCAAGAGTTTAAATATCCTGATAACAGCAACTGGGGAGAAAGGTCTATAGGAGGAGAAAACCATCATGGTTACCACTACAGCTTTAATGATGGCAGGATAAGGATGTCGTTCATCTTCAGTTTCAGCAATAAGTCTGAATTTCTTGCTTTTCAAGCCTCGTTCATAATATGCATCATGCTCAAAGCTTGTGTTTTAACTTAGTTCACTGACGGTCTTATTATATCCTTATTCATGAGAGAAGTACTTTATTCCCCTAGAACTAAAATAGTCTTCTATGAAAGGGGAGGACTTGTGAAGTAAAGTTTACAGTTTCAGAATACTGGAATAACTTTTGTTATAAATCTGTAGCATTTGTAAGTTTTCTACCTGAACACAGGGAGACTTAAAACCAGCAAAAAAAAGCAAAGTCCCTGTTAAGCCATTCCATTACATTGGGAAAGAATGACAAGTAGCAACAGGGAGAGTGGTTTGGAATGACTGTGGCTGTCTATCTCAATTTCATGCTCTGCTCAAACCCAGCAGCATAAGTTTCCCACCATGTCTATTTGCTGATCAGGTTTCAGGTCAAGACTTTGGAATATTTCTATTTGAAAAGAAGGGTGTCTACATAAAATAACATTTGAGTCAAATACACACTGGCTATCTTGATGCCCTTCTCACTAATGCAAGAACAAATATGAAGCTTTTAAGGTGACCTTTCAAGTGAAGAAATTACCACTGGCTTCCTTAGCACTATTACACTGTTTGGCATGGAGTCCTTAGCCAACATTTCCAATGAAATCAATGGCATGCTACCTTTGTTTCAATCTAAGATCAGCAGATCCTCTGTCCCTGTTGCTGGAATCCATATTACAAAGATTCTGAAATCTATTAAATCTGGCTGCCAAGAAGGAGCCACTTCCCTTTGGCAGGACAGGACACAAACCATCAGTTTCTACTCATGAGGTTACCAGCTGTTTTTTCCATGGACTTTGCTTTATGTGTTTTCAGTACCTTTAAGTTTCATTTTTGTTTGAACTCAGAACTATCAGGCTTCTGGTCAGCTTTGGAACCATTGTAATTATCAGCATTCATCCTACTGACAAAAATTTCATGGAATTTACAAGAACATATGAAGGAAAAAAATCAAAATTGCAGCCCACTGAAAAATATTTCCAGTACCTGTACAGAAACAGAAAAACACCAGGCTCAGATAAAAAAGTTCAGAGACATAAATCAGACTTAACCCTCACTTGCACCTTCTATTAAGGCTTATACCTAAAACTATGTGCTATTAGCTTGGGTTTTGGTTTAAAAAGGAGCTAGCAATGGCACTAGTAACCAAGCAACAGTAATTGCTTCTCAGAGATTAAACCACAACATGACATTAAAGCGCTGCCACTGAACTTCCCTACAAAGGTGCAAAATTTTTGCAGGCAGAAGTTAATTATGTAGAAGGGCAATTTCAATTTAAGTTGCAAGCGTCTCTGAGCTGTATGGAGGCAGGAAACAATGAGGTCAAGAGTTCAGCCTACCTGAGTTTTAAATCTAGAGGAGGATTATTGTAGCTTCCAATTTATAATTGATGCATCCAGCCTCTCAAAATAATTTCAACTAAATCAAAATAAATGACCTTTAAATAACTGCTATCCAACAATACTATTGGACTTCACAGATTCTACTATAGCTGTACTTGTCAGAATTTCACTTCTAAAGTGACATTTACTACCATGACTAAGAACTAGAGGGCATTGTGTATCTTATAACCAAACTAGAAAGTTCAAGCTACTCTCTATGAACATTCAAATCTATTTTAAGACAACTAGCATGGCCCTCTGTGCTTACAGATATGAAATGACTCCACTGGGATAATTATCTCAACTTGAGGGTAACATCACTTTATAAAAGATATCCGTATTTTCCATTAACACATTTAAATTATTTCCTGTTTTTATTTTATTTCTTTTTTTTTCTTCTAAATATAAATGAATCAAGAATTAAGGGTCAAGCAGCTTTCTTATTTGATAGTTATGTGGGTCATGTGATTTTCAAGTATAAAACATTTAAAGGCATATCCAGGTTCTAGGACAGTTTTCTGAGTTTAGCTGGAAAAAGGAAAGTGATATTTTGCAGTCTACAATATATTTTGATTTGATATACATGGATTGAACAGAGCAAATGTCATCTGGAGCATCAGGTGAGTGGAAAGGAAGAGCGAAGAGGAAGGTGGATGGAAACAATGAAGGCAAACTAGGATCCTGGAATGGCTAAAAGTTTATGAAACTTGGACCTACTCTGCCATGGATTTCCTCCATGATCTCTGATAAGACTATTAGATCTTTTTGTGCTTCTGTTCTCCACCTGAAAAATGAAAATATCATTTCTCATTTCTCTCCTTTAGAGGACAGAGTGAAGATAAACCTACTGAAAACACTGTGGCTATGAATCCTAAAGTCCCTGAGGCAAACAAGCTGGACAGAAAGATCAAACAAATCTCAAGAGAGCTTGAGGAACAGACATGACTCAGAAGTAAAGTAGTGGCTGATGGTTTCAATACTGTAATTCAAACTGCCATCACTTTGGTACTTGCCAATCAATGCCACACCAGATGCCACACGAGGTGTGGGGTTGTGCTGTTGGCTTCAGATGGAGTCCACCCCTCTGCATCAGGCTGAGGTCACACTGCTCCCTGCTCCCCGTGAGGACACCAGGAGCTCCACCCCAGGAGGCAGATATTTTCGCTCCCTGGCTGCCAGGGCAGGAGTGGCTCTTGCAGCACACGGAGCCATGCCAAGAGTCTGTTGCTTAAACAGTTTCCTCACACCAGAAGGCACAGAGGCATTTTTGTCACTTGCACAGCAGTTGCCATTAGGAAGTCAATGTTTGCCAACATATCAGCCCAGTAGGCTGCAATTGTTCCATATGCTTAGAATATGGCATTTCTGTGGTAACCGTCAACTATCCAAATGCTAGTGGTGACTCTTCTGCAAATGTTTTTATTTTAGCTCCTTTCTCAGAGCCAAGAAGGAAATGGACTTCTCACCCAATGCCTTCTCAACCCCCCACTGTTTTTAAGTAAAACCCTCTCTGTTTTCTTTTAGAGGGTTAATGGTTCAACAATTCTATCTTTCACTGTTGTCACAGTTCCTTTTCATGTCCACTTTTAAGAAGACAATAAACACTTTGCTTCTGGAGCACAGGGGAAGAAACCAATGTGCACTCTGCCTGATAGTCAAGTGATAGTACATGATGAACAGATGAGACCTAAAACACTCAGCTTTGCCAGGAAAGAGCACATTATGCCAAATGTAAAGCAAGCATCCAATATTTCCCAGCTGAATGTAGAAGATTATGGGGTTTAGCCTTACAGAGATGAAACATCTCAAATAGATATCCAATTCACAGCTCCAGATCACACATATTAAGCTTTGGCATACCAAGGTTTTCATTCCAGTATCACTGCTAATTTGAAGATCACTGTTCTGAGAGTTTGAGATAGAAAGAAACATGATCAGCAACAAAAATAGGGAGTTGAATACAGTATGGCCTTGCAGGGAAGACTGAAGGAAGTCAGACTCTTAAAGGTGTGTGCGTGCTCAGATATTTGTGTTTTAAGAGCTGGGAAGTGCAGTGGAACCTGAATGAGCTCAAGTGCTCAGAGGAGTTCCTCACCATGGTGCAGCACAGATGGGAACTGGTCCCCCCCAGGCAGGGCACAGGAAGCTTTGGTCAGAGGCTGAACTTACACCTTTTGCTTTCCTATAAAATGACCAGAGCCTTCTTATTGGTATTAAACTACCAAATTTTAATTCTGTTATCTTGCATGTTGCCTTTATTATCTGTCACATTAGGTTTGTATTTGAACTCCTGCTTCCCAGAGGTAAACTGTTCAACTTTAAATTTGGAGCACAGATTGCAAAAACATTCCCACTGGACTCAGGGGCAAGTAATGTTCCTAATTAGAGACAAGCAAACTGATTAAAACTAATAAGAACCAGCCCAGGCTTCAGACCAAAGTCTGAAGGCAACTTCTTTATTATCAAAGAAAATCAATTTCTGCCCAAACTCTCTCTTTTTCTTTAAGATCTCTAACCTCTCACTTATTTTTAGAACCCTTTTTCTATCTGATACACTGTGGACAGAACACCCAACTACTTTTTTCAGTAATGTCTTAAAAATGCAGTAGGTGAGGTCTAAGTTTGAATGCTCCCTGGATGACCGGTTAGCAGTCACTGTCAAGAGCATCCTGGACATTTAAATTCCTTTGAAGTTATGTTTAGCCCATAAATTCTTGATATTTATCTAAATTTCCAATTTTATGTTGACTCATGCTCCTGGCACTGGTGATATCCTATTGCAAAGGATTTAAGTGATGATAATGAGTAAACCAATTCCCTTCTATTAAGGTGTTTGTTTTTAGTATCACATCACCTGATGAAAAACCTCCTGGCACTGAATCACACTTCCATGAAGGGTGAGGTCTGCAAGAGATGTGGGATTTAAATACAGAATATACAATGTACCCCTCAAAACATGGCAGGCCTTTAAGGATTGGGATGGCTGCATGAAGCCATGTTCATAAACACACAGAGACAGCAGGAATAAGCATGTTTGAAACACGTTTCTCTGGTTCTGGCCAGGTGAAATAAGATTTAATGGCTTGGGACAGGGGGCAGAGAAAGCTGGAAGGGTGAGAACAGTGCAATGGATGCCAAAAACTGTCATGCAGTTTCCACACTCTGCTTGCTGTTTGACCTTGAGAGCCTCCCTGCCTCCTTACCCTGGCACAAAGGCTTGCGCTGTGTTTTCTAAGCCACTTCAAGCTCTGCATAGGAAAATTGTTATTATGCAATTCCCATTCATTGAAATATAAGCAAAATCAAAATAACCATCAATGTCAGATTATAGTTTTATAGCATGACAACACAAATAATGTTTGCACTCTCTGTAACACAAACCCATAAATCCTCAGTGGATTAACCTTTCAGAAACCCTTGCCAACTGTTCCTGCCACTACAGCACAATTCAAAATCTCAAGCTGCCAAAGAGCTCTGTTGCTGTTTTGAGAACACTGCAATCAATCATGTTAAGGAAGGGAAGATGAGAGAGCAGATTAAGCAGAGACAGAAATGTTCACTTCAGAAGTAAGCATCTAACTTTAGTTTTTATTGGAGAAAACCCCAAATATAACTCAGAAAACTGAGAAAATCCCTCAATTTTCTCTGCTTGTGTAGAGGATCATTTCAGCTCATCACACAAATGTATCTGTCCTACAGCACATCTCGTGCTTCGAAAATGTGCAACCCATGCAAAAAAACCCAAATGCCACTGATGAGAGCACTCCCTGTAAAAGCTTCAACTCCTGGAAAGACCAGGAGTATAAATTCTTCTGGAAGAGCTTACATTCCGTGCTTATTAATGCTACAGCTGAACAATCCACCTGGGATTGCACTGAAATTAGTCAGCTGGCAATGGAGTTGTGCCCCAAGAAGCTCAATGTGAGCTGCAGTACCTGCCCAAGGGCTGGACAAATCCTGGATCTGGACTTCTCATGTCAGAGGGAATTTCCTGGAAGAGTTTCCTGCAAGACCAATCTTGTTATGTTTTATTTTTATAAATTTGCTAATTTTCCTTTGTATTCCATGACTCTATAGATAAAGAAGGATTACAGGCCAGATCTCTGTGTGCATGTGTATATAAATGCTTTATTTTATCTATGCTATTCATTAAATCCATGCAATAGATGCACATATACAAATGCTAGTGGGGCTTACTATTTTTTAATATAAAGAAAATCTACATATACATGTGAATATTTACAAACAGGGCTGGTAGACACTCAGGGCTCTGCAAACATCCCCAAAAGTTAATTACTCTTAGACAATGATATTCCTTTAACTGAAGGTACTTTCTTTCTAAGATATAAATACAGTATTTTCTTGTTTAAAGCATACATAGGCTCTCCTTAATTTTTATTTTCCTTTTCCCCATAGGGGAGAATGCATGAATGCCACTGTCATAAAAATTAATGGAAAGGAAAAGGAAAACAAACCAAACCTAATTCCAGCCTGGTCAGGCTAATGATGTGAGTGATGTTAAAGGAAACCAGAGGAGTAAACATGCAAAGGTGACCAGCACTAAGATTCAATCCTGTTTTCAGTGTCCTAATGGCAACCCTGGCATCTGTGGATGCAAGATTTCCCACCAATTTTAGTTTCTATGTATTGTAAATGCCTGTTTTAGCTTCTGCCTGTGTTTCCTGCCTGCTCTGGGAGGATCTGAACGCTGTGGCTGGACCTTGGGAACTGCTCTGCCTTCCAGGATGCAAACAGCAGCTTCTTTTCACTGATGCCTGTTTCACAGAGAATGGCTGTGGTAAATATAACTTGATGCATTAGCAGTCAAGATGAGTAACCTTTTCATTCCAGTATGTGGCACTTATTGTTGCTGTCAGGCACCTCTGTACTGATTTACAGTCACATGACTTTGATGGGAGTGGAGGAGTTTGTTTTCCTCCAAGTCAGACCAAGAGCCTAAGTGTGAGCTTGCAAACAGTGATCCAAAACCAACACACTCACAAAAGGCATAGGAGAAGGATAAAGTACCAATTCAAGTTATATCCTTTGCTAGGAAATAGTTTTCAAGGCTTAAAAAAACCCCAAACTACCACAGTCTTACCAAAACCCATAGAAAAAACAGCAACATGCTTTCTCACATACATGAAGCTGGAGCTGTGATGCAAAGAGTGGGATTTCATGTTGAACATGGAAGCCATAATTGTAATCTATTTCTGGAAGGAAAAAAAGGTGTGTTTTATTCCCTGGTGTTCATGAACTACAAGAGGATTTGCCAGCTCAAAAAAAAAAAAAAAAAGGTATTTATTAGTTGGAAAACAAAACAGGAGCTAAATATGCTCATTGCCAAATGGGTGCTCTGGGACTGCAGTGGCTTGGACTGAAGGTGTTAGAGAACCACTTGCACAAAGGGATGTCGGGAGGCTTGAGAAGGAGGAAATTAGTTTAGGGAAACAACCTTGCATTTGGTAGAGATAAATCATCTGGAGCTGATTTGAAACTCCAAACCTCCCTGCAGGCTGATGGAATGGGAGTGGGAATTTGAGTGGGGAGCACAGAGCTGCCGCCACTGGTTCTTTCAGAAGCTTCAAGTGTAATTTCACCACTTCAATGGTTTAAGAGGCAGGTAAGGAAGCCTCAGGGACAGACTCTGTATCACCCACTTCTTAGTGGTTCTCTCTACTCTTTAAATACTAATAAACTAATTTCCACATCTAAATTTTAATTGGTCATATTAAATTACTTTTAAAACTGCCTTTTATGAAGACAGAAATATGCTACAATTTCTCTAAAGCTAAAATTATTCTTAGCAAACCTGAATATCTTCATTTCTAAACTATTATGTTTATTTCCCAGTTCTGCAGTTGTGGAATTGCTGCATCTCTGATCTTCCTTCCAAAGAACCACTCTGATTCCCACCATCTTACTGCTCACAGTGTAATCACTGGCACTGATTCTTTACTTGCTTTATCTCACAGTATCACCTACTCCTGTGCATTCCTAAGAACTGGTAAGGATGAACATGAAGCAGGAAAAGAGGGAGCCCTTTAAATAAGTCATTGACCCACCTGTGCAGTTACAGAACTGCAGATCCCTCTGGCAGACACAGCAGAAAGGCACCTGTGTGGCACTTCTTGCACAGCTCCATCTGCGTGGATGTGAATCCACTCCCAGAGCTGCAGGTACCCGACTATTTTGTCACAATTGGAAAGGATTACAGTTTATCCCACCTGCATTCTGCAGGTTATTGTTTATGTCACTTCTTTCCCATCCATAGAGAGAAGTGTAGAGGAAGGAGGATGGCTTATACACCTGACTTTTGTGTATGCAAAGGCAAAACAAATAGTTTGTGCTATTACTTTCAAAGTCTGCTCCTAACTTTGAGCCCACAGTGAGTGCACATACACCACCATGTCTCTCCAGGTATGGCTCTCTTTTGTCTCTCTAATTTGGTGTACATTGCTGAGAATTTATTTTCACTACCTGTACTCTGAGAGTTACCCAGAGTGGTCTAAGACAGATGCCAAATCCAAATTCGGTAAGTAATATTAAAGTAAAAAAAAACCCCAAAACTAAAACCAAAACCAAACCCCAACCAAAAACCTCATCTTCTTGGACAAATGATCATAAATTATATTCAGAATCATGGGATAAATGAATGGATGCAATTATATTGTGGAGAAGTCAACATAGCTTCTGCCATGACTCTCAATGATACTGCTGCTCAAAGCTCCTTGCTAACAGTTCTTTGAAGAAAACAACAAGCATGAGGGGTAAGAGAGTTTGAGCTGAGATAGTCTGTTTGTATTTCCAAAAGATATCTGACAAGGACCCTCATCAAAGACTTTTAGAGAAACTGTGCTGTCATGAGACACCAGGGAATGTTCTCTCAGAGATGAAGAGGTGGTTGAAAGGCAGGGGACAAAAGCAGGGCAGCTGTCACAGCGGCAGGACGTCACGGGGGGATTCCCCAGGTAGCCAAACCAAGCACGTCCAAAACAGAGCCAGCAAAGGGCACCAACTGAGCTGACAAAGTTTTCTCAGGATACCAAGTTTTTCAAGGTAAAACTATTTTTCCCAGTGAAGTTGAAAGCCAGTTGTGAAGATTGGCAGGAGTCTCTCCAGATACCAAAAGGCAAATCTATCTCAATACTGATACGCATAACACAATAAATATAGGAAAAAATGCTCAGTTTTACAAACACAGAAATAGGTTCTGAACTGTTTGTCAGCAAGAAAGAGACCTTTAAATTGTGAGAAACTGATTTTATGAAAGTGCAGCCCAGTTCTCTGCCAAATCCCCACAAAGAATATGGTAAAAACAGGCAATGTGCCAAATGTTTTCAAAAGTACAGCTTTCACAAAAAGCACTGTCACACAGACTGATCCTGCAGAAGAGGTGAATGAAGGGATAGCACAGAAGTCTGTAAAATCATAACTAGCACAGAGAAAGTGCTAACAAAGGAAACCAACAGCTGCTCCAGCTCTATTCTGTTGCAAGGAGGGACATCAGTAACAAAAAGCTCAGGCAAGTTTAAAAGAAACAAAAGGAGGTACTTCTCCACTCAGTAAGTAAATCTTCTGGGATAGTGATTATTTATAGGGTTACAAGTATCAGTTAGAGAAATTACTGGAAGAAAAAGTCACAACAAATTATAAAGACAAAGAGAAACATTGAGCCAAAGTGAGCAGGAGAATATTCCATGAAATGTTTGCCTTATTTCTGGCTTTTCCTCTGAGACTGAACTTTGGTTGCTACAAGATGCTCAACTTCCAGCCTGCCCTCCTACAGCCCAATCCATAAAGCTTCAGTGAGGTATTTTTACTGAGAACTTATACACTAGAGACAAACGTTAAGTTTTCTGACAGCGTTTTCAGTTGTAGGAGTGAATCTGACTCCAAGAGTGATATCAGCACGATCTGACTCCTCCTTCACCCTTACCCCTCTACCTCTGCATCTGCTCAGAGTGCTGAGGCTGGACCAGAGCATCAAGTCCCCTCCTTGCTTACACCACTGAAATCAGTGGGTTCTGTGTTGGCAACAGGAGGCTGAATTGGGTGGTCATTGCTGCTCTGAAAAATAATTTAGCTAATTTATTAGTTTTAGTAGGAGCAAGATGTACAAACCATACAGAGCTCGGCTCCTTAACTTTTGGAATTGTGCTGTTCTGTAATGTTGAGATCAGAACATAAAATGAACACTTAGCAGTTTAATTCACCATAAAGAAAGAACTTTATTGTCATGAAATGTTCTTGTCGGAAATGTTGTTTCTTCTTCATTTAGCAAAAATAACAATACCCCAAGGGGAATGTAGTACTGTGAGAATATAAGCTTCAGACTTAAATAAATAATCCAAACCTAAAATAGTCCTTCAGACTGATAGCTGAGCTCCACAATGCAAAGATATTATTGTTAATACGAATTTTAAGATGAAATCTGGGTGATAATTTAGTGGCTCTTAAGAGATCACACAAACCCAGATGACTGACATCCAGAGGGTACCTGATTGGTTTTTATCCAGTTTTTTCACTTTTCTGTCTGTGCAGTAGTGCCTGTTTTTACTATTTGAAGAAAGTGAGATCAAGATAAAACAGAAATACGAACCTAAAAGACTGGATTCGTACTTGTTTTAACTGTGATTTCTTGTCAAAGGTTTGCCAACACGTTAATTGGGCAAGTAATTGCATCAACATTATCCTAAGGTTCATCTTGGAGTCTCTAAGTCATGGACACCAATTGAATCAACAGTGCAAGTACTCGGAATCAGAGTATGATTTCAGTATGCTCATGTCTGCATCTCTCTGTTCATTTGTAATTAAAAAATACTTCAGTGGTGTTTTTCTGGAATGTACCTCAAAAAAGTGCAGTTGTTGCTATTGAAAGCTGTATATTCATTTTCCCCCCCCCTTGAATTATCAAATGTCTGAAAATTCAGTGCTGGCCTGGTGGGTTTTTGTATCACCAAACCGCATTTTTCTATTGACCATCAGAAAAGTTATTCTCCATATTAAAGGATTTCTTTTCAAAAGACAAAGGAAGATCTTGTCTGCTTCTATTAGGAGCAAATTAAGAGTAATGGTGAATGCTTAGCTGCATGTGCTTATAGAAATTCATTGTTCTCCTGTTATAACTGAGCCTTTTCGTTTATAACAAACAAGGACAGTCATTGGTATTCCAGCACTGCACAGTTGCCTACCTTCTTAACTTCCACAGCATTCTTCTTAATTTATGTGAAGCCTTCTGATAATCCTTGAAGGCCAAAATTAATTGCTGTCTGTTTTCCCAAACTCTTTTAGGGTCCAGATTCATAGCACTGTGATAAAAATTCCTTGCCCTTCTTCTTGACTGAAATATATCTATATTAGTCTGCAGGTTGACACTTAAGTAAATCATTTATATGCAAGGCTGAATATGCTAATTGTAGAATAATTTTGAGACTTCTTCTCCTCGGCAAGATAATTATTTCAGTGTGTTTAAAAATATTTTAAAGCAGACTTTCCTGTGGAATTCCTAGCCACCCTCTTTTAGAGCAAGTATATTTTGGCAGTTCTTGCAAGGGTAAGGATGTGGGGGTTTTAGCACAAGATAAACAGAGTTTAACACATTAAATACCAAATAAACACAACTCTAAAATAATTCTGTGGGGCAGATTTTCTCTTTTGGGTCTTCCTGGTCTTTCTATGAATCACATACAGTTCTTCAAGATCAAGACGGTGAAAATGTCATGCCCAAGCAGCATGAACAACCTTACAGATGGATTTCCACAGTTAAAAGGAGTCCTCGAAGAATTATCTGCTCCACAATAGTGGGTTCTGTTTAAAGATAGTTGTTTTCAGTTTCCATTCCCTAGAGTACAAATAATCCCATGGGAGTCACAAGCATTTGATGGAGAAGTCTGTGGATGCTCGAACAGGCAGAGGAGGATCTGTTAAGGCAAGATAAGTCCCCAAGCTTGAGAGATGTTATAAGCAACAGAAAGTGGGCCTTGTTGCTGTATTTTTTGTGATCAACAGACCTTGCAGAATGCAGGGGTTTATGGCATGGAAGCAGGACTAGATCCTTAGTTTATGGATTTAAATCAGGGAAATAAAACCCCCATTCTCTAAGCAGCTAGATAAGAAATCCTCTGTTCCCCAAATGGTCATCACTATAGTAAGTATCCTGAACACAACAACATTTGGGGTCATCACGAATTATAATTTATAAAAGAAAACAAATAATAATTCTGACTTCTGGTTCTAGGCAGATACCCTTTGTTGACACTGGTACTGAACTTGTTATTACACAGACATGGTCATTATAATTGGGTTCAGATGTCATCAGTGCTAACAGATGTGCACTATATAGACCTTAAAAAAATGTCACACTATCTTCCCTGCATTGCAACAGAATCAGAGAAAGGTGTCTCATTCCCATTAAGCTTCACAAAGTTCTCATTTCCTGTGAGACACAGATTTCATTGTTCTGTTTTGCAGCAGCTTAAAGTTTTCAGCAAGTGAAATGCTTAGTCATCTATCATGACCACATTTCATTTTAATGCATTTTTTCCATGAGGTTTTTTCCAAATGGCCATGCCGGTCACATTTGTTGTCCTTCAGTAGATTAAAATTAGTTTGTGATCAGGAGAAAATACGCTCCCAAGGAAATTTTAGGATGCAAAGTTAATGGAGTGTCCCAAAAGCCTCCAAGTGTCCTGTATAGTATCCATCAAGCAAACCCCAAAGGTTTTGTGCAGTTTTACTTCCAAAATGATAAACAACTCCCTTGCCTCACACCATTCTGCCTTTCTAAAACTTGTGCTGATTGCAGGTGCATTTTTCATCAGCTTCACATTGTCTTTCCAAAGTTCTTCAATCATTTTTTTTCCTTCTGTGCTAAGAAATATGAATATTCATCTTGCTGCTCGCAGAAAGGCTGGATATCTTTGAAGAAGCAGTCCTTTCTGACTGGCAGTGACAGGTATTACAACATTAAAATAGAAACATGATCCATTTGATCTCTGCCAACTTCGTTCTTTTCTCTGTGAGAGTCAGCTTGGACGTGCAGCACTCCATTGTACTCAGCATTATCTGCTCTCAGTGCTTCCACAGCACACAGTGTCTGTCCTGCCAGGGAGGGAACTATAAGTTGATTATGTTCATTGTCACTCATTTCATTAAAATCAGGCCTTGTTTTCATCTTGAAGTTTTCTCTATGTTATTTTCCTTTATATCAAGTCTTGTTACACAGAGCAGCCACTTTCTGCAAACAGAGTTTTCTTTCTGTATTTTTTTTATTATTATTATTTCCCCTTGTGTTTGCACTGCAGTAGCACAGTGGGAAACTGCTTTGTGTCTTGGTTCCAAGATACTCTGGAGTTACAAACAATGGCAATGGCTGTATGGACAGCTGAAATCTGCTCCCTGTACCCAACAGGTTACTTTAAGAGGCACAGGGTAGACTCTGGTCTGATTTATTTCAATATTTCCTAAGACTTTACAAGGTTGAAATTTTCAGAAGGAATCAGTTTGGCTTAACTGCATTCCCATCAAACATCCCCATCTAGTTCAACAGTGGTGATATCAGATGTCAACTCAGAATTAACTGCTGGAAACATTATTCACAGGTGTTATAAAGGACTTGATTTCCTCAGTATTTGAAATGATCCCAATTTCATTCTTATCAAGATTAGAAAATTATGACCTATCCATGTTGTATGCAAAAAACCTCAAGCCTTAGCACCACATGGCTCTGTTCTGGTTTTTATAGCCAGGTCTCCCATTTAATTAATACTGTAGAAAAGAATTTCCTAATTTTCCATTTTTTACTAAATTTTATAAGTTTTTTTCCTAGGAATGTATAACTTGTCACATGGCTTAATTTAAGGAACAATAAAAGGAAAATTATATATCATACAGAACTATGCAAAAATGTATGTCAAAACACTACACAGTGTATTTGGTCATGCACTATCATTTAGAAAAGACACTGAAAGCCTTACCACCTCATTTTTTGATTTCTGGGATGGTAAACAGTGCAATGTATGAAAAACCTGCTCATATTCTAATTCTGAATGTTTGATTTCAGTAAGAGAATACATAAATGAAATTAGTCTTGCAAAGACTTTATCCTCTGACCGTCTTTAGCTGCTTCCCAATGCTGGGCACTTTGCAACAGCACAGGGAGCAGCTTTCAGAAGGACAGTGAGCTGTTTAATTGCAGAGTTCCCATTTTGCCTCATGTACACAGGGAGATGTGCCATGAGGAAAACTAAAATGAAAACTTCCCGAGTGCTCCTTCCTGGTGCAGTGCCCTCTGGGAATGGGTACTGGTCCGTTGGAATGAACCGCAAAAGGAAAGCAAGATGCATTTGGAAATGCCCATCTGGAGTATTCTGTTTTGTCTGAATTCAGGATAAACTTTTCAAACAAGCTATGAAGTTTGATTAGGAAGTTCATGAACCTTGTTAGTCACTTCAAGTTTATATCCACTACAAGAAATTAAGGGCAGTGAGAATTGGAACAAGTTCTTTTTTCTTATAGTTAACTAAGACATGGTTAGAGCTAATTGTTGCCTTACTCAAGCTGACTTTGGTTTTCACTAACATTGAAAAGTAATGAAGATTACCAAAACCCCGAGGAATCCAATAAGAATTCTTTTGCTATAATTGTAAGGATTTTCTATGCAGGATTGAAAAAAAGAATCCACCAAAATTAAAGAAGTCAGTATCTAAAGTACTTGATTTTTCAAGGCCTTTCATAAAATTAATAAAAGTCAAGTCGATGCAATAAAAGGAAGATCAAATGGAAAAATGATGAATTTCCACAGACATTAATATTCAGTGTGTATTTATAGAAAATAAGATAAACCCAAAAGTACAATTATAGTAGGACAATGTCCTAGACTAGCTGTGTACACTGGGAAAAGAACAGGCAACAAGAGGGGCCAGAAGCAAAGAGATACTAGTTTGAGACATTTCAAAGGCTTTAGAGGTCTGAACTGTAACACTGCTTTTTGGATTCAAGAAGTATCTAGACATTGTCTTCCACATCAACTGCCCCTTACCCTGTGAAGTCTAAATACAGATCCCAGGTGACAAATAGATTTGACTCTGAACAGAGTCAGGAGAGAAAAAAAACAATCTATCAATCAATAAGTTTTAAATGTGGTGCTTATACAGGTTCCAAAGCAATGAATATACACAGGACAGCGAGGCTGTCCTGAAACAATGTACACGGTTTTTGGCAGAAAAAGTGTAGCATAAATTTTCTTCTGATATTTCATGTCATTCCACTTATCGATTGCATACCAAGTCTCATGAGCAAGCACAAAATTTTAATCAACATACTGGACTCCATCCCGCCACTGCAGACTTCAATGGAAATTGGATCAATCCCATTATCTACCATATGACTCCACAGGGCTTCCACAGGGACAACCTCATTTCGAGCTCCAGCCTGCAGGGCCCCCAAGGCTACATTTAAAGCAGTGAGCAATGTGAATACCAACAAGCCTAAAATAGCATTAAATGTGTTAATATAGGCCAAGATAATTTGGACAGCTACAAAAGCATAATCTGCACTGAAAGCCCACCAATATTTCCCACACATTTCTTAAAGGCAATAAGCTATAAAGCCCAGATGTGTTAAAATATATCACATATCCTTCTCCTGGCCAAGAGCATGTCAATGGCTGAAAAAAATTCCTGCTGATTTACTCAGGCTGAAATTCAGCCTCCATTTGTCCCAGTAGTATAGACAGCACAAGCTAAAGAACATCTTGTTCAGCAAGGAGAGATCCTACCTGTCCTGTCCTGCTGTGGTGCCATGACTGGCATCGCTAATCAGAGCCGTGACTGTGCTGCAACACATACAGAATTTGGGTGGATGCTCAGCAGGTGGAAACGAGCATGACATCCTCTCCAGGCTCAGCTTTCCTGAGCATTTTGCAGCATGAAAAGCTGTGGTGTTGAGGTGGGCTCAACATACCAGCAACAGGGCTGGCTTCCATCCAAAAAATCCTGCTCCAACCTCAGCTGAGCTGGGGAACTTGCTGGAGAGCAAGGCTGGTGTTGTCTGCAGCCCCATGGCCTCTGGCAATGAGACCAGCTGCTGGCAGTGGACAGCAGGAGAGCCCCAGCAGCACTTTTTCCCAAACTCTCCAATGTTTGGAGAGCAATGTGGTGCTTGGGAAAAGGCTTGGAGCTGCAAGAAGGGGAAATGCCATGCTTAACCCCCATCTGTTTGGAAACTACAGGAACATGCAAAAGACACACATTTCTCCCAGTAAATCCAGAAAAAAACCCCAGATACCTGGTTAGTCACCATCAGGCTGAGACACAAAGTACCTTGACTGATCACTACAAGAAAATGGAAGAAAATGAGTCAACCCAAAATCTAATTTTCTGAGTGGTTTTCTAAGCAGTTAAGGACATTGACACAAGAGTAATTTAGAAGCTTAAAATTCACTGCCAAGGTTAGATCCTTCTGGAAATTAAATGCTTTTGATAATTTATTTCTTGCTCTAGTTGTCTGTAAGGCTAAGTAAGCAAAAGAATTGGAAATTTAGGGTTCTGGGACTGTATGAACAGTCAGAAGTGAAATGTGCTCCATAGGATGATTTGGGCAAGTTTGTCTCTACTGTCCTTGAGAGAAAAAGGGAACAGCTGTTATGGCAGCTCCAGCTCCCTGGCAGCCAGACATTTCCTACAGAGCCTCTTCTCAACATCTGGGGCATCTAGAACTGCTACCTGGAAGGAAGAGGGGCTGGTGTGGCAATGTACCCAACATAGTCACCCGTGACACCAGGCAGGCCTTAGGGGCTGGGGCAATGCTGTGCTGCACACAGAACACATCCCGGCCTCAGGCAGAGCATCCCAAAATCCACACGATGGGAAAGAGGCCATGCACAGCAGCCACTGCTCATTACTCCAGATAATGGCTAGAATTAACTGAAACATTTTTGTAATACTCTTCAGGAACCTCATTCAATTTACCAATCCCTAGAAATTAATGGTATGAACTTGCATTAAATCAGTCTGTCATTAGCTTGGCTTTCTTTATGGCAACTCATTACGAGGTATTTCCTGCAAGCCAGAAGCCAAAAGAACATCTACAGACACAAGTTAAAAAGCATTATGGTACATTAACTTCCCTGCAGAGCTCCCTGTGTCTCACAGCATGTAACAGTCCAGGGGCAGGAACACAGGGTGACACACTGGGGACACCATGGCTGTGCACCCAGTCGTAACCAGGGTTTGCCCCACTCCAATTAATTCGCTCGGGACTTCTGAACAGGATAACGTGGCCTTGTGTTTGCTACACCTGCTGGGCTGTGCTTCAGTTATCACAGGGACATGGAAACCATGGGAAACAAGCATTGCCCATCAGGGGGATCCTCTCTCAAAATGTGGGTCCAGTGGGATGAAATCCCACTATTCCTCATATTGAGAGAGGGGAACACAGACCCAAGCAAACCCCTGCATCTGCTGCTAGTGCCATTGACTTCAGCAGAGATCCAGCCTGCACTGATAGTTAAGCCACTCTGGGCATTTGGGTGCTAAAGATCAAGGTCCTTGTTATTTCCTCTAGGGAAGCAGTGCAGTCCCTGTGCAGAGCTCTGGATGGCTTTGTGGACGTCAGTTCAGACAACAGTATAGAAAGCACTTGGGCTGGATTGTGCTTATGTCCTATACATACGTTGTGTGTACATGTGTACATGTACATAACAAATATTTTTTCCAAAGAGGTATTTGTGCAATATTCTTGCGGAAAAAAAAAAGAAAAAAGAGTAGAAAGAGATAAAATTAAGAGAAAACTAATCTGTAAAATCCACATAGCAGGTGTGGTTTTTCCTCTGCCTTCTAGGAGCACACAAAGGAAGTTAAATGTTTCCACCAGCCCTTAGTAACCAGCCTACAACACAACTAGAACTGTTCTGATTTTCTTCTAAGGTTTGTAATTTTATTATTTATTATACACGTTGAAACTTCACTTACCCTAATGTCTTATCTGAAAAAAACACACTTGTTTGAAATGAGGTCATGTCCCTTGACATACATTAAGTGATGTGGAAAGCCCCCATTTATTCTAACGCTCATTTATCCATGTTAATACCATTTGAATAAAGGAAGTTTCCCAATATGTCAGACTGTTTTTTTTTTTTTAGAGCAAAACTCAAAGTTAATTAAACCAAACTCTACAATATTTATGACTTTTTTTTTTGTTGCTCAATGTGGTTTAGAAAGGTAATGTTAATATTGACATTAATTAACATCAATCTTAATGTACTATTATATTAATAGGCTGGCATATCATTCAGCCTAAGGCAATGTACTGTGCTGCTTAAGCTATTTATAACAAAAAGTATTTTAAACAGCTTTGCCCCCCACTAAAAAAAAATAAAATTCAATTTATACTAAATGTTGTTGCAGAATCAGATTCATCACCATAGGGATTAAGAAAAAATGAAAGACCAATTTAATGACAGGATTTAGTTCATTATTTATCTTCTAGCATGTAAATTATAGATTGTCATGAATTTTTCATCCTTTTGGTGCCCACTACCTAATTCATGCCAAAAACATAAGTCTGTGTTACAAAGAGCGAGCTCCCTGGCTCTGTGTACGAGAAACATCTCCTCTGCCTTTTGACAGACCATAATCTGTCAAAATGAAAAATTAATGGAGGCTCCCTTAATTCATCATCTTCTGCCTCTCTTCTATTAATGGCTTTTTTTCCCCCCTCTATAATTCTGCTTACACTGAATAGAACTGGTGGGTGGGGGGAGAAGATAAACAGGTCAGCTGACTGCTCCAGCCTATGCAGGACATGTAATTCAGCTGATAGATGGATGACGTGGTATTTATTGAATGCATCGAGGAGTCCTGTGGTTTCCAACACAGTCTGGAAACATGCTGAGATAAAGCTCATACCAAATGTCTTACTGCTCTCAGCTTGGTCACAAAGACAATTACTTTGTACAAATGATCAAAAAGGAGTTGCATGAACTATGTGTGTTGTGTTACACACAGCTCAAGGCATCCATGTAGCCATCAACAGAAAGAATAATCAGGATTCAGTTTGATTAGAAAATGCATATAAAAGCAAATCAATCCCTCCCTCAAATTTACCTTTGATGAAATATTTTATGTTGCTGAGCACTCCACTCCACCCAGGGTCTTAGAGCCCAAAAATTATTTCTCCAGTGCAGAAATATGCCATTCTAAATACATCCCCTAATTTCCCTAATCATTAAAATCTGAAATCAGAAGCTGCACCGAAGGTTTTCTGCTTTTCACAACTCATCTGCTTTTGCGTGTCTGATGCTTTCCCATGGTTGTGACAAGATAAAGCCCAGGAAAACCATGCTCATCACAACCAGGGGCTCCTGACAGGCACATGACGTGATTGTTAAGGACAGAGGAGCTTTATGGAAATGGATCAGCCTACAAGTGAAATGAATATTTGCTGGAAATAGCAGAGGGGATTATAAAAACAGGAAAGCATTTCCTTTTATAAAGTGCATGCAGTGCACATCCATACATGCTTTGATAGAATCATTTTATGCTATGGAAATCCCTACTCAAACATCCATTTTTAACGCTACTGCAACATTGTGGGCTAAATCCAGAGCTGCGTCAGAGAAAAAAAATGAAGCCTAACTCTGTGTCAAGCTGAACGGTACTTAGAATTAACTTCTGAACTAGTAACCTGCAAAGTCCAGGAGGAATTAACAACCTCTTACATATTCATTTTAACCTGGAGCCAAACAGGACTATTTTCATTGAGAACTCCCTATTCCTCACAGAGCAGTATGAATATTGCAAACAAATTCATTTATCACAATCACTAGAACATGATTATGACATTGAAGCCCGGCCAGCATCTCCCTGATGCTAATGGAAGGATGCCCACTGAATGCATGAGTAAGCCTTGACCCACATTTTGTGCTTTGCTTAAACCAAAACTGTTTCGTTTAAGTAGATCCAACTTCAAACTAAAGAGTCTTGGCCTGGCATGTCAGAGGCCAAACTGACAATGAACCATGTTTACTATAGCCAGAGCTGCATGTCTTAGGCACTAAATAAGATGAAACAGTATCTCCTTTCCCTGTGATGGGGAAAATAAAAATGACACTTCACCTGTTTTTCAAAATTATTCTTTTTTTTTTCTAAACTGTCTTGAACAAATACATTAACTTCAGGAGACCCTTCCCAACACCCAAAATAAAGTCATAAAAACCTGGAAAATATTGAATCAATTCTAATGGCAACAGGACTAACTTATCATTACCAAAGAGTTTTGCAAGTGAATTTAGTCTGCCCATTCAAAAACATCTGTGAAGCAAGACACCTTCACAAGAGTGGCTGGACAATGGATCTGGTGGAAGAAACCTCAAGGATCAAAGATCATCAAGATCTGAAAGATGATCCTCCATGCAGTGAGTTGGTCACCACTTACTTAATGAGTCATGTTACAGAAATCACCATTTACAAATAAATAAAATGATTGCTCCACTTTTCTTTCCAAGTCTCAAAAAACATGCAACAGCTTTGAAGCCTGGAATATTCTAACTTGGTAAAGTGAGCTCTCTCTCACCAAGTGCAAGGAGATGAAATTTTTATTGCAGCTCTCCATGCTGTACTTGGCCCAACACCTTTCTCCAGAATAGCTTACCTGCTCCTCACCTAAACTGGTTATTATTTCTTCATCAAGCATTACCAACAGGTAAAATTGCACCCATGCAGCACAGCTATTTGCCTTTAAATTCTTGATGATGGAGGATAATGCAAGGGGGAGCAACAGAATCATATCCCTACCTACCATGTGTCATAAAAGGAGCCCCCAACACCTTCTCTCATGATCAAGCATTAAATCCTTCAGATACCTAAAAATTATTATGCTGATATGGCTGTTAAGGTCAAGGTTTAAAGTATAATGTGGATCTTAGAAGAAATTCTAGTGATTGATGTAACACATCAGACACTTACCTTGAAAAAGGTATTATTCAGCTGCCTCCACTAGAAGATTAAAAGTGGGGGAAAAAGAAGTTGCAAAACTGGTTAAATGACGAGTGGTTGTTCTCAGTGGTCAATGTTGCAATGAAATTACTGTAAAAAATAGCTACTGATATTGAAACTTGCCTGAAACATCTTCTGATCTCTCTAATACATGTCCTCCAGGCAGCAGTTCTCTCCTCACCTCACTAACCTTGTTACACCAGCTGGTTTCAAATATTAGCAATTTTCAAAACCATGTCTGAAAGATGTTTTCTGTACACTCTGCATGTGAAGTTTCTGAAACTTTCTGACAAAGAAACAGGCTCTATGTTCATTTGCTTGCAGCCCAAGCTACTTGCACACAAATTACTCCTTTTTTTCCAAAATTGTATCTCATTATTTTTAATGGTTGCAAAGGGCTTGTGACCACTAAGCTTTTAAACAGCATTAAGATAATGACAACATTGAAAAGTGGGCAGAATTCTGAAGAAGACACACAAGCTACAGAAATGTGGGATGAGCATGCTTCATTGAAGCTTTAGTTCACTATTGGCAACTGCCTGGGATTTTTCCATAGACAGTGCTTAGTAACTTATACCAATTTATATCAAAGCTCCACTGCTTTATGAATAGCCTGTCTTCCACTTATGACAACAATATTATATACATTATATAAGCAACTTCATCATCAAGCCCATTACTGAAAGCTGACATTGTACAGATGATTTGCCCAAATTCTACAGAGTTACAGTTCAGAACATTATCACTTCCACTCTAGGGCAGAAAAGAATAGACATGGAGAAGCTGTAGAATCTCTTGATGCTGCTCTGGTGTCACCCTGGGCTCAGGATGGCAGTACCAGAACATGACCCTTTTCTTCAGCATCCTCTGCAAGTTCATGCCCACAGAAGATGGGAGGACAACAGAAACATCTCTTCTTTGTTGCTAAGTTTACTCCTAGACACAACCAACTGAAACACGAAAGCATAACAAGGAAAAAGTCAATAGGGGAAAAAAAATCTATTCATACCACTGGAAAAATTCAGTTTCAATTGCATAAATCTAAGTGACTGAGGCACTGAAAGTAAGTCCCTAGACAACATGCTTTTCAGCAGAAAATTCACCTTTTCCAGGTGCTGGGTGGAATTTTAAAGAATGATCTTGCAAATAAGTGGGAGAGGCTGGGGAAAAGTAGGAGCTTTGGTATCCATAGGAAACCCGGCTCAGGTTGCATCAGTTTAGGTTTTTTGCTGCTCTAACACCATAGCATTACCAGACTCATTGTTTCTCATTAATATTTAGGTCCTTTGCACCTCTTCTGCTACAAAGTGACATAAATTCAGCTCTTAAAGCCCCTTGAGGTCTCTTCCGTCTGAGTTAACTTTGTTCATACCTTCCTGTGTTCTCACTGAAGTTAATGTTGATTTACAGTCGTGTCAGTGAGAGCAGGATCGGTCCTTCTCCAGAACTGGAATATTACAATGTTGTGTCCACAAGATGTGTTTATGATCGAGATGAGCTTCATTAAAACACAAACCCATGGAACTAAAAATACGAGGCACCTGATTTTAGAATAAATTACCTTCATGAAATTATGGTCTTTTCTTCGCACTGCAATATTCACAGGAAATTAATGAGGTTGTCAGATGAATTCTATGAAGATTTATGTGCTGATTAGGTGACATGTCTTAAAACAAAATAAAATAATAAAGAACCTCTTCCATTAAAAAAGCAGCACACTTAATTTGAATTCAATCTTTTATCAGATTACTTCTGTTTAGTGGCAAATAGTTCCTTTGTTTAAAAACCCTTCACAAAGGCAAAGCCTCAGGAAAACATTTTGTTAAAGTATTCTGAAAGTCAAAGTCATTTTGACAGAAATCAAACCAGAAATAATTTCTCCCTGAAGGAATCCTGCTTTATTTTAATGATGTCTGGATTGTTTCCATTTAAATAGAGTAATGGGAATTTTGTTAAAAAATTTGATTCAAACTGTCTGTTTTAACAATGATCTTTGTTGTAAGCTTAGCCAGTCATTTGTCATATACATTTTGTTCAAGTGGAGAAAACAAATATTAAAGGAAAACAATTTGACTAAAAACATCTTCCCTTCATTAAGGAGCTTTATGTTGTAATGTCTGAAAGTGAAAGTCTGCTTTAATGGCTGCTGGGAGCTGGGGATCTCTCTGTCAGACACTTACCAAGGCTTGCTTTCTGGGTAATAGAGGCTATTTATGGGGCTTTTCATGACCTTTCTTCTTGGTACTACCAACAGAGGAATACTGCAGGCATCTCTTTTGCATCCACGTATCTGCTTGCTCACGGATTATTGTCTCTATTGTTTTCTTCATTTTGAAGAAAAATGTTGCATGTAATTAAAACAAGATAACAGCACAATACTGTGTGTTCTATCACACATCTAACCAGTCCCTGCAGTCATTACACATACTAACGTACATTACACTGTGGAGACAGATATATTGAAATAAACCTCCTTGTTTTTATCACCCAGCGCATTGCAAAGCCTGTCCCACATTCTCGAAGGTACTTCTTCAGTAAGAAAAGCACTTTTTGGGTTTTAATAGTTCAAGACAGACCTTCTTCGAAAAGCAAAAACACGCTGTAATTGTTTACCCAAATCCCAGAGTCTTTCCAAGTTAAATTGAAAAGCCTGTTTACTTAAACTAATCCCTTTAATTTTGGATGGTGAGAACCAAACATACTCACTTTGATTCAGAACCTGGTTCCAGAAAGCGCCTCTGCATAAGCTCCTGATTCTGAAAACACCTCCTGTCTTAACTTTAAACAGAGCCACTTTGGGTGCAACACAAGAACAAAAAATCCTGGTCATTTTGGGAATTTCTAATGCAGCAGCACTAAACCTCTAACAAGCCCCATCCTTCAGCTATACAGATGTATGCTCTAGCACTAACTAGCAGACTAGAGAGTCACATTCCTGCAAGTAAAACCAGCACCAGTCAGCTCACTTTCTAACTGCATTCTCATAATGATTTCCTTCTAAAAAAAGGAGAAGGATTTGTACAATGATGTACAGTGATTTACAAAGTAATTGCTTTTTGTTTTCAAGTTTAAGAAGAAAACAGATGTGGTGTGTTCCAGTCCAAATCCATGGGTATCACGCTTCAAACAGAAAAACCTACACACTGCTATTCTGTCACAATTGCTGCTAATTAATGGTCTAATGACAACAAATTTGGATCCAAGTATAATGAGTGTCTGAACTGGCCCCAGGTACCAGAACCACAAAGGGTCAGGAGTTTGCCATGCATCAGCACAAAGCACTTTGATTTGGAGGTGGTGTTTTTGCATAATAGCACAACCAAAGGTTGGAAAAACAGCACCAGTGAGCACAACCTCCATTACAGCAAAACCTGGTTATCTAAGCTATCAGAGTTGAGCAGCACTAGGGATAATTGCCACTATGTCCTACTGCCCAGGTTTCCCCTATGGTTCCAATTTGATACAAAAGTTGAGAACTATATGAAACTCTGAAAAATAAATAATTCAGAAGGTTATTAAGGTTGTACAGTCCAGCTCATAAGGGTTTGGAGATACTAGGTACCTGGTTCCTTTTCAAACCCATGTGAGGCTGTTTGTGCATATATCTGTAAATGAGAAAATAGTCTTTCAAGAAATAACTGATCACAGAATTCTATCAAGCGAGAAAGACTCTTCAAGCTGGAGTCTCAGAGACCTGGGTACACAGCACAGACTCTACCTCTGGCTGTGATGAGATGTCTGGCAACAATAAGCAGACTGTTATCATCACAAGGGATCAAGTGCTCCAAGCAGGGACGGTTTCACTGTCTCCCTGTGCTCTGGTTCAGTGCTTAACACCATAATTGTCTCTGCATTTGCTTCTTCCAGCTGCCAGGCTAAGTCCTGCACAGTCCCTGCAGTCTGGTGATGCAGCATGCTCAACACAGACAATTTCTGGACTGAATCCAGAGAGCTTTTATTTATTTTCAAGCGAACATTAAAATAACCAGATGAGCATGGTTAGGCTTAACACCATTGCAAGTACTTGCCCATATCCCTGCTGTGTCCTGGCCAGAGCCCTCCACAAGTTAATGCCAACAGACTTTGCCCCAACCGAAGGTGCTGCTTCCAGTTGCTTGCAGAGTGTTGGTCAGGTGGGTCAAAGGTGTAACAGCCAAATATAAACAGATTGGACATCTCTGAAGTAACTTTAAATTTTGTATATATATATAAATAAAATATCAGCTGCTGATTTATAAGGTATGACACTCATGGCTCTCAGTTTAAGCCTGAGGGCAAACCTGCAGTGAGGGGCCATGTGGATGTCTGGCAATAGCACATCCTACCCTCCGTGGGAAATGCTGAATAATCCCAGTGCTCACCCCCACCAGATTAACTGGAGGCTGGAGAATAGAAAGCACAGTTTTTCTGCATATGTGGATTATTGTGATCTCCTTAGGCTGCTCTTGCAAATTAAATGGGCTTGTTAGATGGCCATGACCCTGCACAGTCTCCCAAAGGCCATGAGCAGGACCTACCTGGAGCCTCAGTGACTCTATCCCAACATACAGCCACAGAGCATGGCCAGGTCAAAGCTTTCTGGAAACTTGTTTTGGGTTTTCAAGGAGCTGGAGAAGACTGATCTCTGACGTTAGTGGAAATCTCTTGGCCAATTTTTAAACAAAGAGCAGACAAACCTTTCAAATTAAATCTTTTAAGTTTTTAGTTTTTCCTCATGAAAAACTATCTCCTCCTCTACTCAGATCTCTGTATTCTTGGATGCAGAAGAATTATTTTTTCTGAAAGTTCTGTGAAACATTTAGCCTGAAGCAAGTATTTGCATAAAAACTTTTAGTTTGAATAATTAAAACCTGGCAAGTGAAAATGCCAAATGCTGGACTACCTTAAGAGTAAGCAGTGTTACCAACTCCATCTGCAGCAGACACTTGCATAACATTTTATGAAACCCTTTAGGACAGAAAAAAACTGCACCTTCTCTGCTGACATCATAATAATTTTGTTTATGAGAGCGCTACAAATCTTCTAAGTTAGAGATGTCACTGATGAAAAGCAAACAAGGACCAGAAAAGATCATAGCTCTGCTTCCCAAACATCATAATACAGCTGCTGCACAAAATCTGTGTAAAATGCCTCTGAGAAAAGCAAAAGTGTCTTCTGGTTTTCAGGCAGCATCTACTGATGCGGCACTCTTTTGATTTTATATAAAAAAAAAGTCATGAAAACAATTTTGAATGAAAAGTCTTTAAGGATTTTTTTTACTTGAGCACTGATTTTAATAAATGTGGATGTGACTTGATTTTTAAATGAACAATCAGACATTATGTGTAAGATGGATCAGAATGGTACATATTCAGACAGCTCTTAATATATCAGTGGATGTTGCTATAGATTGCCTCAGTTTATTAATTAATCGACTTTAAGCCATTGACTAATCTTTTATTAAGATATATAGGAATAGCTTATTTATAGGCAATGTATAAATGTATTCTTTCTGCCACCTGCAACCAAGCATTTGTTGGGTGAAATGAGTCAAAAAAACCCCCAAACCATCAAACCAAAAAAGAAGCTGCAGAGAAAGGCAGAACAAGGTACAGGGTTTATAACCCAGGCCTCTCTCCAGAATTACAGGTTCTCTTTAAAGCTGGGTTAGATAAATATCTTTCATGAAAAGCTTAAATGTCTTGCAGATCCTGCTGTAGAGAGGGGAGAATTAGTCAACCCCCTTGAGGCTGCCTTTCATCAGATCTGTCTATAATGCTATGTTTGTAAAATGTTAGGGATTATCCTGGCAATAAGACTGTCTCCTGTTAGAACAAGACCTTAAAGAGACGAATTAATGGCTCTGACTAATTGGATAATACAGCAAAGGATGGGTCATGTGCTGCATTGAGGTCAAGCTCTGGTCCTGTTTGGGCTAAGCAAGCTGGCACAGCTCTGCATTACAGCTGGCTCTTGGCTCTGCATAGTGAAGAGCTGTGGCCAGCACAGTGCTTGGTAAGTTGATCCTTCAAAGGTCATCTCCTAACACGATAAAGGGTGGCAGTGAGGGCAGGCCCTGCCCACTGCCTGGTGCCCAGAACACTGTCCGGAGACAAGCACAGGGAATTCCTGCACTTCTGGCCTACAAACACCAGCCAGCCGTTGGATGTGCTGGCCCAGCTCGGGAGGTGACCTTGTCCCTTGCTTGCTCCCCCTTCTCATCGCCTACTGGTGGATTCAGCAGTGCCCGACTGCAGGGTGGGGAGGCAGCAGCCCTGGCACGGTGTGGCAGCAGCCTGGGCTGGGAGCAAGCCATGCCAGCAGCACCACTGCAGGTGCCCTGCCCTGCTGCTGGGGCACTGACCCACGGAGGGATGCCCCAATCAGCTACAGCAAGAACTGTTTTTTGTTGTTGTGCCCCAGAGCAGGGGTGTGTTTTGAGCAGGGCTCTTCACGCCTGACCTGGCAGCCTGACTGCACCCCAGGATGTGCCCCAGCCACACACATGTCCCTCTCAGGCTGCCTTTCTCCAAGGGTGCAATTAGCACCCAAAAGGCTGCAGGGCAGCCTCTCTCATGCTACACTCAGCCTTTCAAAGTTTTGGTGCAAAACTCTCTTTTCTCCCTTCAAGTTCCAACCCAACCAGTCTAAGCAGAGCCTGGCCTTGAGCATCCTTGAACAGCTCAATATATTTTCCAGTTAGTCACAGACAACACCATGGTGCTTAACTCATCACCTCAAGGCCCTTTCCAGAGCCAGGCAGTCTTTTTGCAAAGATATCCATTAAAATTTGACAGGCTGAGCCTTATAGCAAATGTTCTGGATGGACCTCAGGAGGTGATCAAAGTGTTCCTTTATCCCAGTGCAGGCTCTGCTGGCCTTGCAAACACTTGGGTAAGGACCCCAAATAATCTCTGCTTCTGTGCCATTATTTCTTCTGTTTTCAATCAACCAGGGCCTCGGTGGGGCTTTTTATTTCTTACAGGCACTTGATTGCATTTAGCTCCTTACTGCTTTAGTGAACTAATTTTCAATCAACTTAAAAATGAATTCCAAATGCAAGGTCCATAATTAAAAAGAAACAGTTAATCCTTTGTGACAATCTGAGTCCAAAATTGTGCTTCTAAATTATTTGGACAATCATTCAGGAAAAAAAATCTCTCCCAAGCCTGATTACATCAATGCTCTAAAGAAACATTTCTTCCTTAGGTCTCTGATTTCCCTGGTGGCTGTGATATAAACCCTGAACTTCTTAAATGTCACTTAATTTATATGATTTTTCTGTTTACCCTTTTAAAATGACAAGTTGTTCTCTAGTATTTATGTCTGTTTGAAAATTAGATATCATGCCGTTGCATTCCTGTTAGCTTAAGCTTAGTAAGCACTTACCATAAAAAGAGAAAATAAAAATATGCCTACTCTTACTTTTTCAGTCTTTTCCTTTTTTTTTTTTGCTACAATGTCCACCAATTTTAATCAAACTACTCATCTAATTTTTTTTATGTTTTGGTTCTTAACAGTGTAAAAAATTTAAGCTGGTTATTACTTTGCCTTTGGTGAGTGATGGAAGAAGTTATGGGCCTGATTTTGACTCTCCATGGCTGACAGGGTTAATTAATTGCACTCCAGTATGTGGTCCCCACTGAACTCTCCTCATGTGGCACCACCTTGCAGTGGGCAGTGGCTTGCAAACATTATAATCTTTTCTGAAGACCTTCTGACAGTAATGAAATTAAATTGACCTGTGTTGCATCTGGTCTCTGAATTAAGATGGTGAGATTTGCAGGCATCCAGTTTGACTGGAGAAGCACAGCCCAACTCCCCAGATCATGCTGAATTTAAAACAATCTCTTTTTCACATAATAAGTTTACAGTCTTTCCAAAAGGCCATGCCTATTAACACAGGAAAGGCAAAACAAGTTTATCGTACTAAACAGGCACATATGAATTGCCTCTGTGTTTATAACCTGTGCATGTAGTTTTTTTATATCAATGAAAAAATGTGAGTTGGTCTTGAAAATAACCTGCCTGGCAAAATATTTTTGGAGACTTCCATAGAATGCCCACGTTCTAGTAGAGCCTGGGAAGATGCACCAATCAGGAAGAGAATTTATTACAACAAAGTGTACAAAGATCTTGTTAATCTTACCTAAGGAGACAAGTCTTGTGCGACAGCACTGTCTGTGTGCCTCTAATAAGTTTCTAGACTAACAAAGTATTTTAGCTGAGTTTATAGGAAGGTGAAGATCTCTGTGATGGGCATTCCCAAAGATTTTGAAAAGAAGGAACTAAACTTAGTATTGCAAACATCACGCATTTGCTTCTTTCTTAGGTCAGTGACCATTGCTATCGAATTGCAGGCTAAAAAAAAATGGGTTCTTCCCCATCTCTACCTGCAATTTAAGCCTCAAACTAACTGACATTCCCTCCAGTGCCAACCACTTCATTCTACTTGATTACCTGCTATATTAATATGATGATTTGCTCATTTGAACCCATTGATCTGTTGATTCAGTTTTAATTGCAACCTTGATTTGATCACTGTGTTGCTCCTTTCTTAATTACGCCAGAGATACTACCTAAGATTGGCTCAGTTATATGGTGGTTTAATTTCATAGCTCCTTGCTTATCCTACGTTTTTAATCCTGAACTGGGACACCAGACTGGTGTCATGAACACAAAACTATTTGCAGGCCACTGGTGAGACTTTCAAATGAGCACCCAAGTCATTCTCACAACTCTGGAAACCACTGGAATCCCCTTCTGTTTCACTTCTAAATAGGGGAACTAAAAAAATCTGTCATAACTTCACCATCTTTGGGAATGTGCTTGCAAAACAGATGTCCATTTTGGGATTCAGAGGCAATCCAAATGTTAGGCAAAGATTTCTGAAATTCTTGAGCAGGAATCCCAAGACTATTGTTCCCTAAAAAATAATAAATAAATAAAAAATCATTTTATGTAATTTTTACTCATACTGAATTCTTACATGACTCTCTCTTAACAGAAAATTAAAATTATCCTGAAAGAAAAAGAAGAAAAACGAAACAAAGTTTGATAAGGGACATCTGTTGAATAAAACCCTTCAAGATAATTTTTTTTTTGTGTAGATGCATACGAAGAGCCAAACCCCCCAAAGGGTCTAACAGGAGTCCTAATTAACTTTCATTGTCTCAAAGCCCAGGGCAGAAAGAAATTGAACCAAGGGTAAGAAAAGAAAGGTCAGAGATAAAACTCTGCATAAAATGTCACACGCTAAGCAGGAATGCCATGCCTACATATTTGCCAGTTTTGTGAAAAGGCATAAATGCTCATTTTTCACCTGTTGAACATCAGAGGAAGGAGGAGAAGAATAGCAAAGAATAAAGCAATGGGAAAAAAGGGCCTTTGAGAGCTCAAGATGACATCCAGTATGCCTTTAACCTAAGATAGTTAAAAACTGCTGTTCAGTACTAAGATGAAACCTTACAAGTTGGAGACTTGCCAGCCTTCCATGAGCACTAGGCTACTTTGGGAACCACCAAGGAAGAAACTCTTACAAATTTTAAGGCAAGATCTACAGTGCAGTTCCTCATTTGTGCAGCTGTGGGAGGTCCAGGCGGTGCACACCTTCCTTCATGCTTCCCTCCTGTGAATAATTCAATGCCCTACTTTGCTGGGAAACCAAGGAAACTGGAGTACTATGCTCACATGTGTGCATTCATGTGGTGAAAAATGGAATAGAACAATATTTATTTGCTTCACTAAAATTAACTCTGTGACTTTGTCTTGGTCATATAACTTGTCCTTCTGGGCCCAAGGCCATTATTCAATTGCAGGACACGAGGGAGAGATGGAAGGTACCAGCAGCTTATACACGGCCTTCACACAGCATTTCTCAGCCTTCCTCTGTCAGAACTGCTTTGCTCTGTTCCAGGATATGTTGTGTTGCAGGAGACAGACCTCAGCTCCATCTGGGCAGGGCAGCCTCTATTCTGCCTCATTCTGTAATCCTGCAGTACCACTGTGTGTTCCTCTCTCTCTGCTGTGAGATACTCGGGCTCTTCAATACGCACAAAAACCTGCCCCCACATTTTCTGTGCCAGGTCTGTCTCTCTCACTCTGTTTGTACCCTGGCTGGCATAATGGGGTCTCTAGGCACTGCACTACTAAGAATAACTTCAAAGTACTTTCTTAAAGTTTAAGAGTTGAGCTTGAAAACAACTCCTACACATGACATCTTTTAAAGATAGTAGTCAGTGGACCACAGAATATTGACAATTGCAGTACTTGGATAAGTAAACAAGTCTCTGTGGATTTGATAGCCCAATAAATATCCATTATTGCTCGTTGCCAGGCTATGTGCCTGAAAATGAAAATGAGGATAGAACAGTTCTTAATGGCTGATAGCAAAAATAATCGAGTCTTATCTAAATCAAACTTTATTGGCCTGGATGAATTATTTCTGGCCTCCTGTAATCAAAGCTGAAAATTCACCTGTCAGGCACAGTATGGTAAAACTCATTAGAGCCTCACCATGTGCTGTTATGAAATTGCTCCATATGGCAGTGCATGATTGTTTATTTACTAGATTCAAATATAGGCAGGTTTCAGAAATATATACATAAAAAATATTATTTTCAAATTCTTTTAAGGCAAAAGTGTATATGCTGAAGTTCTAGACTTCTATAATAGAAATATTTCACTAGTAGAAAGAATTTTGCCTTGTGCTGCAGTGAAGCTATTGATCAGGCAATTGGCAATCCTCAAGTGTGAGGACTCATTAAGGCAAAGGTATATGAATCATTTTTTAATGACATCTCTTTGCTTTCAGCAGCTTAGCATGTGTCCTGGTTTCAATGGATGCACTGTAATTTAGGCAAGCTGTCTACAGACTTCAGCCATTACTCTTACCATATGTTTTCTTCAGAAATTACCATGCACTGGGGCCTGTAGCTGCACTCATGGAGCGAGGTGCACTCTCACTGCTGGATCAGCACAGTAACGGTACTGGGAAAAGCAAGAGTAATGTGCTTATAAAAAGAAATTCCCAATTAGCAAGTTTAGTGCATGTGTGTTAACTTGGATTAAATACATTCCAATTATGGGCAGCTTGTTATTAAAACTACAGCCAGCTGTTTGCCAGGAATGTAAGATTTGGTAAACAAGCTTTTCCCTGGTTTCTTGCAAAAGATCTCGGGTTATTTCCCCTTCTTATTGCTTCCCAAACAACAAGTATGAACACGGCATGAACTGCTGTGCTATCACATGTACATGTTCTAAAGCAGCAAAAAATACCAGAAAGGTTAAAAACCAAGGAAAATCAGAATTTAAAGGCCAGAAAAGCTTGGAGGCTCAGGCACAATTTGGGAAAGAGGCTGTTACCTACCAGCTTCCTGGGCTAAGATCACTGTGAAAAGATTTGTGTTGAAACAAGGAGGATTTCATCCTCCTAGTTCCATATATTTTGATGGCCTCAAGTGCCTCAATGTGCATGTCTTGACTTTATTACAGTAAACTGTTACACCATTCAGGTGTCTCATTTGCTGGGGCCTTCCAAAGTGGGCCCAGATTACACAGAAACATGTGCATTTGCCTTAAACCTTAAACATGAACTATTTTAATAAGCGAATACAAGCCCAAAGAGTTAGAAAAAAGTGAAAGATATAAGTTGTTTCATAGTAAACCCATAACTTCATTGCATCACCTAAAAGATATCTACTTAAAAACACAGCCCACATTTTCAAGTTATTCCAGGATCCAGGAATTTCAGTGGAAGTTAACTGAGGTAGGATTCAACTACTTCTGGATTGCAAAATATCTTCAGAAATTGCAAAATATGTCAAGCGTAGAATGAGAGGATTTTTTTTGAGCACCTTAGTTTAAATATCCTTATTTTTCTGAGAGAAAGATGCCATGTTAGGAGGCCACAAGTAAGGTTAACTTGTACTACTCTATATGCAGGAAAACAAGGATACAGCACTCAGAGAGCACCAGCAGTCTGGGGTGGGTGTTAAGTTTGACTTTTGTTCCAGCATCAGTGAGATAAATGACAACATCCTGACTCTGTTCCCCAGTGCTGATGCAATGAAAGCAGCAAACTAAGGAACCTCTCGATCACTCAGCTTACAACTGAGGAGGCTGCAAGGTGATGCACACACCTGTGTGTGCCAGGGCTTAAAAAAGCCCCATCATAAACAGCAGCAGTAAAAAAAAATGCCTACTTTGATGTCTATGCTGAAATCCAGCTTTAGTTTCTAGAAGGAGAACTTATTTCCCAGAGCTAGGCCTGCACAAGCAGCCCAGTCAGGGCTGTGCCAGGCTTAGCTGTGCCAGGAAACTGCTGCTGTCTGTTCACAGGGCTGTGATATTTCAATTATATTTGTACACTGCCAAAATCTAACAAAAGGAAAAGGAGGAGACACAATTAAATAGCAAAAAGCCAAATCAAACAAACAAACAAATAAACACACAAAAACCCTCCAAAAGATTCTGCCCATGTAGCATACTTTATTCAGATACTGGTTTCAACAGACTCAGCACCAGAGGACACACATGGCTAGCCAAGGTGCTGCCCTCAGTGTGGTGCTCAGGTGACCTGCGACCATCACACCAGTCCAGAAGTCCCAGCCAAAAGCAGGGAGAGGCTCCTTCACTATTCAACCACAGGAAAAAAAATCAAGAATGTATTCCTGGGTCTTACCCTAAGCATCCAGTTGTTGCTCTTTGTGGCTCCCTTGTCCCTACACTTGAACTGAGAGTAGTATTTAGAGAGAATTTGGTATGTCAAAGAAACAAGTGGAAGCTGGACGGACTTCTGTACTGAAATCTTAAGACAGAGATAAGCATGAGAATTTTGAGACTTTCCATAAGGAGGAAGAAACTTCATCTCTCCCCAGGTATAATCTTAGTCTGAGAAAAATACTCTTATTTCAAATTGTAGACATGTTAAACATCATGTGTAAGACACAGATACAGAATCTGTCTTGAATTATGGAATATCAATTCCTTGTTTTACTTGAACAAAATCCCCACAGGCAACCAATATTTTTTCCCAGCCCAACAAAAAAAAACAATCCAAGCTAGTGGCAACTAAAACAGAAGGTACATCTGAAAGACACACCTATGTCTTGTATGAATCTATGCTATTAAGCAGAAACACTCTGCAAAACCAGAAGGAAGAGGTATGAAGGACCACAAGGAAATATCACTCATAAAATCATAGTACTTGAAGCCTTTTAAAAAAGGAGAAAAATACTTGTACCAAATAAGGGTCAAAGACAGAGCACTGGAGGGTTAGGGAAAAGGCAATCCCACTGCAGGCAGTCACACACTTTCACATTGTCATTAGGAAATCCTGTTTAGTAGACAAAGAGTTTACTGGCTCAAGGGATTTTGCTATAAAGGTTTTCAGCATTGTTTGTGCATAATCTACATATAACATTCAACTTGGGAATGAGATATGATGTAGAAAATTGCCTTTGCAGTCCTTGAAGCCAATAATTTAGCTTTGCAACCTTAATTTATAAGAGAAAAAAGAAGGGAGTTGGAACATGAATTTGGATCACCGTCAGATTTAGGAATGAAAGTAATTAATGCTTCTGTGAAACTCCCCTGATAGTTATTTTTGGATTCAAAATCTTTAAAGAAAAGTTTTAATTTAGGGGCAGAAGCTCATTATATTCTCAAAAGAATCCTGCTGTACTAAATCATTCTGTCTCCAATTCATAGCCCCACATTCCCTCTATACATACAGCTCCTTCACTGATAAAGCAGCAAATTATTTCCCCCCTTAACTACAGAAACTTTGATTTGCTCTCTGAGATGTTCCAAATTGAGGCTGCTTGCCCTCATATTCAAGGCTCTTGCTGTTGCCATGGAATGATGGTGACCACAGTCTTTCTTTTCACATTGTCTGAATATTTTCTGCCAGCTGCCACACCTCCATCTTCAAATTTCCTTACAACTTCTACCAAGCAAAAGAAACTGCTCTACCAGGCTCCTTAACTCATCAAACCATTTTTTCCCACTATAGTACTTCCAAGACATGATGGAGGTGTTAAAAAATTCTTAAGGTGGCAGCTGGGAGTTTCCCCTCCCTGCTTTCTGCAGCTCCCCTCTTCAGCAGTTTACAATTTTATCTGACATTTTTCAGCTGTGGATTGTGTGTTGTTCCAGGCTGTCAAGTGTTCAGCCCGTATTTGGTGCTATTATGATATATTAGTAATACAGGATATGTAAGTAATAAAGAACAATAGAATTGTACTCCTTGGGAAGGGATAGGGAAGGCCTTTAGTAACTTTCAGGCTGTGGGTTTAGTTTTTTATTTTAACCTGTTTTCTAGTGCCCTCTGTGACTAAGTCCCAGGTGATACCAAATAAGAAGTTATTCTTTTATTGTACTCCAGATTGCTGAATCCTTGAGCTCTGCTATTTCTGTAGGAGCCCTCATTTGCACTTACAGCCCCAGTTCCAGGGATCAGCACAGGTCTGCCAAAGCCAATGGGAATGTTCTGGTTGGCTACAGGCAGCACTGAAACCGCTACTCGGACAACTAAACAGAGCAGTGAGTTTAGGAAAGGTCTCATCTATTGACTTATTTTCCCTTATACAAAAATCACCTTTCATCTTTGGTTATTTACATTCTCCAAAGCAAGTACTTGTGACAGACAGCTGCAAACAAAACCCAAAGGTTTTGGAGCTGAAAAGCAAGCAGCTGTGCTCTGCCACTTCTATTGGCATGGGGACATATTTGCAGCTTCTCAGTCAAATCTGTGAGTGCTGTTCAAGGTTCAGACAGGGACAACTGCACTTTGAAAACTTCCAAAAGGCCAGCACAAACACTAGGGCCTTGTCCTTGCTTTTAAGCCAAGGGGACTATTTATGTGAGCAAATTTAAGCACTGAGCAAGCTTTCACAGGTTTGTGCACTGATATTATAATCACACACATGAGCAGAATCATTAATTGTCCTAATTCCTTGGCTATTTTAGTAAGAATAATGAAAGGGAAATCATATGCATACTTCAGTATTAGCTTAGTGTCTCTTCAGCTGCCACTGATAGCTCTTTTGAATTAGAAATGGTAGCCAGTGTTTGCTGCTAAGGATGGCCACACTATTCTCATTGTTAGCCCTTGAAGAATGTATTACTTCAAAAAGTCCTCTCTCTAAGATTTGGGTTTTGAAAAATGGCCCTCTTGGAGAAATGCCACTAAGCATTTCATTCTGCTTTTATTATTTTTTTTTTAAAGTAAGATTTTCCACCCCTGTTTTAATAGGCTGTTATAGCCTTTAACATACCATGAAATTAAATGCCTCCATTGAGGATCCATAACTTATCATAACAATAGTATTTCTATCACTTGTTGGAACTATGAGGAAAGTTAGGAGGTGGTATAATAAGTGTAACATTTTAAAGGACTTTAGAATTGTCACTATACATTACTGAGCTCCCATAGTTAACCCATGAATTAAAAGCATATAACAGTGATAATAGCTGAATTTCTAAAGAAATGAGTGACACTTGGTAAGATTATCACTTTGCTGGAATTAACCTGTGATCTGCTGGGAACCATAAACCCCAAAGAAATGTGGAAGCATATTAATCTCATAACTGACCCTGCTTTAAGCAGGAGGTTGGACTAGCTGACCTCCTGGGGTTCCTTCCAACTCAAATTATCCCATGATTCTAATTACTTCTACTAATTTTGCTAGGTACCTGTAATGATACATATATTAAGTATGTAGAAAGATCACTTTCTTCTTCCTTGCATAACATTACAAAGTCTCCAGTGTAAAATTAATTAAAAACTGAAGGCCAAATTGTGCCAGATGTAAACGGCCTTCTAGTAACGGGGATTAACTGAGCACCTCTGTCTGGGGTTGAGGAGGTGCACGTGGTCTGTTTTATAGAGGTGCTGAGCATTTACAGTCTCCTGTGAAATTTCTTTTATTTCAAGGCAGGAGGGAAGTTCTTCAATCAAGCAATCCACATCTCCCAAGAAAGGAAAACTTCTGAAAGAGCACTTGCAGCTCTGTGTGCTCCAGTACCTTGCCCAGATCCAAAGCCTGGCTCACTGTTCAGTCCTTCAAGGCTCCAATAAATAAATGCTCAACCATTTCATTTGGAAAAGAGCTCTAAGTTCATCCAGTCCAACCATTAACTCAGCACTGCCAAGCCCACCAATAAGCCATGTCCCCATGAGCCACATCTGCCCATGTTTTAAATCCCTTCAGGAGCAGCGACTCCACCAATTCCCAGAGCAGCCTGTTCCAGTGCTGGATGACACTTTGAGCCCCCACCCATCTTTGCCACGCTGGTTTATTCTGAATCACATTAAATCCTCCTTGAATTTGATACACTTCTGTCTTGTTCTTTTGTTTGAAAGTTCTTAAAGAAGAGACTGTCATTTACTGTCATTCTACAGCTTTCTAGTTTTCAGCACTCTGGGCATTTTGGACTGTTTGGTTTTACCACAAGAGAATTTTACAACTCCTTGAGAGAGAATTGGGAAGATGTCTATCTACTCAATGAAAGAGAGAGACACATTGCAAGGAAACATATTCACAGTGACCCGAATTTGACAGAGACAAAACCTGCCAAATTATAATTTTAAGTCAGCCACTTGCAGGAGTGAGATCACGTAGAAAAGCAGAGTCATGGACAGTGCTTATTTAGTTAACAGAATCATCACATAGAGCTCTTCCACCAGCCTTTAACTGTCTTAGATTTATTTTGACACATATCTCAAAATAAAAGAGAATAATTGAGGGTAGCCACAAGAGAGGTCAAAAATCTTCCTACAAAGTCTAGTGCAAAACTGTTTTTACTACAAGGAAAACCAAATGCTCATTAATTAGCATTGCCAAAGACCCATCAACACTACTGGAAAGAAACATTCATTTTCTTGATCTAAAATATAAAGTAAGGTTCAAAGGAGTTTTTCTGTAGTGCTGGAAGCTGGGATTAGCAGCAGTGACTTAATCTGAGCCTAGGCTCTGCTCACCTGGGTGTTATTCAGGTGTTACTGGCATCCTTAGTCTACAGGAAGGTTTTTTTGTATCTAGTTTTGGTGCTACTCCAGGAGATCAGGAGAGCAGGAAATCCCTTCTAAAATATTTGCACAGTCACCATGACTGAAATCTTGTTTGGTATCACATTGGGGAAGCACTGGGAGGGGAGAAAAATCATTTCCTCTGCATGTAGACCCCCCCTTCCAATATAATGCCTGAAGTTTTCAGGCCATCTAAGGATTTGCCCATCACCAAGCACAACTGATGGCTCCATAAAATGACAGCAAGTACTTGTTACTATGAAAAATAAGTAAGGAGTAACTGTAAAATATTAATGCACACCCTGTTTAATTAAATGACAATATAATTTTCTTGTAATTTTTCTCTAACTCTGTTGGAAGAGTACAGTGTTGACATGATAATTTTATAAACTTCCTTGACAGTTTATGTTAAACCATCCTCCATTACCACAGATTGATAATTGGCACTTACAAAGGCAATTAAATATCTGAGAAATTCATTAAATGTGCCAAATATCTGAGAAAACCCAGTGCAATAATAAAGTTATCAGAATCACTGTGTAAGCAGCTAAAGGGCTGTTTCCTTTATAAATTCTAAAAAAGCAAGAAAAAAAGTCATGACTTCCTGTTATATTCTTAATGCAACGGAAGTGAAGCAGTTACTGTAAGGCACGTTCAAATCTTCCTTCCATCAACTGATATGGGCAGCAATTTCAATTAAGTCAATAAAGTTACAGCATTTGCCTTTAGATCTGCTTTTCCCTCTGTTCACCTTCCTCCAGGAAACAGAAAATGGAGAGAAACTGTTGTTTCTCCCTTAATAATCTACTACAGCAGAATCTTGCTCTGATTTGGAAATGTCCAAGAGATCTCTCTTCACTGCAGTGGTCATTTCAGCCCTCCCAGTGTAAGTGTGCAGACCATGCAGACCCATCCAATAAACTGCAGATGCCCTTCTCTTTAATGCACCTTGGCATTTAAATTCCCCCTGGCTGCTCTATCTGTGCAGTTTAAACTGCTTGAAAAAGCAAGAACATTGTTTAATTACAGTAAGTTGTTAAATCTGAGCAAAGGAAGTTCTTGAAGATACACCAAGTATTTTAACCTGTCCCTCCACCCAGGCCAGGCTCAGGCAAAAGTACAAAGAAACTAAGGAGTAACATCTGCTTTGTCAAATTGCTCTTGTTTGGCCTTCCACTGTTGAAAGGAGACTGAAGAATATTTATAAAAATAGGCTTTTTCGAACTATACAGAATTATAACAATTTTCCAAAGCCAGCTAATGTGGAGAGAAGGGAGAGACAGCTCAGCATCAGAACTATCAATTTCATTAAACATGGCCTGATCGCACAAACACCCATGACTGGATCATTCCTTGATATTACCCGCCCACATTAATACACTGAAATTCTGGACAAAGTACAAGACAAAGTTGTCAGTTGTCTAACATTCTGGATCACATTACAGTCATTCATTGTAATGAGAAATACTAGTTCAATCACAGCTACTCAAACTAGCAAAACCACCATCTACCTTTATGTGCAAATGTAATGGCAGAACCAGATCTTTTTCGACGTTCATATGACCGAATTTTTCAGTTTCTCTTACTCTCAAAGCCTAAAAAGAATTACATAAATTATCTTACCTACAAAGGAACATTTCACGAGGCTCACTTGTTTCTTTTGATGGAAGCTGGATACTTGGTGTATCAAAAAATTCAGTGATGGATCAGAGATGAACTTCTGCTGTCACTGCTGCACATCACTCCTCAGAAGCTTCGTATTGTGGACTAAGTTGTTCGACCTTCAGCAAAATTGACTTCAAAATGGCATTCTGCCCTCTGAAACCACAAAAGAACGTTTTTTATATTCCCTAATGTAGTTAGCTATTTTCCAAAACTGTTTAGTTTACCTAATGAAGCAGAGAAGGACATTAAACCTATTACTAAGATACATTATAGGATGCAGGTTTGATTGAATTTTTTTGAGACTATATGAACAGACTTCTGAAAATATATGGGAGGGGGAAACAGTATGTTTGATATAGATGACAAAATTTCTGCTATGCTGGTTTTCCCCTCTAATTAACCATGAGCTCTTCTCATTGATAAAAGGGATGTGAGATAGAAAACACATCCCTCAGAACATCGGCCCAACTTCCACAGATTTTTGAAAATTCTCATTAAAACCTTTACTAGCCCAGGCCCAAAGGTTTATGAGACAATAATCACAAGGCTTCTCTAAAATCTGGGGACCATGGATGTCTCCTAGGGAGTCTGTGATAATCCTGAGACATAACCCTCAGGAGTGACAGCAACCACCCCCATTTCCAGCTCTCACAGCATCCATTTCTTCACACGACCAGGACAATCTTCCAGGAAAAAGGTACTGAAAGTGGCAGCTCCACAGCAGCCCAGTCAGAGGTAGTGTGAATTTATATTTTAAGGTGCTCTAGGACCTTGTAAAACCATAGAATATATTATTTCCATATTTCAGCTCTGACCTTACTGTACAGCTTTTGCTCTATGAATAATCTCGTTTCATTATTGCAAGGTTGCATTTCTGAAGGTTGGTTGTAAATTATATCTATAAATAATTTCACAACTTACTGTTTGCAACTTGCTTGTTACTTTTATCTTTAGGAAGGCCTGCTCTTAGACAACCTTAATCTTGGCTCCTCACCTTTGCTATTAAACCACAAATTTGAAATATTTAGTGATGGCTACTTGAGATTGTATCCATTTTATGAATTGCCTCTTTAAATTTCTCATCTAATGACAACAGAACTAGCACAGATCAACTGGACCATTAAGACACTGTTCTGGACCTCATATTTTTACTCCAATATTTCTTTTCTCAAAGTGCATTCTCTGACCATTAAAGACTCAAAGGAAGAGAAAAGTTGAGAGTAGGTCAGATAACTGGATTCTAATTCTTTGTCACCCCATAAAAAGATCTAATCAACTCCTTTGTGACTTGCCCAAATTCCATGGAAATCAGTGTAAAGACTCCCATTGATTTGTCAGACTATGTTTCCCAGGCCTTTAATGTTTCTCAAGCAAAATGTAATAGGATGCCTAATTGGAGACTTAATTAATGCCTGGATGATGCTTTATGAAAAAGAAGTGAAATTAAGGCTCATGTTATCCACAATTCTCCATACCAGCCGACTGATTCTATGCTGATTAAAATCTCCTGACTGTATTATATATTTAGCATTATAGAAACCAATGAATAGGATTCACTTTCTCCACTCTGTAGGTGCTAAGAGCTTATTATAACCACTGAAACCCAGAAAAAATGATGTTCTTATTTACAAAAGACTGCATGTTATCAAGAATGCAGAGTTCTCTTCTATTTTTTTCCCCTTTTCTTTTTGACCCTGGTGGTAAAGCTGATGTTCTTTTCTTGACGTAGCCTAAAACAAAATATCTGACTCTCAGGTGGAAAAATAATTAGTAACATGGGAAGTTGAATGAATTTTTGAGATATTGAGGAAAATGTAGTTTGAACTGTCAAGGTTTACTCACTTACCCACAGGAACTACAAAGGAGCAAAGAAATAAAACCCTCTTAGAACTTACAGCTTTCATCAACCTATTCCCTCTGGCTGATTTTTTTCCCCAAATCTCTCTTTTCCCAGTGGTTCCTATTAGAAACACAAATAATTTTTCTCTCTGCATAGCGACAAATGTCATGTTACTTACTTATTTTTTAAAATACTATTAAATTACTATTTTCTTTTCAATATGAGGATAGAAAAACTATGCAACCTGTACAGTCAAATCCACTTCACAGAAGAAATTGCACTGCACAGGCTTTCAAAGGAAACTAAAGGTATCAGTAGTTCAACTCCTGTCTATTGGGTCAAAGAGAGTTGTCCTGTGTTTGGAACCCCAACTAACACAGTTATAAGACCTGCCAACTACAACAAGAATAGATCTTTGCATGTGCAGAGAGAAGAGCTATGGACTGGCACAGAGGATCCTTACAGTCTCTCCCATGCTCTACTGTGAACCAATTGTGAAAAAATTATGGATAGAAGTTAGTTCTTTGCATAACAATTGCAAAAGAACAAAGAAAAATCAGCATCCAGTGCCTCAGCAGGTCACTGAGCCTTTCACTTTGTACCTTTTGTTCATGATTTTTTCATAATCTCTTCAAAGACAAGAGCCCCAAGGGTATCAATAACAATGCTCAAACAGGGGGAACTGGAGCTCTGCACCCTGTCTGAGATGTGTGTTGTCCCAGAAATGTGGTGGGAACACTTGCATGACTGGAAGGCCACAATGGGTGGCTACAAACTCTTTCGTGAAGAGATGAAGGGAAAAAGAGGAGGTGGAGTTGCCCCTTATGTAACAGAGAAATCAGACGATATGGAGGTGAGCTGAGCCCACAAAAGCTCTATCAAGTGCTTTTGGATCAAGACTAGTGTGGTCACCATTGCAGGAGATCTCAGCTTTGGTACTTGTTGCTGACCTCCTAATCAGGATGACAAGGCTGATGAAACTCATTTTGGTTGTTGAAAAGACTCTTGGGCCACCAGAGCCTGGTTCCCAGGGGTGGCTTCAATTATGCAGACATTTGTTGTGAGAACAACATAGAGATTGTTCACTACAACACAGCCAGGCAGGAACAGCTCCAGATACACCCTCTCTTCCTGTCACAAGCTACAATGGTGGAGATGAGGAGGGTCATGCCTCTCTAACTGGAATGTCTGCTCCCTTGGTCTGATGCCTTCACTCCCACCCAAACACCTTTCTGACTGTCAGCCTGACTTCAGTCCCCCAGCAGCAGCAGTGTTGGTGATTCTCTGCTAACAGCCCTTGGCCCCTTCCCTGCTTCTCTGGCCACACCCATTTTGCACCCATTTTTTGTGTCCTTATAGCTCAACATCCCAAGCAAAGAACAAGTCATGCTGCTCTCCCTTAGGGGTTGCTTTCTTCTCTCTCCTCATTTTCTTCTCTTCAGCTGACTTGCACTGTTCCTAAGGCACTGTTTACATTAAGGACACATTCAGGGAAGCACAAGAGAGCCCATACAAGAAGCTGAAGGATGTATTTTGCAAAGATAACAAATGACATTAGGTTTTTTAGTAAGAACCACTAACCTGTAAACATTGGATTCATTCTTAAAGAAAAGGAAATTGCTGGAAGTCAGGGTACACTGAAAAGCACAGAAGATTCTCTAGATCAAAGAATGTGCTAATTAATTTATAAAAACTCTTCTCTAAGCTGCCCTCTCAGAAGGATTTAAGTGCCCCAATCCCTTGTTAACCAATGACTGTCAGCAGCCCCAGTTCCTTTGTGCATTTGCAGTGGTGACTTGTAGCTGAGTTGTTCTCTTGCCTTCACTACAGCCTGGTTTTCCCAGGGAATGGAAGTGTCTCTGCAAGTTGCACTGCCCTGTGAGCACAGAAGTCTCAGTGCTGCACCCAGTCCCTGTCAGACTGGGCACGGAGGCTCTGAGCAATGCCAGCCTAAAACACAACATAAGCATGGTATTGTCGCAGGAGTCAGAACTATGTTTTGTACTTTCTGCTACAAGTTAATATTTTGAGAATATACTGTTGTTTGTGTCAATGATGTTTAGGAATTCTGATTCGTAGATTTGTGTTCCATTAAACACTAAAGTCATAGTTCTTCAAGAAGAAAAAGTGAATTAAAATGCTGTGCAACCGAAAGAAAGTACGCGGTGATTTCACCTGCTAAAATCTCACCTACTTTAGCCAAAGACATTAAAAGCACATGAAAAATCGTGCCAGCCATAACCTGACATTGAGAGATGCTGTTCTGGAATTTGCATAGAACCTTAATAAACAGGGAAACAGCTACATGGATGTGGGAAGTCTTCATCTTCACTGCCCAGTTACTGAAAAGTAAAGAAGTCTAAAGCCAAAAGCTCCAAAAAGTGAAAGTCTACAGGAAAGATGAGAAGGAAACTTGTCATGGAGAGATTGCAGATAGTCTTCCTACCAGAAACTCATTGGGAAAGTAATTACAGAGAGATCCAGGTCTTGGCAGATAGCAGAACAGTTTTAACGGGAAAGTCATGAGGGAACTTCTTGGCACCATGATAAGCATCAGTTCTTGTCATGGCACCAGAAGTGGAATGTGTAAATGACATTCCCTAATTACTTACTTCTCTACTAAAAGACATTATTAGAGAAAGAAGAGGGCATGGAAAGCATCAAGGCAAACCAGTAAGTTATTCAGAGTGCAAACTCCATACTGTGCATGGAAGAGAAAGGGGGGAAACACATGTAAGAACAAACTTACTCAAAAGCTATTAGAACAGCCAATCACTGTTAAATTGTGTAGAGGAGGAAATATGCCCTAGAGGGAGTGCAAACCAGAAGATTGACTTCTTCAAATTCACAGCTGTGGTGGAGCAATCAAATAGTCCAATGCCAGCGTCCCCCTCAGAGACAAGACAACCTGGGGCCATACGACCTTAACCTTTGATATGCACAGGAGAATTTAATGAGAGGTTTTCTATAGGAACTGGTGCCTTGAAATGGCAAATTGCAAGATTTGCTGACCTCTTGCAAAGGGGAAGTTTGAAACTTTCATCAGCAAAATTGAGCAACTGAGACGGGCACGGAAACTGAGACGTTCAAGGGAAAGAAAACTGACTCTAAGCAGGAACATTTACATCACTGATAAAAGCACCTTAATTCCACATTCCTGCCAAAAGTGAAATGGCAATGAAGGAACACAAAATATACCATAAAAGTATCAACACACAATGGAGATGAAATCCTTGGCTGGGTAAATTGATTTGTCTTCCCCCAAAACAGCACTGTTAGAGAAGAGGTGTTCTGCTGAACCAGGAGGGATCCCAGTGTTCCAATCACAAGAAATTAAATTAAACTCTCTCAAGCTGTCATAGCTTCAAAAAAGGTTTATTTTGGATTTTGGCTACAGGATAAAGCACAGACACAGCACAAAACAGAAAGCTTATCTTTAAGAGCTTGTAACTTTGTAATTGCCAGAATGTTAACTGTGGGAGATTGCAGTACTAAAAACAAGTCAGTTAATATTTCCAAGTGCCAGAGATTTTAGCCAGATTTCTGACACTATATCTCATGCAGTTAATAAGTTTCATGCTGATTATTAAACCAAACAATACAGAATATCATGCTGTCGGCAAAAAAACCATTATCATTAATAAGATTATATATTTGCCTCTAAAAAGGGAGAAACAGCTCTGAGCAATTGATCTATGCCTCCAGAAGACTAATAATATGAAAAGTCAAGTGATTTCTCCCATCAGCTTCTGTCCTAGCTCCTATTCCAGCAACAAAAGAACATTTCTGCCAATTAAAATTCTCTAAAGATGGAGACAATCTTAACTTTTAGAAGCTTTGGGTGTTTTGTTTTTTTTTTTTTTTTTTTTGTTAGATCAGAGCAGTATCTGAAACACTGTCCCTTCCAGACATGATCTTTGGCAGCTTCAGAACAGAAAGTAACAGAGAGTCAAACCCAATAATTTGGGGTGTTGTGCTTGAGGCAGAGTTTTTCTAAACAAGCTGAATCTATGTGTGCCAAGAACCAAACCTCTCTGGAATGTCAAGTTGGGTACCTGAAGGCAGAGACACCCAAAGTCATTGGTAATGCTTTAAAAAAGTAGGCACAATTCCCGACACCCACACAATCTCTCTCTCTCAAAAAAGCCCACACTGGCAAATTGAGAATAAATCACTCCTCGCAGAAAGTCTTAAATGACGGGATTTGGCTGCAGTGCCTACAATTCTTCACTGAAATGTTACATCATGTCATTTTTTATTGTCCTGTGTGCATGCAAATGTGTACGAGATTAGTGCGGTTGGTGCAGATGGGGAGATGAACAACTGCTGTTCCTAAGCTTGCATCCTTTAAAAAAAATCATTGATATAATGAAATCTAATTAAGAGCAAGCATATTTATTTATTTATTTATTATTTTAGGAAAAGGAGAAGAAACAAAACTAGGAAAAATCATGTGCCGAAAGAGGAAACATTTAGAAAACGAAGCCCTTTTCAGTGTCATCATAACAACAAAGTTTCAAGAAAGCAGAATGTATCCCTAGCAGAATTAATTAAAAAATCTCACAGTGAAATCCAGAAAAAACATGGAGGAAACGCAGGCTTAAGAGTTCTGAGTATACTCTCAAACTGAGACCAACAGGGTTAACAATCAATACTCTTTAGGCATGTTAAAGCTTCACCTTCTAGCTAAAAGAAATCCAATGGTGGCTCCTATATTTGTATGTGGAATTTTGACAGCAGAGCAGATATATCTTCATCAGCACTTTGTGTCTGCCTGCCCCCTCACTTCAGTTCTTATTGTCATTTTGCAATATATTAATGATCCAAATCATCGAGTGATCCCAGTTAGGCTGCAAGAGATTCTCTGAAGTAGGCAGCTCTCCTTATAGTGATAGATTGCAGGAATAATGGCCTCTTTACTGAAAGCAAAACATCAGGAAACTGGCTTAAAAATGGTAGAAGAGGGGGGACTGAAGACAGCAAGTGCTTCATTAGCAGAAATGGAATCTGCTATTCAGGAGACCAACATCATTTTATACTCATTTTTGCAAGGCTACTTGTGTATCAAAGATAGATGATGTTCATGGAGGTATAAAACATCAGACACCTAGGAAAGTAAAGGTATAAGGACAGATTATCAAGCAAGGAATGGACATAAATTATCTTAAAAGTCAACTCTTCAGAGTTTTTCCATACAGCACATTTCTTTCATTGTATCTCCTAAACACAAATACATAAGTTTAATAACTTAATACCAGGGACTCTGGAGGCCATAGAAACTTGCACAGGTACTGAAGAGATTTCTTGAGCACAGTCTGGATTTGAGCAACCACTCATCTCCCTGAGACTGCCAATGGAAAGAAGTCCTTCCAGGCTCACAGCAACTGGCAGAGAGAAGCTCTACCAATGACACCAAGATGCTCTAGTGGCACTGTCACATGCCAGTTTTCCCCAGAACATACAAATCTAACTATGCAAGATGCCAAATGACTGGGCTGTGCTGTCTTGAAGCCAAACAATTCTCTGGAGCTGGAAAATCAAAACTTGTAATGCACCTGACTCACAGGGCTAGAGATACATCACAGGACAAAGAACATAAGAAATTGCAAACCCCATTTAGATTGTGGTGGTGTTTCCCTCTGCTCTGACCCAAACACAGGATAAGCCAACAGAGAGGTTCTTATCCACCTCTTTGATGGGGTCCCTCAAGTTCAAATGGGTTAACAACTTGCCTGGGTTTGACACATCTTGAACGGTCTGAAACTTGCATTGTTAAGTAAAAACAGCATCATGCACAGTTCAATTAAAGCAAACAGTGCTTTTCCTTTCCTCTCTCATTCTCCCTCCATTTCATTTCATTGGAATTGCTGCAGAATGGACTGAATCTTATCCCTTTCAACTGCCCTGAATAGCTCTTTAATTGCTTTCTGCTACTCCAATTAGTAAATGCAACACAGTGGCCATTATTATATTTCCAGGTGCTCTACAGATTTTCTGACAATAAACTAGACTGATGAAAACCACGGATACACAATCTGTAAACTTTAATGCTACCATTCCTTAGGTTATCTGAGTAAGAAAAATAGCATTAATACGGATAAGTCCTTCCACTTTCCCCATTAATAGCTGGCCTTAATTCACAGGTGCCTTTTTAATCTCTCCTGAATTCCTCTAGAACCTAATGAATACATGTAATAATAACAGCAATTCAGAATTTAATCCTGATTCTAGTCTGTCTTAAATTAGACTTTAGTCATTACGAGATTACAGGATAGTGAATGATAGTTAATCAATGTGTTTAATTTGGCCCCATTATTTATTTGATACAGTTTCTCACATAGTGGTTATAAATCTTTTTTCCCCCCAAGCTTGGCCACCAGAAGCAATCCTGAAATATTGAGCGAAAAAATATTAGATTTGATGATCCTCTTAAGTGCAGGTTAAACTATAATTAATCTCTCTGCGTGTGCTCAAACCTTTCAGACCAATGCATATATGCACATATGTAATTCATACATACCCAACACTTCAGGTAAGATTTATTGTGCTTTATTTTTTGTCTCTGTTAACTCTTAGCACTATCAGTCAAGATTTCCCAGCACTTACCACAGCATTAGCCCTAAGCATCGGGAAATCACATTTCTTGGTGCCAAGGGTTTAAAAAGATTCTAATTCAGCTATTAAACTGGAGGCAGCATGTGCCAGCCCCACAGCACATTCAGCCATTAATTCTGTCCCCTGGAAAAAGCAAGTACCTCTTGCACCAGCCTGATAAAATGAGGAAACACACTGATTATGTCTGAGGCAGCTATTCTTGACCCAACCAACAGTGACAGTCATCAAGCTGCAGTACCTAGAGCGCTGCAAGCTGTGTGAGCTCACCCAAGACATCATTAATTCTAAACACCAGAGCTTTAGTCCAGATACTGGAGTTCAGAGAAGCTTAAAAACAAATCCCTTTGGTGGGTTGAAATTCTGTATGCTGCTCATAATCACTTCACTGACAGTGTCTGGACCTTATTTCTCTAGTTGGACAGGTCAAATGCGAGAATCAAAGTGCCAGTGTCTTTCACTGGATTGCTCAAAATTGGACCTGAGAGTCAATTAACAATGTCAGATAGAGATCAAGTGGATTGAGAGACAAGCTGTTTATTAATTTTTTTGTTGTTGTTCTTTTAATCGCTTTTAACACAACAGGATGGAAGAAACAAAGGAGCTGTGTGTAGTGTAGACTGGGTGATTTGTCCAGCGAGGGTCTGAGAGTGAACACAAGTGTTCAGTACAGAAGAAATGCACGAAAACCCCCAATGTAGTATCAAAAGAGTCCTTGCTACCTAATCCTGTCAAGTCTTTGGGGAAACGCTAATTAATCAGAGGTGTCTTGGGACCCGAATTTCTGGGAAGTTGCCGGATGAGGTAGAATCAAGAAGGTTTACTGTAAATTAAGCACAAACTGGAGTTTAATGAAGGATTTTTTCCATCAAAGAGTAGATATACCTTCTGCAGTTGTGTGCACTGTGTGGTTTACTTTTAGCTGGGAAATTATAGCTTACAAGACTGTCATGAAGCTGGAAATGACACCCAAATAAGACTTCCCCTCCTGCTCTCTAAACCTGGGAGGTACATGTCTAACATCAGGGGCAGGAAAAGATGGGAGGAGAACCAGCCCAAAGCCAGTGGTTTTCTTTTCCTTTGTGTCAAAGAGGCAAGGATTTGGCTATATTATTATCACACATGTGATACCAAAGCCTTTCCTTGAGGACAAAAACTTGGATGGGCACATATGTTCTCTTCTCATGCAGATTCATTGTGACTATTTGTATTGCTGGGCGGTCCCGTGGTGTAGTGGAGAGCACTCCGGTCTCCGACCCCAAGGTCGTGAGTTCGAGTCTCCGTGGGACTGTCCCTGGCAGTTCAATGCCTCCCTGCCATCCAATCCCGTCAGATCTCGGATGCTCAGCAGGGTCAGCCCCGGTCAGTACCGGGTGCTGTAGATAGTCCTAAGGAGACTTCCCTGTCACTGTCCAAGCTTGCTCGGCTGTGGCAAATGAACCTCAGGACTTAAACGGTGGGGCCAGTTCTGCGCACACTGTGTCTCACCTAAAAAATCCACTGCGCAGGCTCGGAGGGCACACATGGGGTGAGCCCTTCCCAAATCTTCGTTCGCGAAGATTGGCCATTATTTGTATTGTCAAGTCTGATCATAGATCCAAAGCATGGAGGGATCTCTGTATAGCCCTCCCAGAAGCCAAGAGTATTCTGGAAACAAAATGTGATGTTTCAACCTAAAAATTCTCATTTATGTCTCTCTGCACATCTGCAAACAAACCCCCAGACAGAAATACATGCATTTGTTTCATGGAGGTGAGTATCCAAATGGTATCTCAGAAAGTATTTAGGTTATGGACAAAATGCCATGGAAGCTCCCATGGTAACATTTCAGTCCATCCAGGGCCTATTGGGTATCCCACCAGTTTAATCTCTGACTTTTTATTGCAATAAATACATTTTGAATTCTTTCAAAAATTTGGCTGATTGGGCTGGGAATAGAACCAAAAATGTAGTACAGAAAAATCTTAGTCAGACAAATCCTTTGAAAAATTGCAACCAATAATCATCATCATGCTGCTTTCCCCCAAATTTCTGGGGTGTTGTTTTCCAATAGAAGATATTTTAGTTTTGGATAGTGTTGAGATGATATTCAGATTTTTGTTGATTTTTCAAAATGGAAGAACTTATGTTGCATTTGCAATGTAATTTCATGCTGTGTTATTGTCACAATTTCTGCATTCTTATGTATTTGTCCACAGCAGCAGGGCTAAGAAATTTTTGCTTGCTCACTATCCTTTTAAGAAATTTTACTAGTTAATAAATAAGGCTTAGCCTTGTTCCAGGGGTCCATCCCTCAACAGTTACTATTCTCCTTCTGACTCAAAGACCAGCTGCAATGAAAACAATGCCCTCTCGTTCCTCCTAGCACTTAAAAAGGTTTATAGATCTCCAGCCTCCTACAACTCAGCAGAAAACTGCTCGCACTTGACAGTCTTCAGAAATCAGCATTGTTTCCACCCTCACTAAAACTGTCAGCCACACAAGGTCAGGAAATGAGGAGAGCTGATGTCACCTGAATCATTACTAACTCTGCTGCTTAGACCTCTCGCCACACTCCTCTCTCCCTGAGAAAGCCGATATACCCAAGAGTAAAGACTTTGAAGTCTTTTAAAACTGTCATAAAATAGTTTCTGGAGACTGTTTGGAGAACTACAAAGAACTCGAACCCTTCAAAATAGCAAAATCATGAATACTTTCTTGCCACAGTTGTCAAACTGCAACAATGTTTTGCAGGGGGCTCATGAATATGAGCACCTCTGCAGTAGCCTCTAAGAGGTGTTTTTATTTTCTAGATGCAATTCTACAAGGATAGCAATAATAAATCTTTCAAAACTATGTAGACTCCATCTACTAGTTGTGCTAATTAAAAATCACCATGTAACTCTGCAAGACAGCTCAGAAGGAACAGTTTCCTCACTGAATGCTGGGGTATGTGCTCTCAAAAACAGTGTCCATAGGACAAGAGGAAGATTAATTCCATCAAATGCCTTTGAGACAAACATTGTTTCTATTCTATTTTAAAAATCATAAAAGCTATGCATGACAGAATACAAGCAAAAGGCATTTATGAACCAAGGTACTTTCTCCAGTCCATATCTCCCTCCAGATGACCCCATGGACAGGAATCATAGTTCCAAGACCGTGAGGCAGTTGTAATTAAACAGAAACATGCACACTACATACCATAGTACACCACAAACTATAGGAAATCCAGTTACAGGTCATATGTATAAAATCAGACACTTGTGCCTATCTCACCAGCAGCACCATTATTCACCTGAAATCCTAATCTTATCCTCACTAAGTCTTCACATCCACAGGTTGTAAGACTGACCATGGGGACACTGCCTTTCCTTTCTCAGCTAGACGTGGTGTGGCTGTTGGCTGTCCATTTGCTGTGTGTAGTTGATGCGGCATCAGCAAACACAACCCACACCAATGGGCTGGTGGGAATCTCTGCGGCTCCACTGCCCCTGGCTCAGCCAGAGCAGCCTTTTGCAGGCAGAGGAGAGCTCCTTGTGCCTGAGCTGCACATGGGCTGGCCACAGGCCAGCTCTAAGCAGGGAGCTCTCTGGCTGGAGGAATGTGGCACCAAGCCTGAGCTTATCCACATGAGCTTTTTCTCAGCAAGGCCTGTTGGGTTGAGGTCATGCTAAGTGTGCTAACACACAGAACTTGTAGCAAACATCTGGTCTGATCTGGCAACCCTGATATCTACACAACTTTTCTGTTAACTTTACTTTGCCAAATCAAATCCATATTGATTAAAACCCTCCCTTCATTCAACAGGAGTTTTTGAACAGATTTCAGCTGTGATAGGTTTAAACAAGTCATGTATTTTTTTGGTCAGCTACACTGCTCCCCTCCCTGCTCTAAGCAGAGTGCTTTGCAATGCAGCACTCACCCCTTTGTTAATGATAACGTTAAAAAAAAATCAATGGCTCAATTAACAATCAGGAATGGAGCTTCCAGGCAACAAGCACCATGATCAATAACTTATGTTCAGTGAAATTAAAGGTACTTGTTAAGTCAAGTGTTAAAAGCTGCACACACTTAATATGGGAATATCAGTCACGAACAGTTTGGCAGTTTAACTTCAGAAAATCAGTAAGTACAAAGTTCCCATACTACATTCCACACCAATGACTAACTAATGAAGCATAAATATTCACACAAATTCATTTATGTAATAAATTCTCAAATCCCTCAATACACAGCAGTAGTGCTGAGTCAACACAAGCTTTCATTTTTGTTAGGAGTTACACTTCTAAAATATGAATCCAAAATGAAGTTGGCAAAACCAGATTCAAAGCTTGCACAAAGGTAGATCCCAGTGGTTTGAAGTGACATCAGTGCACAATGGCCTGGCTGCTAACAACGACAAAATTTCCCATCAGCAAAATGGGACATGCTGAGATTTCTCCCAGTAAATTCCTCCAAGGCCACTCAAACATCCCCAAGTGAAATAAAAGTCCTTTATCTTATGGGACAGGTAAAAGCAAGGATTCACAGAGCACAGGGTAGGTGACATGAAAACATTTCAGTCCTTTGGAAGAGTTATGAACATGCACCGTGATATCAAAATCAAGAAATCCATGTAGATATAATGTGACTTATCCTGTTCCTATTTTCCTACCACATTTCATAAGATGGTGGCTTAGGGAAAGATTTTTCAAAGGCATAAAGGACAGTGAGCTGCTCTGCTCTCAGTGGAAGCCTGGGTAAATCAGATGTCTCCTTCTCATTTATGCAATCGAAAATCTCCTGCTTCGCTTTTATACATCTGCTCTCAGTAGAGCTTTTCTTTGAGGAGAGAACATTTAGAGCAATGTCAAAACTGACTCCTACATCAAGCTTGTGACAAAATTCATCTCATGGTCAATAGCCTTGTTTTTAGAGCTCCACTGATAACAGATATGATTTAGCAGCATACTCCTACTCTGGGAATAACCAAATTGAAGGCTGCTCTTCCAATTCTACCAAACTGCTTCTACTCAAAGCAGGAAATATTCAGAGGATAATTCATCCTTGTTCAAAACTTTTAAAAATAAATAAAATAAATGAAGAGAAATCTTTGCATGCCTCATTTTGCATATCAAGGACTCTGTCTCACTGCAATCTGGTATATACCACAGCCTTTTCCAAATAGGCCAGACGTCTTGTGAGGCCTGAATTCCTTAAGCAGTACTAGAGAATATGGGGGGTGGGGACATGGTGGGAGGGCAGGGTGATTCTCTTCATTTAATGAGCTGCCCCTTTCTCCAGTGTATTATGATCACATCCTGGGCATTGCTGACTGCACTTTGATGGGTACCTAATCAAGGAAAATCAATCATCTGAAATTGCACAGATAGCATTTCATCTCTATCAAGAATCATCTTCCTACAGAGCTCCATTAATCTCTTTATCATTGTTTAACTCAAAAAGAAACTTCTGTTATAAAAAAGATCAGACTTCAGTTTTGAATTATAATTAAAGCTGTGCAGTGCCCACTTCAAGGAAGCAACTAAAGCTACAGTAAGTATTTGGTTTTTCAGGGCAATCTTCCTATGCAGTATTAACAAATGGACCTTGACTACATACAGGAGGAAGAGCTGCTGATAAATCAGTGTGTGAATAACACTTTTTGCTAATAGAACACCTTACCCTTTGATCTCACACATTCTCAGCACTCATAACCGAGCCTCCTGTCTTGAGGGAATCAGAAGCCCAACCCTAACTGCTCCCAGGGCAGGTTGGGAGGCATATCCACGGCTATGGGATGCAAACAGAAGGGTAGGAAGTTTCTTTTCCACAAGCCGCAGACAAATGTTAGGGTAGCGAGCAAAGACTACGGTTTCTGGAAGTACAGCTCTCTCAAACCTGCATCCCCAGCAGGTCCCTACAGCCAAACCTCAGCCTCTATTGCAGGAACACACTGAGCCTCTATTGCACCCTATTCTATTGTCCTGGCTATTTTAGTCCAAACCCCATAATCTCTAATCCTCTTCCTCAACAGAATCAGAGGACATTTCTCAATGTGGGTGTAGAGTGTTAAACTACAAACAGGGTGGAAAAGGGCACTAAGAAATACATCTGTGCTGACTGGTGTGGTAGTGGTACTTGCTCCAGAAGGAAGGGTGAGACTGCTCTTCCTGAAGATACCCTGATGTGCTTGAAGAGAGAAAGTGTTTGGAAAGCAGGGAGCAAAAGCCCCAGAAAACAGCATGGCTAGGGCAGTAGTAAAGACTGGCAGAGCAGTAAGAAACCTGGTGACAGTAGGGAATAAAACCTCAGCTTACGGTTATCATAACCCAGCATGAATCCTTGCTTCTGCTCAGTGGCAGGGCAAGCTGCACTGCAGCCTCCCACCACAGCTACCTCTCCTTTTCATTGTACTCAGCTTGTCTTGTATGTCACGGCAAATTACCCAGACAAAAGAACGCCCTCCATATATTAGGATCCCTTAACTAACCTAGTGGAGAGAGGTATTTTTCTGGTTTTCCACTCCAAAATAACACACCCACAAAAATGTTGCCTGCAGTGAAGATTTACTTGGGTATGGTCTATCACCCACAGGGCCAGTTCTCACTGCAGCAGTATATCACACAGAAGGAAAAAGAAAACAGCCTTGTGATGCAAAGCCAGCAGTGGATTCAGCTGTTGTTTGCATTGGGAATAGCAGTGATGCTTCCTACCATGCCTCTTCTGCTAACAATGGGACATTAGCTGGCGTCGTTACCTGCTCTCTCTATTTTCAGAAGTGTGGGACAATATGTGAGTTGCATGACTCTCCATACTAAATATTTAAAACAAAACTGAATCGCTAAACAAACAAAGAAAAACACTATAAACAGGTGAAGCCTAAGTCACAGTAGCAGGATCTAACAATATCCTCTGCCCTTAACTTCTTCATAGCACTTTCCTTTTGAACCAGGAACCAATACAGGGATGCTGGACATGATGCTGAGTTGCAGAGGCCAAAAAAAATTAAGGACCATTGATTTCTGGGGAAACAAACAACTGTCTTGAGTGAATCCTGGTTTATCCTTGTTGATTTGGTCCAACCACAACTGCTTGACTGCATGCAGATATTAATTCAGCCAGGTTCCATATCCAGGGCTATGTAGGTCAGGATCAGTGCAACAGTTTTGTCTAAGCTTAAAACTCCTAATCAACCCAAGACAGTGTTTATAAACACCTGGGAGCAAATAACAAACTGCCTTTGTCAATCCTCTATTACAATAAGCAACAAAGTTAGACTAGACACCGCTTTTGTGCATCAAGATATCAACCGGATCTCAGTTTCAGAGCTATTACACACACAGTACCTTCGACTAATTTGACAGCATGTTTCAGTACTCAGCATTTGTTCATGTAGACTGTAATACCTGCTCCAAAATTGTTCATGCTTTTCCAGGTCTGATAAACTTCCTGGGAACAAATCTCTCCAATGAGGCAAGTAAAAGGTCATTTCATGTCCAGACCATTTCAAGTTCCTTCTAATTGTACTTTTGAAAGATTTCTCAAAATTGTTACTGCTGAACTTAAAAGTCCTTGGGAAACTGTGGTTTCCTTCTCTCCTGATGTGTGTGGCTCTAGCGAGCAGAAAAGCTACTCAGATGTTTTATGCATTCCTTTCCATGTTTCTCCCAGGAAATCTGAAGGAAAGCTAGCAGATGAAACTAGGGCAGTATCAAACCTCTCTATAGTGTGTTGCAGTGCCTGCCTTTCAAAGAGCAGAAGCAATTTCAGTTTTCAAAATCACAGCTGCTCTTTGGGCTTGTCAACACAAGATGGCATATACTTTACACACATCTGACAAGCGTGATGGATACTGGAAAACAAGAATGATTTTTTGTATATTAGTTTCATGTTGCCCCCTGACAAAACAGTCTTAGTGATATTGTATTTTTTGTGCTCTGTTACAAACTGGAAAACCAAATTATCAAAATGCATTTAAAAGCCAAGAAGGACCCAAACTCAAGCAGGTCCTTTTTCAGCAGGGATTCTTCCCACCCCTTTGCAGGACAGTCCTGGACTGTTCACAGAACAACCTCCTTCACGTACCTTGAGAGTGAACAAACATCATTCCTGGCAAACCCCTAATGTCACAGAAACAAATCAGGATGTCAGTGCAGAAAATTGGGACCCAAGTGCAGGAGCCATAAATCTGTCCCATCCTGATTGAATGAGTTGTGCCCTGAAGGATTGCAGAGCCCTGAATGGCTTTTCCTTGGCAACCCTCCCATGCAGCCTGAGGGGGGGCAGAGTTGGGGAGGGAGCGTGGAGGTGAAACCTACCAAGGGCCCAGTGGAGGAAGGAGGTGAAGACTCTGAGCTTGGACCAGACTAGCTGAGCAGGGAAATCCAGCAATTGGACTGAGTGCTATATTATTCAATTTGATATACTTCAAGTTGTATACTTTAAGGATGCAAATGTGCTATGGAAAGGCCTAAGGAAGGAAAGGAGACTAATTTACTTTCACTGGCAGAGTTAACTGGCTAAACACTGAAGTGCCCAGAAAGACAATGTGGTAATGCAGCTGGGAGTTAAAACAACAGCTTCATTTTTCACTAAAGAAGAGGTATTGTTTATTTTAAGCTGCTGTTCGGTAACTGATGGTTCCCAGAATGACAAAACTGCTTAATAACAAAGAGCTTCTAGGATATCTCCTGAAATATTTAGTGAGGAATGCATGTAGAGTGTGGGTATCTGTTCTGGTGTGGGTAGTCAGAGCTGATCATTTATTTATTTAGAAAGAAGAGTGGGAAAAGCAATTTGGATCTGTAAGAGAGAATGAGACAGGCTTGGAAACTTCTTGAATCAGTTTGGAAAATAAGGCTTAAAAGTATCTGTATCACATAAGGCAAAGTCAGACATTTGTGCAGCCCTGGTATTTCTGAAGCTGGTGGCAACTGCCTGTATGAACACCCCTTGTGCCTTTTAGGGCCAAGTCAGGCATCTTATTTTAAACTTTTTTTCTGAAGTGGCTCAACCTAATCCAGTCTGACAATCTATTATGGTGGCATAGCTAATAAGGATTGTAACAAACAGCAGGGGGTTGTAACATCTTAAACAAATGCATCTGTTCCCAAACTGTATTTGCATGTGATATTATTAGGCTGAAAAATTGATCTTGCATTCATACTCTGTGTGGGTTATGACTTTCAAGGTTGATATTTTGTGCTTTATGAAACCTGTTTGAGTGAATCTAGGCTATCTGGAGTCTTCTTTTTCCACAAAAACAAGGAAGAAGAATCTAGGAGATACTATTTTTCCAAGTTTATGGAAGTTAACGCTCTCACAATTTTAGTGATTTAAGATTTAAGTGGAGAACACAAGTTAGTATTGTTTAAAATATTCCTAAAGGGAAATACCTCTCTAAGTATCAAAAGCTCAAGCTTGTTTTCATTACAAGTAAAAGGAATTTGGCCACCCTGAGAAAAGGATGCAGATTTTAGAAAAGTGAAAATAATATCAGTGGATCAGGTATTCCAGCTTCTATATAATAACTTGCATATGTTTAATGGAGAGCAGAACCAGCTGGGTAAATACTTCTGAAAGACTGGAGATGTTATATCAGATTTATTGACCCTCCAAAAGTGAGACAATGCATGGGAGCAGCTGAATTTTCACCAATCCCACTGAGGTTCACAGAAGTTTTTTTCCTACCAGCTCACTCTCTCACTGCATGTGTCTCCCAGACATATTCTGTGGAGAATGAACCCAAGCTGGGCACCAGCTGAGCTCCCAGGAGTTGAATTTCTTAAATTCCAGAAAGCCAGGTGTTCTTGAAATTAGCTATAGCTAACTATGTCCAGTATAGCTACTGAAGATAAAGTTGGTGCAGCAGTCAATCAGTTATAACCAAAGACCCTGAGATTAGCTCAGCTGGTTAAAACTTGGCTGTAATAATGCCAAGGTCATGGGTTCGATCCCCTGTGTGGGCCACTGACTTAAGAGCTGGACTCGATGATCCTTGTGAGTCCCTTCCAACTCAGAATAGTCTGGGATTCTAATGAATGGAATCTCAAAGCCCTCAAACCCAAACAAAGCAAAGCCTTAGAGATCTGAAGCTGCTGCTTGAACAAAGGAAGTGTTTGGAAAGCAGGATTTCTAGTCTCCCAGAATGTTTGCCAGAGAAACACGTTTCTTGGCCTTTCTGGTTGTAGTAGTTTTAGCTAGGCCTCAAATGAGCAGGCTCAGAGAATCTACGTAGATTAGGAGAAACAGGTATCACCTGACTTAAGCAACCAAAGAGATATTTCATACCAGATGATGCAAACTTGAGGTATGAATGCAGGAGTGGGAGGTGTTAGTTCAGTTCCATCATGGCCAAAGTAAAAGCAGGACACGCTACAGCTGTCCTGCTGGAGTGGGCCTTGCTGGGGCTGCCGCTACTTGCATTTGTCTGAATTCAGGGAAGTAGAAACATTTTAATGTTACACTTTCTGTTACTTTCTGTTTCTTGCTGGGTGTCTTTTAAGGTGCTTATAGCTCTAGAGTGATAGAATCTGTTTTCAATGGGGAGTGGGGAGTTATTTCTTGTTATTTCTAAGCTTGCCCAAGTGTGTGTTCTATTGTAGTTACTCTTAATTTTCTCTTTTCTGTATAAAGATATATAGTTAGTTCGAGTGTAAAACTAGTTTGAGTTCTAGTTTTTTTCCCCTTTCTCCCTTTTCTCGGCAGGGAGGAAGAGAAGCTTTTTCTCTGTGTTGGGCAGTTGGCATTTAGCCAGCTCACCCCAAGACACTGGTGACACTGCAGAAAAGCCCAGGAACACGGGACCTTGTTCCCTAAGGAGTGCTGAGACTGACCAAAAATCTGTTTGTGTGACACATTGGTGCCAAGTTCAAGATGCTTATGCTTGGGGATGATTTGAATAAACAACAGTATGTTAACAGTCATATGACACAATATTGTTACTCTCTCCTTAGTAACATCAAGTCCTTCTTGTGGACGGAGCACACACTTGGCTGAGTTCCCCCCACACATGTCCTACTGCTCCCTGTTGTGGCAGCTGCATGAATGGGGTGCAGGGGAGTGCTCTTCTACCAGCACCTCGTGAAGACCTACTGGGCTGTACAAATTCTCTTCCTAGGTTAAAAAGAATTAATTGTCTTGGATCGTTCAACATTAGCAGGGTCGATTTACTCAACACAAGCCAATTACTGGGCATAATAACAACAGTCCTGCAGTCAGCCCAGTGCCTCATTTTCTGCTCTTATCTCAGTGAATCTCATCTCCCCAACGTACATGACTACTGCAATGAGATGAAAATTTAGAAAGCAAAAGCCTGTGTTTTGAAAGGACAACATGCAGAAGCATCTTTATACAGTTTCTGCCTTGCTCATGGAAACCAAAGCCTTGTGAAATACCTGCCAAAGCTTGAGCACTAAGAAGGTGGGACTGGGATGAAAGTGCAACAGAGCTGAGCATTAAAGCATGAAAAGATCATCTTCTTCACTTTGCATGCTTTTCTGTTTTTCCCTTCTTCTCTACCGTCCTTCAACCAATGATATGCATTTCTAGTTATTTTATTATCAAAAAGACACGGAATGCTGTGAATTTTTGTTTATTCTCATACATTTTTAACTTGACATATATGCAATTTTCTTGTTTTGTACAGTGGAGCAGAATAAAAGATCTGAACGATGAGTGTGCACACAAGGAAAAAGAGCGGACAGGCAGGAGGAACTCTCCAGGCCACAGGATTCTTCCACTGAGCAAAGAGGTATTATCTTTGAAAAACAGGTCTTACACCATGGTATTTTTATGTCACTTTGCTGCATAAAGGGTTCTCAACACAAAGAACTGGACTCCTAAGAACAAATCCTACAGAAAGAGTGTCAGTAACTGATGTGACAATATCTGAAGTCGTCTCCAGCTTTGCAACCAGTACAGGAGCCGGATTAAAATGAGATCTGAATGTACTGAGCTATGGCTTTTCTTCTTACCCGGTACTGAAATGACAGAGGAGGGGCAAACACATGTGACAAGCACTGAGATTCCAGAGTAAAAGAAAAAAAGTCTGTGGTTTTCCATGTCCAAGTTCAAATCAGAGCCCAACATTTTGGTTTGCCATTTGTTCTTTGGCCACAGCACTGCACTGTTGCTCAGGAACTTGGTGTGAAATCCAGAGGGTAGAGAAAGATTTCCCCTTTCAGCCTCAAGAAAAGGCAAAGGAAAAGGGAGAGGGAGAAAGTAGAGGGAGATGGAGAAGGTAAGGGAAAGGTTAGATTAAAGGATTCTGCCATGACTTTTCAGAAGCCTCATTCACAGCAAGTACCCAACAAATCCAAAGTGCCTTTCTGCCTCTACTAACCTCAATTAGTTACTGCTCGATTCTGATATAAATATATGATGAAGAGAGGAACTTGAAGGTTAAAGTGCATTCACCCCAACCTGGATACAGCCATGGATCTGAATGAAATAAAAGCTCCCTTCAATGTGGAAGTTACAACTTAAACCAACAAAACTGTGAATGTTTCTTTGATCTTTCTCTGTCATGATCTAATTATTAAAACACAGGCTTGGATTCCCATCGTACATTGATTCATACCAGCAGTAGCACCACTTGTTTTAAATCAAGACCTGGAGTACATTCCATAATTCTTTTTAGAATCATGATTTTTTGTTTGTTTGTTTGTTAGATGTGCTTGGTATTTTCCTATGGTCTTAATTGAAGCAAAACACCTATTTTTCCTATACTGCAGCTTTAAAAGAGATTTTAAGACCCTCAAAATTTTTATCTGCCATTGCACAGAGCTAGGCCTGGGTTAAGCAGTTCAGCAAGGCAGCAGGGCAAATGACTGAGGGTTGATGTCCACCAAAACCCAGCTCTCACTGGGTTGGTAATTATTTTTCCTCCCTGTCACAGAGCTCCTGCAAGATCAAAGGTTTCTGGCATCAATTTTCTTGGTGGTCACCAAGGATATTCCTTTCTTGGAGGAACTCAAATCAGTGGGGGCTGTGCTTGAGGATAAGCACAAGGAAACATATTCCCTGAAAAACCAGCTCCAGAGATCTCCAAATGGAAACACAGAGTTGGTTGTTACTTCAGTTTTTGTCCAGGTTCCAACTGCCTTTGTTGCCTGTGCTTAACGCCTCTGCCACCTACTCTAGCAAGTCTCTTTCAAACATGAGACTGAAACAAAATGGTTCATAATTTGCCTCATCTTCTCTCCACGCCCCATCCCAGCTCTTGTCTCAGCAAGGGATATTCATGTCAGATGATGAAAATTTTCAAGGCTGTCCATGTGCTGACCTCCTCTGCTCTATTTGCAGTGACTTGATCCCAACTATCCATCTCAGAGCAGGTACCTCCACACACCTTGTTTCCCAGACACAGCTGTTGGACAGAGACCTTCTCTTTCTCCTAGAAATGTCTAAGAGTGTGTGTGTGTATTTGGGGGGCAGGAAGAGGCAGTGTGTGATTCCTAAGGTTTATTTTGTTTAAGATTCTAAAGCAGAGCTTTTAGATTTTAAAATAACCTTTCTTGTTAACTTTTGTAAGACGTGAAAGGAACATTTCAATCACTTCAGCCTTCCTCTTCCTAAAATGTCTCTGTGTTGTTTCTTCTATATAAAAGCTACATCAAAACTTTCCCTGAGCCTCTCCAGAGCACTTTACTCAGAAAAGCAACTATCAGATCAAAAAGTACTTCTGTTTATTAGTTCAATCTCCTTCATTAGATTCCCTCTATCATGTGTTTTTCCCCACACAAACAGTGATAAAAAAATCTGCTAAAATCCACTGACAGCTGTGGCTGTGATAGACTTTTCCTTAATCCGATTAGCTGCCGCCTCCCTGTTCGCACCAGTTTCTGTGAGCAGTTACCACATTACACTACAATCTGCTGATTTCATCTGCACTGGCATCAGGCAGCGTTCAAAGAAAGTCTGGCCTCATAATAACAGGCTTTGAGAGCCAGGAATCTCCTCTACACACATAAGCACAAGCTGCTGTCTCAAACTGTAAAAACCTGCCTGATTCAGGAATTCGGCTCTGACTGAATAGGGCATTCCCACAAACAGCCACCTGAAACTGGGGTTACCCAAATAATTCTCTGCTCAAGCTTGTCTTTTTGCAGCTCTTACATTGTGCTGCTTAAATTTGCTGAGATGCTGAAAGAAGACTCATCTTTGCTCAGTCTACTGGCTCGTGCAAATAAGGGGGAATGTCTCTTCAGACTGGAGGGGGAAAAACAGCTTATATTTGAACACAGAAAAAGCTCATCTTGTCCTGCTCAGCCCCTCACCTGTGAGCTCTTGCACTTGTAGTGACCCAGCAGCCCAAAGGGGTGCACTAGATTCTCCTTCTCCACACAAGTGCCAGGAAGGACATGCAGGTTTTCAAACTCCTTCCTCTCTCACACCAAATCACAGCTAAATTTGGGGGGAAGGTTTAGAACAGTTGAGAAGAGAACTTGGAGAGACCTTGACTCTAAGCTGATGAGGTGACATGTAAAGATCTAAGTTTAAATAGAAATTACAGATTTAAGGTGGCTCTTAGAAGAAAATTCTGGTGTTCTGATCATAATGGTTTTGTCCTTCTGGCCTTTGGCTAAAAGTCACACAGGGAGCTCCTCAAAAATAGTGCTACTTAATTTCCTTTCTCCTCCTACCAATTTTGCAAGCAGTTTTTTTTTCTTTTATTGCTTAAAAAAGGGAAGGAAAATGGCAGAGCACCAAGTCACAGAGGAATTTTTGGAAGAGATATGGAAATTAGGGCTCATAATACAGTATATAAATGCTGCAAGATGCCTGTTTAATGGTTGGGAAATAGGCAGAAGGCTCATTCCAGGGAAAAGGCAATGTAGTCATTGTTCCTGAATGGTGCAACAAAGATCCTGTAAATGCCCTTGATTTCTGAGCAAGTAGTTTCCTTACGAATACAAGGAGCATGGCACTATCAGTGAGAAAATGCAAAAGATGCAAAAGTAATTTTGCCCATGATTCTGAGATTACAGGATTTGCTTTTAATCTGTTTGGGGGTTTTAGCCAAACCCAACAGTAACAACAAAAAGAACCCAACCTGTTTCATCTTCAGAACTACAGACTTCTAAGAACCTTTGCCTTTGATAGTTTGGGCTTTTGAAATTTTTCCAAAATTATGAAAGGGAAATCTCCGTGGAAGATGTTCCACATTGTTCAATGCCAGTGCAAGCAACAATTATGTGTGGTTTGCTCAGCTGGGTGATGTTTTTCCTCTGTGCAGCTGGACATCCAACCAGCCCAGGAGTGCAGGGGTGGCACTGAAGAAACTGGCTGTTTAAAATTTCAGATGCAGAAGAACAATAAGCATTAGAGCAAGAAGGTACAACTGTACTCAGAGGATCATTTAACATTAACAGCTTCCTCTTTGTCATTTTGCACTTCTTCCATAGCAGACCACAGCTCTAAAGAGATTACAACCTCAAAATTCAGGTCCAAGCGGGATAGTTCAACACTGTCAGCGTTTCCCTCGTCCTAATTTTCTGCAGATGCAGAATTTCAGAACATTTGATAACTTAACTACAATTTTAGTTCTGATAGAAAGGCAAACTCCAGCAAAAAATGGCCCTACCAACCAGGATGGTCCTAGCTGGCAGTTTAAGAGCCTTAAAATAAATATATAATGAGGCTGAAATCTCATGACTTATACACATCAGTAGATAGGAAAATGCATATAATGTCCTAATATAACTCATTAAAATGTAATGACTAATAACCGGATTTCAACTTGACAAAGAATTGAGAAAAGGAAATTGAAAATTTCAGTTACATGATCTGTTGTTCTTGGGAAAAGACAAGAAACTTCTTTATGAGCTTGATTTTTGCTCAGAATCTGAACAGTCATTGAAACACCACAAAAATCCGTACTGGAGTTACTTTGAGGGCAAAAAGCAGAAAGCTGAGTACTCACTCCCCATGGGAGCATGGGAAACAAGTGAGAGAAACTCAAAAATAAAAAGATATGAAAACAAAAAAAAAGTGCTAAAATTAAACATTGTTCTGGCAGTGGAAGGTTTCAAAATCATTTGTTGCTTTTTTAATTCCATAAAACAAATTTGTATTTGAGAAATGAGATTCTCTGACTAATCCAAACAACTCTTTCACTGTAGCAATGATTATTATCCTATTTAAATAAAAGACCTGTGTTTCTGTAGTAATTATCATACCATATCCCTAATTAATTATTACTCAAAATATCTGTTAAAATTCTTGCCAGCCATTTAGAAACAGGCACAAATTATTCCCTTTGATCAGACTTGCATTGCTAAAGGCACATTAAAAATACAGAGAGAGTCTGGAAAAGCCTTACAAAATTGTCCATAAAGCCAGAACGATGTTAACTGCTGCAGCAGCCCTTACTCTGCATATTCACAATTTGATTGCACATGAACACAATTACTCTCCTTGGACAAGAGGTCAATTCACACCCCTGACATTAAATTGTATACAGTTCAAAAGAAAACAATTGTCCTCTAGTTTGAATACATGATGAAAGAAAATAACGGCAAGAAACCCCACAAGATTTGTGAGGTTCAAATCACGCTACAGCTAAATAGGCAACAGCAACTGTACAGATTCTGCAAGGCTGAATGCGACCTCTGGATGTTTAGCACACTGCCAAGTGGTTAATGAAGGGAAAATCCTGGCCACAGAATGTGATGCTATGCTCCCAGCCTTTGAAAAGCTCTGTGGATCTTTAATTCCCACGAACAGAATCTCATTTTTTAAATGATTCCTGCGAAAGACCCATGACAGTGAAGATAGATGCTTTTCACAATTCAAATTTGTGATGCTCCTGGACTCTGTCCTCAAATCTCTGATGTTTCTTTCACTAAACCTCCTCTGGAGCTGCAATTTCTATGTCAAGGTCCTTATTTCTAAAAAGAAGTATGAAGATACTGTATATGTATTTTTATTAAAGCTTTGAAACCAGTTTTAAAAGGTACCAAAACCCCAGATGAAACAGGTACTGCATAAGAATTGTGTCATCAGCCTGTGATCAACATGACACCCTTTTTAAGAAATTATTTTGCTGATTTCTAGATAGGCATAGATTATTAAATACAATTTCTATGAGCATACTAAATTTAAACATGAAGTATGGGAGGGATGTATTTATATCAGAGAGCAGTTGCATCTTCCTGGGTCAAACTCATTTCAGTTCAGAACTTAGAGAAAAGGCTGAGGTACTGGAGATATTTTCCTGCCTCTGAATAATGGAGCTCATGAAAATCCAGGAAAATGTATTTCAAACCTTCTGTCATCCTAGTCACAAGAAAAAAAAAAATCCTTTTTTTTTCCCCTCAGGTACAATAGTTCTTCATAAATACCCTCAGAGTCTCTCACAAAACCATGGGTTAGATAATACTTAAAGGGACTCAAAAGTATGAAGAGTACTGAACCGCAATGATTCCCCCCATTCACTTGTTATATATTCCAATCAAAAATCCCCAACTAAAGAAAATTACAGCAAGATGCAATCCAAGCAACCAACTACTTTCCTACAGTTTATTAGGCCAACTCTTGAACTCAGCAGAAAGAACTCTGTCTTGTATCTGGTTCAACAAAACAAAGCCAGGACACCTCCAAAGCTCTCTGGAGGTCCTGCTTAATTATGCAGATATTTCAGGCTCCATGACTAGTTTTGTATTTGAACAGCACAGCACAGCTGCAATGGGCAGATCTGTATTTTAAAGCCAGAAAAGAGATGTTTAAACAAAAAATATTTTAATCAGCTGCTGAAAGAGTGGTTGAAAGCCTGAAGTGTTAAAATAACTGACTACAAATTTTAGAAGAAATATTCTCCTCTAACAACAGCTACATTGCAATAATGTAGTCATGAGATCTGTTTCAATATAGTTATCCATATGGATCAGTCTAGAAGAATGTAGGACCACTCTAAAAAACCCACAAAAACCTTCAACAGAAAACTCCACCCCAAATCTAACAAAAATTAAGTCTTCTCCCTCCCCTGTATGTAACATGTGATGCTAATGGGAGTTTTGTGCACTTCAAGAAAAGCATAAAAACTAATTCCCATATGCTGCAGTTGCTACAGGGAATTTGTTACACTCACTGATGTTAAATTAGGCCATTGTGTATACACTTCAGAAACAGAGACTGGCCATAAAAACTCCTACATGTTATTACTTGAGCATTCATTCCTCAGATTGTCTCTTTGCTGATATTAAAGTCTGAATGTTGTTCATCAGAGAGTGACTGATAATAAAGAAGTGATTGACAAACTTATTATTTGGCTTTAAAAATAAGTTCTCCCAATTCAAAAGATTCTTCTCAAGTCCAGGGAGACGTGGCTTGTTCTTTGTAGCAGAAGGCTGTAATTGGAAAAAATAGATGAAGAGGGAAAAATAGACTTGGTTTGTATTTAAACTGTGTAAATAACTAGAGATGTGGTACTTAGTTAAAAGTCTCCAGCATGGCTTAGAGAGAGCAGTATGAGCTTGATGTGGGGCTGGGGATTCTCTTCCTTACTTTACCACAACTTTGGCCTGTTTGAGCAAGTGGAGTCACACCCTGACACCCCCTTAGGGGCTGCTGTTGTGGTAATGTCAATGTGTACTCTGGCACCACGGGTTGTCCCCTGCCATCCAGGCCATCCACTGGGGCACACAACCCCCTGTGCACATCTGCTTAAACTCCCATGACCCCAGGCTGTTGTCAAAAGCAGTGATCCCACTCTTCCCTCACAGTCCTCTTGCTTCTTCCCATCCGTTCTTTGCTGCCAGCAGATGTGGAGCTGGGTGAGCTCCCTTGTCCTGTTCAGGCTGGTGCTGACTGAATACTGGTGATGGCAAGAAGGGCTGGGCATGAGGACGTGGTGGGACAAGCCTTTGACAGCAGCAGCACAGGTTCATGCCAGCTTAATGTGACTCTAACTGTGCCTCTGGGGACCCTTCACACTCGAACCAAGGTGACCTGGCAGCCAGCTGCCACTGAAAGGCTTCTCCTGGTCATGCTTTTCCTTCTTTGCATGAGGACAGGCCCCTGCCAGCAGAAAACTATTCCCTTGTTTTACTACGCTTATTCTGCCACCTGTTTAGCTCTCTGAGCCATTTTCTTACGAGGTCAGAGAAGCAGCAGTGCTGTCACTGAGGAGGCAGCAGGAGCAGAGATGCAACTGGGTGAGCTGCAGTGCCAGCCATGCCTGCCTTGTAGCAGTCCCAGAGCTCCAGGTGTAGAGGTGTAAATAATCCTCCAGTGCCAAGGGCCTAATTGAAGACTGCTTTTTGATTCATTGGGTTCCAAATTAAGGTCAGGCTTGCTCATTTTTTACTTTCAGTGAACCTTTTGCCTTAGGTACCAAACAACAAACACACCAGAGTTCAAGCTTGTACACTGAACATCAGCAGCTCCTACTCTCAAGCACCAGCCTCTGTTGCAACAAGGTCACTGAGATTCAGAGGATGAACAGTCCTGACTGGCACAGTCTGCACCCAGAAAGTGCAGCATGTGCATAAGCATTTGCAAAAGCACAAGCAGCCTTCAAGTCTCCTGACCTTGAGATATTTTGCTGCAATTTACCTCTTTAAAATCATAGACACTTAAAAGAAAAAGATGAAAACAAAAACTTATTATTAGGAGTTGTGTGATGGGATAATGCCAGCTCATCTCATGAGCTAATTTCTACGTTTTCATTCAAAATAACTGAAGAAACAATGTTTCTCAAGCCTCTTTCCCACCTCCCATTTGGTTTTAATGCTGGGCCAACCCAAAATCCCCCCTGAGCTGTGTGCTGCTAACCTTCAATGTCTATCAGCATGGTTTACCATCAGGTCGAAATCTTCAATCATGAACTTACACACGGTTACCTGAAGCAGCTGCTTTTTCTCTAGTTAACCTTTTAAACCATCAGAGCTCATTTTTTAATCAGGATCGTCTTTCCTCTGCTTCCCCTTCCCTTATCCCTTTTTCTCCCTCACTCACATGTGATGTTGGATGGATTTATTTGGCTTACCCCCTTGGACTCACTGGTCTTAAAATAAATAGTAAATGTTTTGTTATTTAAGGTAAACCATTGCCTTTCTGTATCTATTTGTTTGCTTATCGAGTTGGATTTTAATTTCATTTTAGATTACACTTTACAACTTGTTGCTTTGTTGCATAGCAAGAACTGGATCCATCTTCCTGTTTGCTCAGGATTCTGAAGGATTGTTGTCAATGGCTTTTCAATGGTGTCCTGTGAAAATTATAAAGCACCTTATATTTCCTCAGAGGACAAGAATAGAAAAGCTGTTTCTAGGAAAGTCAGAGTGTATAGCAATGCAATGCTGTTTGAGATTCCAAAATCACAGCTACATCTCAGCAGCATAATTCAGGTTTTATTCATTTGGAGAAGAGTCAGGTCAGTGCAGTGGCACAACACGGCTTTTTGTCACTGGAGGCTGTGATGTGATTTCTGACAGTTTGCCTTACCAGTGATTTTACCCAAGAAAATATTTTAGTTTTGGCTTAAAAAATCAGTACAGATGAGTACTTTCCTTTGACATAGGCTAAATCAAAAATTACATATTTTGAAAGAAGTAGAGCCTGTGTACTGTCTTGTTCAGAAAGGAAAAACAGTAGGCAGTCTTTTTCTTGAACACTCAACCAATTTCTGACTTGTCTTTAGACTACTTTTATTAGTCACAGTAATAAAAAGTCCACTATCTTGAAATTCAGGTACACAATTGAGATATTTCCAGATAGTTCAATGACATTCAAAATAAGTGGAAAAATATGCATATTGATCTCCCGTTTTGACAGCATTAAGATTTATTTACTCTTGATGTTGCAGTGACCTCTAGTTTGTCTTGGTCAATACATACCTCTGGGGTTGATAAACCTTAATATTCACCTCCATGAGAGTCAATATCCACTTTATAATATAAAAGCTATCCCATGAGACAAACATTAATATTGTTGAATAGATTCAGTCACTCACCTCTTTCTTCTCTTAATGTGAAAAATGACTGAGCTTTAATAGTTGGCAAAATTGAGGGGAAGGAAAAAAAATGGAAACGAATTCTGACAAACTAAAGAATGTGCAAAATGTAGCACTGACCTTTATCTAAAAGGACTCCAGATGAAATAATCATCTAGGTTTGTGTATTAGAGATGATTCAGGCTGGTTTTTACAGGATAACCTCAAACTTGTTCTTGATTACCTGCAACTAAAAACTTGAGATGCAACTAAAGGCTTGCCCATTTCTGCCTGTCTTCTTGTGATGCTCTCCCCAAAAGACAACAACAGATGGAAAGGGAAGTTCATTTCCTTCCCAAAAGACACCTACAGCTGGATGGGAAGTTGATTTCCTGGTATCAGTGTTAACTTCTGGTTGAAAAAAACCCCAACAACTCATTCTGGCTATCACAAATTATAATTACCAGTGCATGTTTGGGAGCTTCCTACAGAGACACCTGAAGCCCCAAAGTTTGCAATTACATTTCTGTTTTAACCATTCAGGTTTGGCTGCTTTATCACTGAGGGTGTCTTAGGCCCTCTAGGCTGTGCTCATTCCTATAAAGGAACTTAATTGAGGGACAAAATAAGTTTCCAGATGATACAGAAGGAGAGTGTGGAACCAGTTTTGACTGACTGCTATTGCCATTAAATGTCAGGTGATTTTTTTCAAAGTTTCCTGTAGTAAACATTTGGGAATTTGGCAGTCCCTTCTTCTACTCAGGTAGCAGATACTGTGGGATGCTTTTTTTAGGTTTTTTTACAGTCTGTCTCAGTGTGTGATGAACTGGCACCAGGCCAGGCTGATGCACATGTCTGTGTGTGCAGCTTTTAAGCTGCAGAGAGCTGTCAGTGCAACTAAACTCTCTGATGAGCAAATCCTGTATTTGAATTTTCTGGTGGGAAAGAAATCCCCTGCAACAGCAACAGCTGCTGCAGCCCAGAAAGGAGCTCCTGCAGGAATGTGGACAAGGGGGGAATGTGTTCTGATGCCCAACAGACTTGCAGTTGCCAGAACTCTGAAGATTTAAGAGATGATTTATATCAGGATGGTCGGAACATTTATTGGAAACTGGACCAGTGCCCAAGACTGGGCTAAGTGTCATGAAAAGCTCTGTATGTCCTCCCACACTTTTCATTGTATAAATGGAAACTGCTAAATTCATGTTTAAAAGAGCGAGATTTTGAATAAAACCCACAGTGTAGAACCATTTCCAGTTCTGCTCCACCACTAAAACTCTCAGGTACTACATTGTTTTATCAAATATTCTTGCAAATTATTTGGGGTGTTTCCAGACCTATTTTCACTGTGCATGTTAAATGAGATAATTTATTTCCCAGATAAATTAAAGTACTAATGAAGTTTCCAGAAGGGTCCATTTTAGTTGCAATCTTACTCTTAATTTACATTAATAATATAGTGCATGAAAGTCTTCAGTTCATCTTTATGCTGATTATGGCACTTTGTATTCGATGGGTACCCCTCGGTCAGCAATAATGAAGACATAATAATAGAAGTTAAATAAAATACAGCAAGTATTTTCAGGTATGCATTCTTCACTTGTAATTAAAGCTACACTAATCTCTTTTAGAAGGGGTATTACCTGCAACATTGCTAACACCTCACCTAAGCAGAAGAGCTGTAAATCAGATAGTGAAGTGAATCTCATTTCAAAACTACTTGATTCTACATAAAGCTATTCACTAAACTTAATACTTATATTGATTCTTCAGAGCAAGAGGGAAAATAATCAAATCTGAACTGCAGTTTAAAAATAAGTCCCACCGGACATGGCTGAAGCAAAGTCTTGCTCTTGAAAATTGCCAAGCCAATGCACAGCAGTGCTCTACTGCCAAAAGCTGGGGTTTTGCTCCACTGTCATGATCCCTCACTGCAAGCTCTTCCAAGACTAGCCTTGTGATTAGGAACCCTCTACTAATCTCCAGTCTAAAATTATTGACAGCCAGTTCAGATTTATTTATTCTTCTATCACCATTATTTGGTGCCAATTCCCAGGATAGATCCCGAACTGTGTTCTGCAGTGGTTTTTTTCCCCTCCTAGCCTTAATTTCATTATTCCGTACCACTCGAGATTTTCTAGTGTTAGAAAGAGGAGTCATCCATCTTTTCTTTGTTGTAACAACACCTTTTGGGTCTACTCTAACTTCTTTTATTGAAGGCTATGGCTGACAAATCACAGGGAGGATTCCTGCTGGATTCTCCTCCTTGACATCAGTTTTTATCATCAGGCTTCAAAAATACAGGTTAATTTCTGTCCCTGCCTCACTGATCAGACACAGAGACATCTGAACTCCTAATACAAACTTGCCATCTCCCTCCTGCTCCCTCCTCACAGAGCACACAGTTGGAATTGTCTGCATATGATCATTATCTGGTGTTGCTGCTAATTTTCAGTTGAAATACAGGAGTGCTTTCAGCTGTTTCAATGCCATGCCATTGGCCTAGGCTTCTTATGTAAATAAATTTACAGAAATTAATGAATCTTCTCATAAAATTAAAAAATAATGACCTGGTTTTCCATGGAGAAACAAGCATATGTTTGTCTGAATACAGATTTCGACTTTGTGTTACTTTGAAAGTCACCAGCTTTTATAGTAACACAATTAAGAATTTTCTTTCAAGTTAGCCTTGCTTTTCAAATATTCAGTACCTCAAGAAGAGGTGATATCCAGTGATTTGGGTGCCTACTGAGACACAGGAAACCAAAGTTCAAGGTTTTGTACTAAAATGGAGTGGGAACATTTATAAAGCACAACAATTTTCATGGGATAAGACACCATTTCCTGCCCAGACCCAGATCACCTTATGTATTCTCTTTTTGGCACAAGAATACAGGAATCTGAAGAAACACTTGTACTGTTACATTTTGTGATGTGTATTTGTGAACACAAGCTGTGACATTAATCTAATGTATGTCTCCCTGCATTAACCAATCAGCAAATTCTCCTTGAAACATTGCATTCTCCAAACTGAGAGATGGAGGTTTGAGCATACCTAAAATGTCTGCTGGTAATTTGTTTCTGCTCTTACGCTTGGGTGAGTGAAGTCTAAATATTTACACTTTTTGCTATATAAGTGATATTGTACTTGGAGTCATTCCGAAGTTCTGCGTCCCAGAAAGTTCTGGTACTCTAGAAAGTTTGCAAACATTGACAAAAACCCCGACAAACAACAGTATAGATTTCAGTTGTTGAGTGCTGGTAGTAGTGGCAAAAATGTAAGAAAAAGCATAATTAGGGAAATTGTTTTCTCAGAGCATTTGAACAAAGAGCCTGGAGGAGCTGAGAAACCCAGCAGGCCAGAAATCTGCTGCCTGGGTAACTGGTTCCCTTACAGATCTGCTGCAGTCTGCTTTTTCTCCTCTCAAAGCAATCTTTAAGCGTCCAATAAATCCAAGCACCACTGAGAACAGCCTCTAACCTCATATTGAAGTCAGAACTGTTCCAAGGAAAAGCAGGTAAATAGGGGAAGACAAATGTTGCATAAAACCCTTTACCCCCCCACAGCATCTCTGTCAGAATGTGAAAAATCAGGAATTTGGCCCAAAATTCCACAACAAACAAATCACATGTTTATTAACAAGATAAATGTAAATCAAGAGCCTTTAAAGGACTCACACACATCTTTCCATGGTGCTTCCTTAGACAGAAAAGCTTTCAAGACCGACACTTTCCACCACAATTCCTTGGTGCCCAGAGCTTTAGAGCACAGGCACTACAGAAGGACTGTCCTAGAACTCTTTCCCAGGCATCTTGGTATGGAGGAAGCCTCTTCCAGGAGTTGTTACCATAGCAGCTCAATGCCAGGAGGTGTGAAAGCTGAGAATAATTATCCTCTCATCCAAACTTCCAGACTCTGTGCAGCCCTCTCATGGCTAAAGACTGCAGGCAGATGTTGGAGGATGTGTTCCTTCCCTGCTGAAAGGGCACAGCACAGCTGAGAGCTGGGAGATTCCATTCTTCCAGCAAATTCCCAGCCCCCCGGTAATTCAGGGAAAGAAATGCAGTAAGGCATGGCACTGTAGTAAACTCTGTCTGCAGCAAAACACACAGGCAGGGCAAGAACTGGATTTGGATTTTTTTCCTAAGGAAACAGCCAGAAGTCTAATTTCATACTATGGATCCAAATATTTGATACCAAAAGGTACAAATGTGGCTTCAAGACACTGAATCATTTTTGATTTAGCTCCTGGAGGTATGATACAGACCAGACTGAAATACCTACTTTTTCTTTAGAGGATTTTCTAGTGATAAGACACCAAATAATAAAACAAAGGAGCTGACACTAAAAAACAAGAAAACAGAAAAGCTCCCAAACATTCTTAGGAACTAACCTGAAAGAAAAATACTGAGGTTTTATTTAGAGTCATACCCAGCTCAGTTCATGCTGGCACCACCTCTGCTGCTGAATTATAAACCTCTCAGAAACCAAGGCTATAATTACAGCTGGGTGACACCTGAACTTTCCATGGCCAAACATTTCACAGGACATAATTTCTGCATGAGATTTCATGGCACATTGTAAAGCCTTGAGCTTCTTCCATCAGACTGGAATTGCGTGATCCTCTTTAGCCAAGACATAAATGAATAATTATTGGTAAGTAATGATAAAAATTAATTACTTTCACTTCTAACAGTGGAATCAGGAAGGCAGCTCACTTTCTACTCTTGGTGCTGAGGCAAAGGCTAGAGAAGAGTGGCCAGCAGTGTTATCTGCAATGTTTTGTTACAGTGAGTGATAGCTCCTGGTTTAGAGGAGAGGGCATTTCATATCTTCTTTTGCTTTCAATCACATCTTTTCATTAGTGATGCCTGAACCTCAAAACCAGCTGGAGATGGTGCAGATGAGCACTTATAAGCTTGGATGGTTATCTGCAGCTTATCTGAACAACTTTTATCAGCAAAATTGCGATGGGAATTTCACAAGAACAGTTTTTCTGGTTCTTCCTTTTCGTGATTAGGGACTGCAAGAGCTTGCCTGCTGCTGCCTGCAGGACCCAGCCTAATGCCTTGCAGTCACAATGTGAACCAAAGCAGTTTATTTCATCTGGTTTCCCATGTGTCTTAGTGGATGTAAAATCAGCATTGTGGCAACATTGCAATAAATAAAGCTATTCTGAATTTCTAGGCAAAAATGAGAAAGGCAGAAACCCCCACAAACTACATTTGTGTGTGTGTGTGTGTGTGTGAGTCCTCCTCCCCTACCTTCCTTATTTATATCATAAAACTAAGAAAACAAAAATTCATATCAGGTACAAGAAATAGCTGCTAAGATTTAGCACAACTGGATTGAAAAACAGAGGAAAATGAAAGCCTGGTTATTTGGGTCAGTTAAAATTGGACAAAGCAAATCACTGGAAAACAGAATATAGAGAGGACAATTTTGAATTGGCTGGAGGGCAAATACAACGACCTAATGCAAGCATCCATTTCCAGCACGCTGAGTTCCCCTGCACAGCAAACAGCTCTTACCAGCAGGAATGTGGACAACTGAAAATTCAAATACCCAGTTAACACTGGTTTCCTTTCCTGTGGTTCTGCCCACCAAAAGCATCTGTATCCATTGCCAGATGCTGCCAGCTGGCACAGGTTTCTCAGAGAGAGGAAGGGGGTGAAGGACTCGAACTCCCTCCCAGGGCCCAGGCTCCTGCCACTGCCACCCCTGGCACCAGCAGAACCCGAGGGGCTCCTCTGACCTATTTAGTCCCACTTCTAAAGTCAACACAAAGTGGATCAGGCGTCTGACAAAAAATGGCAATAAAATTGTTTTCTTCAATACTTTGAACAGGTTTGTGTCACCTAATGCATTTAGAAATTAAACACGCTGCAGTACTTCAGTACTTCCCTTCCTTTTGTTTGGTTTTTTTTTTTTTTTGAGGAAACACATCAATTAACAGATATTGCCAAAGGCAGAATTTTTGCTCAACAGCTGTTCTTCCAATATAAAGAAAGCAGCAGAATACATTACAGGCAGAAAAAGCATCCCTCACTATAAGCTGGAGTTAGATAACAGAGACCAAAAAGAAGTTCCAAGAGTGATCAGTCCGATACTCATTTTATAAAAGTTCTTTTCCCTTTACATTGATTTTTTTGACTCTGAAATATGAAATGTAGTTCAAAATATCCCATGTGGCATGTCAACTTCATTTACCCACTGCATTTCTAATATGTTTTCTCCGTACTCTTCTATCCCATCACAGCAATTGCTGTATGCCACAGCATGCTATCATGTTTTATGCAGAATTTCACAGTGAATTCAATGGTGACTAATGCTTAAAAAGAGCTGCCACAACATGGCCCTACCTTTTATTATAAAAGCATATACCCATGGTTTGAGTTCTGGTCCTTAAAGAGGAATCCTTCTCTAAGTTCTATCATTCATTCACAAGTGTGGGAGGGTGTCCACAACAAAAACTCAGTTCCAAGCGCCCATCGCACTTCCACACACAGATCTGAACTTAGATCTGGGATTTAGAACAGCTTCTTTTAAGCTGTTCAGAACCAATATGCTGCATCTAGTGCTATATCCACATGTGCAGAACTTGTACACCCCCTGGAGCAACAGTTTGCCCAGCAGGCTCAGAAACTCATTTGGTCAAGTCCACAATATGGAACAATGTCAGTCTCTCTGGTAGCTTGGATGACAAATTTTACTTCAATGTGAGAAGTTCTATTACTCCCCTATGGAAAAACAGAAGCTGACAATCTGTTGCTCATCAGTTAGCTGCTAGTTATATCTGCATTCAACTAAAAACTGAGCAATCATAATTAAACCCCATCGACACCACCCATCTAATACAAGATGTTCCAAATTATATAATCCTGGTTTATAAAAATGTTAAAGCTATTAAGAGAACAAACATTTCCACATCTGTTAATCGCATCCAGCAAGATTTGCAGCAGGGTTTTGCAATGTAATAAATTATTCAGGAGCTGGGAACTGGCCATGTTACCAGCTTTGCAAACACTGTACTTCAGAAAAGTCCTTTAGAATGGGATGTAGGTGGCGGTGTCTTTTCTTCATTGACTGTGAGGGAGTACAGACAATTAGCTCAGCTGGGGATGAATCATTCTTAATGCTTCCAAACAGGAATTTGCCAAATTATATACAACATTGATTATGTTTCCTAGTGCAAGAAGATACAGTTTTAATTATATGACAATTTTTCATTCTTATTGCACAAAATTGTTGCTTCAGACAAAGAATTTCAACTGCTATTGTGATACTCCCTAATTCTTGCCTCTTATCTCATATTAGCAAGGACCCCTTAACAAAAGGGAGAGTGAATATTTTGACATTTTCACATGCAGTAGTATTTAAATTACAGGTGAAGTTTAGTGCTAGATGAATTTAAACAGGTTCATAGCAGTCAATCTCTCCTCAGAGTTATGTGAACACTGAATAGATACCTTTCTACAATGAATTCTAGTCTAGGGTTCAGGTGTGGCTCCTGCCTTGTGATTTTTCTCTCTCTCCCTTTGTTTTGACAAAACAGAATCAAAGTCAATGCTGTATTATTTTATCTGTACCTGTTCTGGATGTGAGCAGGGAGGAAAGAGCAAAACTTGTGGGCTACTCATACATTTTTATGTCATTCAGATTTTGGGAAGCAGCTGCTGTGGACAGTAAATAACAGCTCTCAAAATAGTTCACCTGTTTGCAGGTAAATTTGAATGACATCTTAGGGTGAAGAACCCACAAGGTCAGGAAAGGCTGGACTTCTGGACATCAGAGAAGGAAAGTGGTGACCATTATGAGAAACCGTTTTCAGTAAAAAAGAAAGGAAGCACTACCTGTATCCCAAAAAGGTGGAAGTAGTTTACAGGGTAGAGAGCTGCCACTGGCATCTGAAGATGCCGAAAAAGGAAGACATCAAGGAGGGCAAACTGGGAAAGAATGATTATTCTAGGAAGGAGAAATAGCCTTGTCAAAGAGACAGAAGATTGAAAAGCCAGAACTGAAAAAAAAAAATAGGTAGTGTGAAGATGGCAACATTTCTAATTGGGGTTGCATTCTGCTTGCTGCTTGTATTCAACCAAAAGTGAATTTACTGAAATTTTTGCATGCAGTTGGATCAGAAACAAGGAATTACTATATCAAACACATTCACCCATTTTTAAACTGCTTTTTAGATGGGCTCAGAATTACCTTCTAATGTCAAAAGCCACACTGGCATTCCTCTGTATAGATGAAAACATGTGCAGATGACATAAATCATGCCTTGTTAACTGCATTTGTAGTCTCCCCATGTGATACAAAAGTCTGAACTCCCACAGAGTTTGATGGGAGCAAGATCAGGTCTGCTATCTGTCACATCAGTAATTGCTACATGCATTAAAAATTAACAATCTAATTTGAAGGAGTGGCTTGTGATCTGGAGCTTTGTGGGGTAAAAAGCAGCATTTCCAGCTAGAAACATGGTTTATCTGTTGCTAAATCCACTGCTTCCCCTTACTGCTAAAATGAGATCTCTCTCTCCCATCTGCAATATATCATCTACAAAGTCCGTGATCCAGTGATACACTCTTAGAATTGAAAGTTTGGAGTGATGCTTTGCTTCAGATATTACAAAGCTTTCTATTCCCATCAGTAGAAATTCATGCCCTGTCAACACAAAATTGTCTGTTAATGTACTCAAATAATTTAGTTGGGAGAAAAGACAACTAATGCAATTATCCCTGAATGGTTTAGATATTAATGTCTCCAGAGCATGTTAAGCGCCCCAAAAGCCAATTGTAGCTTCTCGGAAATAAACCTTTAATCCTCTGCACCCCCCTGTATAAAGTAAAACCCACCTGGGAGCTTAAAAGAGAGAAGACAAATTTGTATCCAAATTACTAGAGAAGAGCTCAGCTTATACAGACCATTATTTTCTCCTTGTTTTTGAAACTCAGCAATGCATTCAGAGGTAACAAAATGCATTGACCTTTTCTAAGGCATTTTACAGTTTCATGATCATGTCATTCACAAACCTAGATTATTAGTCTCTAATTAATATTCCCAAACCAGAATCAATATAATCATGACCTTAATTAATCTCCTTTTTTTTCCTGGAGCGTTTTTATGTTGCTATATTAAAAATAGAATCTTGGGATCAGAGCAGAAGGTGGAGTGGAAAAGGAGACAAATTAAGTTCTTTATTTATGTTACAGGAGCCCCTAATTGCAATTTTACATACATATATGCACATACACATGCTTTTATATGCACTTATGCAGTACCAATAGCTATGCGCAGATATTTGAAACGCAAGGAGAAACCACTACACTCCTTAATTTGCAGGAGGCAAAATAAGGTGGAACGGGGCTATGTGCAGGTGGTTTGATTGAATCAGCTGCTAAAACTCACAGCCAGTTCCCAAACTGTCTACTTAACACTGCCTCCAACAAGCCCTGCTGTCCCACAGTGCTGTGCCATCTGTGCCTGCTTAGTGTGCAGCTTTTCCTCCTCCTCTTTCACATGTTTAGAGTGTACCCCAAAGCCTATATTTCCTGGCCCTCCTCCCAGGATAGCTTCTCATTACTGTGGCAGCACACAAGAATGGGATAAAGGTATGTCAGCCTTGTACCCAAAATACGATTTCTCTAATGAATACATCTCTTCAGGCAAAGCCTGCTCTTAGCTGCTCTGCTAGATTTTAGGATTGCTGTTTTAAATTGCAGTATATTAAACTGTCACTTGAAAAAAAAACCTAATAAAAATGAAGCAGCAGAAATTGATGAGCAGCAGTAATAGAGCTGATCACTCCCAAGATTAAAAAAAGTCAGTGGTAACACTGGGCTGTGTGGAATATACTCCAGCCATTTTCTCTGCTTGATTCCCAGTGCCACAGGTGAGGAGAGAAGATTCCCAGCTCTTGAATGAAAGGAGCCCAAGAGGTAAGGATTTCTTCACTTGCTTTACACAGTCTGTACCATAAGTGTTGACTACAGAGTTTTTATCACCCCAGAAACACAGGCTCAGCCTCTCACTACCTGTCATGCAGGATGTTATTGCTTTGTTTCCTAAAGGAGAGACGTACATTTATAGAGTCTTTATGCTTCTGTCTCTAAGAATTTTGGAGACACCATCTGATTTCAAACACATTTGAGAGAGACCTTAATGTTTCATGGATACAGAAATGTGAGTAGAGAATGGAGGCCCAGCAGTGAGAACACCTGCAGAGCATGTCCACACTTCAGTGACTCCAGAAAAACCTGCAGCTTCAGGCAGAGCTCGCCCCAAACCCACAGTTCAGCCCCAAAGCAAATTCCATAGGAAGCAGCTTTCAGCCACAGTATGGCTGGAGTTTGTGGAGCACATGGAAAGAAGAGGCTCCACAGATCAAGTGTGGCCTCTGAAACTCCCAGAGTACTTGATTTTGGAAACACGATAAATCCATAGAATCCCAAGGAATGAAAGTTTGAATTCAATCGTATTTTTCTGGTATCATTTTGCTTTGTATGCAATGCCCGTGTGCCCTCTTGCAAAAGGTTTTAGTTGATAATAGAGAGTAAGAAAATAGTAATTTGGGATTCATCTTAGCTTCTTCCTTCCCGTACATTTTTCCAGTTTTCAAACAGTAAAAATATTACCCTGTTTACTCAATACTGTATAACAGCTCATAACTCAATAGAAGCAGAAACTTTATCATTATAAAGAATGTACATGATGAAATGCAGACTCCTTAATAAGGCTAAACAAAATATCAAAATAAATGAAGGCTATTTTACACATGCAGAAAGCCACTGCAATAACTGTGTAATGATTCACATTCCTGCTTACTTTCAGATATTAAATTCAGGCAAGGAAAACTCTGAAACAGTCAAGTAAATGCTTGTGAACAGGTTTCATTAAACAAAACTGAAATACAAGGAGAAAGGCAGATGCCTAGAAAGATATTTGATTATCCTAAAATCTCGTGAGCATATTTGTCCATGAATTAAACTCTATTATGTTTTAGAAGTGGTAACTTGAAACATATCTTTTATTGACCAAACTCTGTTTCTTTAAAATTAGTAGTGGACACTCATTACAGTCAAAGAAATAGATTGCAATTAACCCTAAACATTTTTGTTTTTCTTTGTATGTGGCTTGGAAAAAACCCCTGTTCCATTATTTGTTCTAAAAATATACATTTTTGGTGGCAGTATAAACAGAAAAAACCCAGGTTTGTTGTCAAGGCAGTTGACATAGTCTGGAAAAATAAAAGTTTAGTCCTTCAGTTCATGTGAGGGGACAGAGAAAGCAACTTTTTACATCCCTGACTGAGTCAGGGATAATAATGTTCGTATCCTCCTGTTTTCTGTATCTCTTGTCTATTTAAACTGTAAACTTTCGAGAGAAAACTAGTTTCTTTTGTATGGTGGAATAAAAGAGATAAAGATTATATTGTTAGACTAAAAAGCCTTTAAATGCTTTAAGTTGAAGATGCATTTAAAAAGTGCAACTGTACTAAATTGAATTTCTTGGGTTTCTAAAATTTTGTTGTACACCTTGTGAAAGCAAATTTGTTCAGGAGTTGAGTAATTTCTCCTTCTGGTCTTCACATGCCAGGTTTAAAATCTCCCCCCACAGGGTCTCCAGGATCCCACGTGTTATTTAGAACCTCTGGGGAAGATCAAGTGGCATTAAAAAGTTAGAACAATTTTCATAAACTCAGTTTCCACACTGTTAAATCTCATAACCTACTCAACTCTTCCTTCTCCACCAAATATTTTCTCTTTACATTTTCTTGACAGTTCAATGACTTTGATTTGGACAAACTCAAATAAAGGTAGTAGGAGGTTAAATGGAAGTATCATGTAGGAGGTTAAAAGGAAGTAGCATGTCCCAAAGCCAAAAAAGAGGACTCAAGCTGAGGTTTTAATCACAGTCTTAAAAGATAAAACAGGTGCTGCTGCTGAGTTGGGGCCAGACCCTAATGCCAACTGGACAAGAAGTGAAATGTTAAAACTAAGTGTAATTCAACAGAGGAAGTCACAGGTCTGAAATTTATCTGTAATATAAATGTAAAGGAAAGGAGAGAAAAATAAACCACACAGAGCCAAAAACTCACTGTACCTCACAGCATGACATCCTGGCTTGGCAGGATATCAAAAATAGAAGCAATACTAATCCTGTGCACTGCCTTAACAAAATCCCTGCTATGGTTAACTTTGTCTTGCTTGGATCACTACTAAGAGAATGCATTAAAGCCTGATGGCATTTCCATGTAACTTCATGCACACTTGGCTTGAACAATATGGTAGTTAAGTTATTCTTCCTTAACGCTATTTGTGGTATTTTGGCCAGAAAAGAATTCTTCTGAACTGCTCAGCAGAACCCACATAGATGGGGCTCTGTCCAAGGCTTTTGCTACATTAAGGACTGCAGATATCCCTGCTTGAGGAGGTCAGTGTTTGCTTCATTCCTGGGCTCCATTAAAAGTCAGGTCTATGAAGAATGAGCTATTGAAAGCAGATTTTAAATCTAATTGAGCATAAAAGGTTTGCCAATTTTCAAGACTGAGCTGAATCATATGAAATTCAACACCCACTAAATATTATTTCTCTCAACAGGCTGCAGGAGACAGTTTTAATGATTTTACTTCTTAGACTGAGCCAGCAGATAGCCAGAAAAGATCAGTATAATTGCTATTTCTAATTTAACATATTTTAAATTATTTCAAGTATTAAAATGTCTTTCACGTCGATAACCAGGGGATACAAGACACAGGGAAGTTAAAAAACAAGATACCCTTTGTGAACCTGAATCCTGATTCTCTGCTTTGATCCTGGTTGTGGGATACTAAAGGGGCAGAAACTCTTGTCAGCATCACCAAGGCTGATTGCTAAATATTAGTCACCTAAAGACAAGAATGCAGAGATTTCCAGATTCATCACTGCTATCTAATGGCTGGCAGAGGGAGGTTGGTAAGAAATGAGCCAGTCTCTGTGTCGGGCTAGGAAGGCTTTAGAACTGCCTGGTTCCATGGCAGCCAGCTCTGTGCCTTGCTGAGGGTGGCCCCAGGCAGCACAGGATGCATTAAGTCCTTGTCCATAATCTGACTATTTTCTGGGAGCCTAGAGCCAAACAGGCTGAATTCCCTTGGAATGTGACTTAAGTCCACCAGGAAATTGTGCTGGTCATGCTGTCTGTATGAGCGCAGGTTTTAATTAACTGGAAAGTCTACGATTCAAGACGTTCTGAATTTTTGAGTCACTTCTGCTTGTAACTTAATGCATCAGCTTGGCAATATTAATATTTAAAAAGCAATACGCTTATCATTCTGGGCAGAGTGAAAATGGGCAGTATTCTGAATTTCTTATGCCTATTGTACGTGGGAAATATATTAGAACTCATCTTTTTGCTTATGGCTCAAGAATTGTATACTCTGCTCGGCACTCGGTATTTCACTTAGCAAAGGACAGCACTTTATAACTATTAAATGCACTGCCTTAGGGATGTGGTAACCCATTGACTTGACAAGTCTTTTAAAAAATGCTATAGTCAAACAGCAAGGCAGGATACACAGGATTTATCTGATAAGCTGAAAAGTCCCTAATGACCCCAAACACTTCAGGCAACACTAAGTATAAAAGTCATTTTGATGAACCTGCAAATCACATATAAATCAGGAGAGAATTTTTGTGTCCAAATATTTTTAAAGGCACATATTTCCATTGTGTCTTCTTTTTTTGCCCTCTACAATTCCCTTGACATGAAAATATAAGAAAACACTGCGTTAACTGCTCTGAATTAAACATTTTTTTTCCACTTTGGCTCCCTACCTCCTTTTTTATGGCTTCAGTGGGAAAGTGGCAGCCTTCACTCATTGTCCTTTTTACTGTCTTACAATGGGACAACTTAAAAAGACAAAGATGATGCTTTTCTGTGTGACCATGTCTGCACCAAGGATAATTTTGGCTATATGCTGCATGTAGAAGTGACAGGAGTAAGCAACACGCTCTGTTCAGGGTGCTGGGGCCTGCCAGTCTGCTATTCCAACAATATTCTGTAATTAATGTTGAGTGAGCAATAAAGAAAGACCCAAGAGAAAGGCAAATCTGCTTGTTTTCTTTTCATTATGGATGACTATACAAGAGGAAACCAGGAATATTCTGACAGTGCAGCTAAGATCTGGAAACTGTACATCTGTTTTGATCATTTGGATCCCAGCATTCATAAAGATGAGCAGTTTATTATGCTCGGTGCCATTTGTCAATACATCTTTCCCTATTTGTCCCTGCTGAGATTATGGCTGCTACAAAGTTAACAGCTGGCACTAGCACTGACAGCCCAGGGCCAATTTATGGAACTCAGCTGGTGAAATACTGACCACTCCTGACACAAAAGAATGTCACTCTCCAAGCCATCCAACTCGCTGCCCTTCTGCTGCCTCCTCTGCTCCTTTTGGCAGGAGCCACCGCAGCTTTGCCGCTTGCCAGAGCTCCATCTCCAGCAAACCAGCAACACTCCCACCCCTCCCACGAGTTTTGAGGCTTTTTGCCACTCACTCCCCCTAGTTTTCCTTCTGGCAGATGGTCTGCTGCATCCCAGCTGAATTTTGTGCCCTGACTGCACCATCCTGACACTGAAATTGCCCACTTAAAATGCAGTCAGTTGGATTGTTTCAAGGTGCTGAGAGCAAACATCCTCCTCCCCACTGCCTTAAGAATTTTATATTGCATTCCAGACTTTTCCTGCTGAAGTAACCTGTTTTACAATTGAAAAAGGAATATTGTGCCCAAGAATACTTTTTTTTTTCCTTAGCTGAGCAAGCTTAAAACTACTGACAGGTCTCCCTCCTTTTTCTCCCCACCATTTGCATGGGTGGATTCTTACTGAGTTCAACTGAGACTTTGCATTAGGGGTGAAAGGATCCTCCTTCCTGTGCCTATGGCCAGACTGACAGACCTAGAGACAACTCATGCTCCAGTTTGACTGGCTGTGGGGAGCTGCTGCACAGACTTGCTGCCATACATGTTACAACTGGCCCCACTCTGAGGGTCACAACTGGGTTGTTGCCAAGAGGGTGACTTGCCACATAGAGCTTTACAGGTCTTTGTGCTGGTGGGATTTTACAGTGGCATTTAACTGATAGACCCACAGTTGTGCCTGTCCCAGTCTTTCCACCCTTCCCATGTAGAAATTGTTACAGGCAGTCATCCTCCATGTTCTTGTTTTGTACATCAACATCTTGTACTTTTAGATCCCTAACACATCATTTTTTGGCTCATAAAAGCAAATGAGATACACCATACGCCCCTGGCTGGCACAGTTTATGTTTCCTGCCTGCCACATTCCAGCTGGAGCTTTGTGTATAAAATAACCAGATCTCAAGATTAGTCAATGTCTAAAGGTTGGATTTTTTTTTTTAATTTAAAGTCAACAGCTCTTTTATTAGGTGAAATCTTGGTCCAAGTAACATAAACCAGAACAGTTCCAATTAAAAGTACTAGAAAACACTTGTGGGCCCCATGGTACTATTTCATCTCTCTTTGGGATGGAATGTTACTTGTTCTTACCGCTGCCAAGACAAAGTAAGGACAAAATTAAATATAGAAATGGCTTCAGTTTAAAAGTACCTGTGTTGTCTACCACGGTCAACGTTATCTCCTTAAAGGAAGGAACAGACCTATGCAACTAATTAATACTTATGCATAAGTAATCTCCAGCTGTCACTGACACATCTGAACAAAACAGAAGAGACTTAAAACACCAAATAGTTGTTACCAACACGTGCTCCTTTCGCTGTTTGTTGAGCACATCTACCTTGTGCCAAACAGGAATTCACAAGTCAAGCTCTTTTCTCCAATTCCTTCTCCTTGGTGAACATGCACCTTTGAGTAAACAGGGCACAAAAAGACATAACTCCTCCCATCATAAAGATGTTTTATACTTGCACTTCACTGCAGCAGATAAAACTTTCTGTAAGGCAGTGGAAAATGGCACTGTTTACCGTCTTACTCCTGGGGAAGGAAAGTGCTTCTACAAGGCTGGTGGGACGCCAATGCACTGCGTGTTGCTGGAGGATCCCAGTTCCATGAAGAATTTTCAATAGAAGCATGCTTGTGGCACCTTTGCATTGCAGCTTTTGGGAAGATTTCACAAGCTCGACTGTTCAATAAATAATTCTTTGGAGCTTTTCAGAAAAGCTTTACACACTGGTAACTGGTATGTAGTGCAGCCATTCTGAATAGATTTTAGAACCTGAAGGTCTTTCTTGAGCAGATAAGAAAGTGTCATTTTACTGGGAAATTGTGTAAATTGTAGAGGTAAGGTATTAATTTCCCTAAAATGCTGCTTTTTAATATGGTTAAATCTATCAAATGCCTCAAAGTGGTGAGAAGTGCAAGTAAGGCCTTCTGTGCAAGAGAATACAGATTGTATTTACAAATACAATCTACAAATAATATTTTTTCGGAACTGCATTGCAGGCAGCCTGTGGGCACTTCATTTATATGGATGGTTTTACTTCTGTTACCTGAACACCACATCACCAAGAAGGAAGGATTTGCTTTGCTCCAGTGAGGTACATTACAAACAAGGAGATGTCAGTACCCTCACAGAGTAACTGCAGTTAGTCTAATCTGTACCACTAAGAGTTTGCATTTTCCCCTAAAGTGTCTGCAGAAGCTGAAGGGATCCTGGAGGCAGCTCAGGAGACAGCACAGAGGTGGGAGTCATCAGTGCTGTGCTGGGACATGAAAAGTCCATAACAAGCGTCTTACTCCTCCAGTGGGTAATGCACATCCTCAGGGGCCAGTAACACATGGGGGTTACACTGCCCAGGGCACACAGCCTGCACTAGCAGGGACTGCATTGCACACCCACTGAGACACATCTCAGAGTAAAAAAGTAGCAATACCAGACTAATAATCATCAACCCAGACTCAAAGTTCCAAACCATGTCCAACAAGCACCTAAAACTCACAGTTTAGGTGTCCTACTACACTCTAAAGCTTATTTCACACAGATGCTGTTGCTGTGGCTTGAAATCTATGAAACTTGTGTGAAGTTAAGCCTGTTGAAACCTTAAAATAGACTTCTATAACTGAGCAATCTAATCACAAAGCAAATGTGTATGCAAGTCTCAGGTGAAATGTGACAGCCTTGCTTTCTAGGCTTCACAGAGAGATCAGTCCATCAGTGATAATTAGCTGAGGTTAATTCCAGTAGCACTTGGATTGTGAGGGAAAGCAAATCCCTAATTGAAAGCTGAAACTGGCTATAGGCGTCAGCAATACAGTCTTTCTGAATGCCTTCTGAAGATGAGAATAAAGTAATGTGTTAATCTATATGAAAACAAAAGAAACCTTTATTAGTGTTCCTTGCAGTAGTCGCTGCATGACACTGCTGCTGCATATGAATGACTGAATTAAGCTGCTAATGCAGCAGGACTAGATTCTGCCCCTGTAAACAAATTCTAATCTCAAGCCTAACAGTCTGGAAGTTGGCTGTTTACACCTTTCACCATTTATTACCATACAAGTGATAAAGAGTAAATATGTGATATTTTTTGTTTCAATATTTTAAAACCTACTAAAGAAAAATTTCAGAGCTCTCCTCACCATTGCTGCTCATCTGCCCCTTTCATTTGGCTTATGAACTGCCAGCAGAAGGTTTGGCAATGCAAATTTTTAGTGGCATGCAGCTGCACCACAGGTAGCTACAGAAACAAACAGGTAGAGTGCTTTTCACAGCAGCATTTCTGAAATTATTGAGACAAAAATATAGCAACAAAAGAATGTAGGCCCAGAATCCAAATAGCCTGTTCCCTCATTACCATTATTATTCACATAAGCAGTCCTACAGAGAACAAAGTTCCCCAATATTCAGCACTGTGGGTGTGTCCAGGTGCCTCTGGATCTCACTGCCCTACCTGGAATTAGTGGGCATTGAACAAAGGGCCACAAACCCAGCCCTTGCCATTCTCTAGTACAAGTGCAAAACAATCCACTTTTACTTCTCCAGCCAGCACTTGGCAGATATGTACATGTGAAGCATGACACTGTACATACAATTTTGCTGTCGGGAAGGGAGAACAAACCATTTGTGACAGATGGTAGTCGTGCTGCTTAATGCAATACTGGGAGACACTTAGTTACACACACTTAAGATACAGTGACGGAAACAGCATATGGGCCTAAATAGAATAGAAGAGGCATTAAGCTTTAAACGTGAAGCTTTTCCTTTGAAATGGTCTTGTTTTACCAGAGACATTTACTAAAGGCAAAAACACTGTCTGCACTGAGCAGAAAAAGGATTTGGTAATTTAGAGGTGGGGGGGGGGGAAGAGAGGGGAATTATGACACATACTTTCAAGGCAAAAGTGCACAGACAGCCTTCAGATTTTTCATGCTGCTCTACACTCCTGATACATCTCCTGAGCTATTTTTTAAATGTATGTACATCTTAAGGTCTAAGATCTAACATGAATAATAACTGAAATGATACATAATTAAACATTTTGCACATCAATGTGTGATATTGATGGCTTAAATATTTCATGACTAATATGTTCAGTTAGGTTTAAGCCAAGCTACTGAGTTATTTCTCCCTCACCTCCCCTGCCCTACATCAGAGAGTATTGATATAGCTTTCACTGCAAGTTGAAAAGAAGATTTCAAATCTACTTCCTGGAAGGGTAGTTAAATAATTACTGTTATGCTAGAAAAAAGAACACTCAGATCACGAAGAATAAGGGAAAGATGTTGTTTTCTTCTGTAATCCACAGCATTCTCTCTTGTGCTCAGCTTTCAACAGTATGAATGCTGGTGATGGAGCTCTTCATTTCCAGGGCTAGTAGCCCAAGGTACCAGCCCTCAGAGCCTGTGGACTTGTATCCTATATGTCATAAAACATGGTACCTTCTGTAATGCCAGCGTTTATTTGAACCCATTTACTACACTCAGGTTAGTCATGTCAAGTTCAAGGCCTCCAGCTTGAATAAATCAGTGGTTCAGTGTGTTCCCTCTGTATTGCTCTTCTGGCTGATGTTGAGTTACTAGATAGAGAATTGCTCCTTAGGCTCCGGGAGGGAGATCTTTATTTTTAGTGTTGAGGACGAGAGGATCTGTCCTTGCTGATGACTCATGTCTGAAGGTTCTTACGTTTTCAGCCTGTCAGAGGATGTGCTACACATGAAGAGTAGAGAAAAAAGTCCAGCGACAGCAAAACTCCTCTTTAGGCTGCCTGACTTTTTTAGTTCTCCTCTGGCTTATTTTTTTTTCCTCTCATCCTGCATTTTCCATTACCTTTAAACTTGCAGTGCACTTTGAGGCATCACTCTGGAGTGCCTTTTGAACTATCATGTTTATTATACCTCAGTATATCCAAAGGACTTATCTTCAGTTCACAGATGGAAGCGTTTCCCCCTCTTCTTTTCCCAGTTTCCTCCTATAAAAGTGCCAGCCCCAGAAACACACATAAGAGCTTCTCTTACTATCCTATAAAGTACAGTAAGATGTACAATACACATACATGTTATCCCTGCTACAGCACAGAAAATGCTGAAGGCCAAACCTCAACATCACTTGCAGCTCTTGAGAACCTTGGCATAAGGCAGGCTGGTGGGAATGTACAGCTATACCCTCAGAGAGCTAAGAAAGCAATAAAAGCCATTAAGAATAGTGACAGTTTGGCAAAAGTTTATATTCAGAACTGGTATTCACAGTCTACTAATCCCAGGGTTTTTGAAGGCATTTGAAGGAGGGAGGAACCCAATTCCTTTGGACAATAGGATTGAGGAACCTAGTCCTCTGGGCAATAGTTTTAATTATCATGTCACCTGAAACACTCACAAGGTACAGTCCAATAAACAAGGAAAACATCCCACAGCCATTCTTCGCACTACTTAGGGAGATATGTATATTCCAAAGGGATTAATTGGTCTGGGATCTCTTGCCATAGCCAGTATCATACACACTGTGCACTGTGCTGAGTGTGCTGTCCATTGGTGCCCATAAATATCTGTTGTAATAAGGGAGATACAGTCAGTTATAAAGCTGGGATAGCAATAGAAGGGCACATTCACTGAAAAAAATCAATTTTAATTAGGAAGACAATTATATTTTCTCCCAAAGGTTGCCAAGGTCTCAAGATTTATCTTTAAGGTGATGGAGAAGTACTCTTTTGCCATTCTGTATCTACAGGGTAGCACTGAACTGTGGAACTATTTCAGGTCCAAGGAAAGACCATGAGGTCCCTCAAGGTCTTATAACTCAAGGCAATAAAAATCCCTGGCACATCATTAGCCTGTCCACTGCAACAGCAGCTTATGATTACATCCTTTGATTTCTCCATGTAGAGGTTTGTTCAGCTTAGTCTCAAACTATGTAGCGGTGACCAGACGTGCATTGCTGCCTTCATTCCTACTGTAAGCTGAGTTTTGTGCATGGAGATGACCCCAAGTCAGCTACCATCTTCCCTTAAAATAGGGACAAACTATGAAAGCTCTCAATTTAGTGACCAGCTGCCTAGTCACTGAGAGGTACTTTGGGGCTTTTATTAAGGAAATTTGTTCTAGTAGCTGAGAAAAGAAGCTATCCAGGTATTTATGAAGTAGCAGCCAACAGCTGCCAAGCCATTCCATTGTAACGAGGAAAAGTGGGCAGCTGACATGGACAGCAGGTACTGGCTGAACATTTCTAGATGTCTCGGTTGCTTTTCCTCTACTGCCACTTCCTGTTTCTCTGCCTCTCTCCATGATCTCTCACTTTGCTTCTCAGACAAAATGTCAACAGCTACTACAGCCTTGTGCCTCTTCACATCGTTCCCTCCACACGTACCTTTGTCAGAGTAACCCTCTAGAGTTGCTCAGTCAGCCTAATAAGGCAGCCTGTAAAGAGCAGCCACTCTCAATTTGCCGTCTTCTTGACTACTTGCAAATAAAATACCCTGTAAATAACTACCAGAGCTACACCAATGAGTTCAGGATCATCTGGAATGTTCTCATCGCGGACCCTTTGTCAGCTGAAGTTTTCACTCTGATCTTGCCAGGACAGATCTGTCTCCATTTCACGTCTCTGTGTGTGCACCATACACCACATTCCTGGTGCAAGAGACTTTTGTATTGTAATGCCCATTCTGCCTAATAAGGGAATGAATACAAATTCCAGGCAAACTACTGAAAAATCATAATTGGCTAGAGATTCATCAATCCACTTTGATGAACACCACCATCTGTAATAAAAAAGATGAGCATTGTATCTTTCCAAGCACTACTGGAAAAAGATCTGTCAAACTATTGCCAACTATCACATCTCCCTCTTCTCTCTACAATGGATTTCTATTGCAGACTTCAAACATACTCTGCTCTGAAAACACCCCATTGATGTCAAGATGTCTTCAGAATATAAAACAAGTGCAGGGTACATAAGAGGGAGGCACAGCATGGCTCTGGAATTTTGCATATTCTTGCAGCAGTGTTCTACTTTCTGAGACATTGGAATTGCCAACGAGTGGCCCAAATCTGCAGGACCTTCCAGGGTGATCAATCTGCAATTTTTACATGTCTTATTTTCCCTCTGAAATATATCCTATTATATATTGCCATGGTGATACTGCCGTGGTTTTGTTTCAAATTGCAGTCAAATCAAAGAAGAACGCTTGTGAAACAATAAGACATTCCTGGGGCTTTTTAACAGCACAGCAATTGGAAGCTGTGCAATGCATACTACTCTATATACTTATCTCCCCAAACAGTGAAAACCTTCTCGTTCAGCTGTCACAAATTTGATCCTGAAATATGCAAACTTGTAGATTTCCATGAGGGCTGAAAACTTCTTGTTTCCACTGACACAACTGTAGTGGCTCAACACCTCAGAATCTGTGATCTCTGTTCATCAGAGCTAAAGGTCCAACCCTGAACAGCCTCACCATGAACTGTGAACAGCAACCTTTGACTCATTTCAAACCTAACACTCTTCAATGGGAAGGCATTGGAATAAATGCAGAACATACTGACATTGATGAAATACATACAAGGAATTAACATCAAACTACAAAATAAAGCTCAGGAATGGGACTAAAAATACTTAGAACTAAAAGAGTTGTGTTTCTCTCTACCCTGATGATATTGAAGTGTCAAAAGTGGTGTGAAAGTTGAGAAAGCAAACCCATGGAGGGAACTCAGGCTTCAGAGGGACATTTAGAAATTAATTTCAGTTGTAAATAAGAAACTTGCCTATTCTTTTCTGTAAAACACTAGAACAAGCCTTTTTAAAATAGTGTTTTATCATTATAAATGCTGGAAAGCTTTCTGATTAAATGCGATTGCATTCAGGGATTTTTATATTATGCGATTTCGACAAACAAACTTGAGAGTAAGACTCAATTTAATTTCAGGAAGCAACGAGACAGGGTAAATTTAATAGGAACATATTGTTCCAGGCATGCTCTATGCCAGCCTGCAGACCTTGAGCAAAGCCAGCCATCTGAGAGCAGCAGGGGAGAGAATGAGAGAGACAGAGGGAGGTAAAGAACGAGAAGGCGGGGGAGGACAACACAGAGCAAGAGGCAGATAAGAGAGGAAAGTGCCTGTCAGACTTTCTTGTGATGAGAGAGAGGAGTTGAGCACTGTGGGAGAAAGAGATATGAGGGAGACTCTGAGCTGACTGTGTATAAAATAAAAAACGGTACATACAGCAAAAGTCCAAGACAATATCCAACTTTCACAAAGTCAATGGAAGGACTCCTCTAATTCCTCTGGTAGCATTGCTCAAGCTGCCAGTAAACAAAAACCAGTCTCTGTCCCTCCCTTCTTCTCATCTTGACAATAGGAACACAGAATGACACCATCTGATCCTTGCTAATCAAAGTCATCAGGTAACAGTGAGGGAGTTCCCTGGAATTAAACTGAAATTGTGTTTAACCTCCCCATGCCATCCTGGCACACCCTGATGAAGTAGAGGAAGGGGAAGGAGCAGGGTAGAGCTCAGCAGAGCTAAACCATAATGCTTTTTAGTGCAGACTGTAAGATTTCAAGGTCTTCAACAGCACAAGCTCTTTCAAGAGCTCTTCAGCAAGTTTGAGTGAAAAGAAAATAAAATACCCCTAAACCCTTTTAGGGGAGACACCAGCCTGTCAAAAGAGCTCCAGTGCCTCAGCTAACAAACTTGTTGCTGTTCTTTTGTCCTTTCTCCCTCTAGCTCCTGTCTTCTGTTCGTTTTGTTCATTGAACCAGATTGTAAGAACTCTGGAACAAAACTCTGTGACAGTAAAAATATGCCATATGTGTGTTTGGTTTTAAAAACACTGCTAATGAGAATACAGAGTAGAAAGACTTCACCTTAATGATTCACAAAACTTATTGAAGTTTCTGGAATGCAGGATGTTCTGTCTGATATACAGCCACAGGATGGGAGTGAATTTTACCAGGAATACACCAACTGAACACCTGCAAATATCATTTGGTAAAGCGATACATCAACTGAATTCCTAAGCATAAGAAAGGGTCTGTGCTCTGTGCTCAGCAGAGCCAGTTTGTGTCTATACAACCAGAGTGGGATTAGCTTGTGAGAAAATTTGGAGGCCGGATCTCTTCACATCAAATGTTATCTCCCACAGCATCTCTATATGTGAACTTGGGTAGATAATTTATATCCAAGATATGCTGTTTCTGCCCATACTATTGCTTATTATTTCAGTTGTCCAAATCAAACATTTAGCAAGGTTATAGAGCCCTCTCTTGCTCAGAAATTGTTTTGGTAAAAGGCTTGTAGTAAAATCTAATTTCTCCTCAGGGTGGTGAAGATCAACCAACTATTATAATTCAAGTAGCAAATTTATAAACAATATAATATTCAAATTACGTTTATTTAACTGGCAGTTTTAGGTTCCTTTGAAAATCCCTCTTTCAGACAAGGGAACTTTCAATGCAGAACTGGTTCTTTATTAACATGTTCTCATTCTCTGTGTGGTTACCCTATGATGTACAATGATTTATGAACACAGATAGGATTAACTCTGACCTTGTGAAAACCAGCAACTTCCCTGTTCCTTTTCTTCTCACCTGAATAACTTACTGGACCCCTTAAACAAATTAAAGAAATAAGTAAGAGTGACTGGAAACACTGCTGGACTATTTAAGTAAGCCTCAGAGAACTATACTGGATAATTTATTCTTGTGAGAAACATAATGATCACCCAACAAGTTTGGTTAGGAAGGTGGTTTATCAGGCCACCTTGATATACTAGGGCAAAAAAATACACAGAACACCTACTGATGATGGATTGCAAGATATATTAATACGGAAAAGGATTGAGATTTACTTTCAATAGTAGATTAAGGAGCTCCAATGCAGCCAAGACTAGTTCTTTTAAAACAACAGGGACTGAATTTCTTCTAGATAAGGACTTAATTTTTATTGAAAACCTACCACCTTCAAACTGCTCGAAAGTTGAAGCACTATAAAACTGTCAAATAACACCATTATTAAAAGCTTTATTTGACAAATCTTCCACTGCTGGGATAACTTGTGTGTTTGCCTTCTCTCTCACATGAAATAAAATCATTCACTTATGCAAACTGCTGACAGGAACGGAAACAAATGGGGTTCTCAGCACAGGGGGAAACACACTATCCCCTTTCTGCAGCTTAATGGAAAGCATAGTTATTCATAAATCATAAGGCACTCAGACCAGAGAGCTGCTCTACTGCTTGTTGCACAATAATTGGGGAAATATTTGGGATGGACTCACCAGAAGCTGTCTGGTGTTCTGGAGCGGCTGGGAGTTTTTCAGGAGCAGCCTACAGGGAGAAAGCATCTCCATGAAACTGCTCAAGGGGAACAAGAGCGACTGAGCAATATCTGACAACCAAACGCAGGATTTATTTTAACCTCATAATAAAAAAGTGTTAGTAGCTCTGCTAGATGGTCTGATAGTTAGCCTTTTATCTGTGACCAGTGACCTTTTGCTAGCACTTGCTATCGATTCATAGATTTTTAAGGCCAATAAGGACCTTTACAGTTTTCTAGGCTGACCTCCAAATTAACATAAGCTTGTGTGAGCTTTCTCTTATGAGCACCACCTTAGAGCAGCCTGGTAAGAGTAGCTGATGTATAAATATCTAACAGTATCCCTCACATTTAGGAAGGATTGAACTGCAAGTGGGTCACAAGCATTTGAGATTTATCAGCTTCAAACATCTCTGAAATACTCCCATATATCAGGAATCTTTGCATCTGAAAACGCCTGGTGGAGGTTTGGTTTTGCTTCCCTTTTTACATAAAGCCTTTAAATAAATAAAGAACAACCTACGATTCCTAGACAATCCTTCAGAAAAACTGCAGGGTGTGCTTTATTAGGTAAGTAGGCAAATTCCGTTCTTGGGAGACCTCCCCAAACACCAAATTTTCCAGTACACACTTTGCCATGGCTAAGAGAGTTGCCTCCTCTAGTGATTGATTTTATCATGCTTTTGACTTGGGACAGCCCTCATGGGATGTGAAAGATCGTGGTGATTCCTAAGGAGCCATGGCCAAATTTTTTATGTTGCATAAATCTGTGAGCTGGGCAATGAGAAACAAGGCACCCCACTGGGGTCTGGGGAGTCTCCAACTTGGACAGGTAATGGCAGAGTGAGAGCAGAGGAAATAAAGACTTCCTCAAACCAGGCAGTATTTTGAGTGGAATTTAATAGAGAATTTGAATTAGCAAGTTTAGAGAAACTAACCAGAATTATTTTTCTCTGTTGCTGCATAAAGACCAGGAAAAAATTACCAATAGAGCGTAGAGTGGGATCTGAGCTGAACTACACTTGGAGAAGTGAGGCTTGAAGTCCACCTGAGCCATTGCAAGACCACGAAATCTCTAACACACCTTCTGTAATGAATTCTGTCAATCAGAGCAGAAAGTCTTGCTTGAAGTTAATGTTCCCTGAATATTTTCCCCATCTATTTTAAACTGTGAAGCCTGGACCACTCTTTGGAGATCTGGGAAACATTGCTTACCAAAAGCATTATTGGACACAAGTGATAATAAAACATTGGTGATAATAAAGTTACATTTTCAGGACCCTGAGATAAACTAATGGTATCTCACAAACCTTTACCATGTTCTCCTGCTGCATCACACACAGAGTCATTTTCACTGTCTAATGACTTGAGTTTTAAAATTCGTAATTGTTTACTTTCTTCCCAATTTTTTTCCTCATTTATGACATGCCATTCTGGTTCTGGCTGTACAGGATCAGCTGCAGTGTCTATCAGCAACTAGTAATCCAAGTTTTATCTTTGCTCTGTACTGCATCTCTAAAGAAAAACTGAGTTGCTTTCCATTTGCTCTAGATTTAGTGGGTCCTGCAGCTTTGACAGCATAAATTACATCTCAGCCCAGAAGATATTCTGGGGATTGATTAACAGGGAAATATGTACATGCTTGTAAACACTCTCCATCCATGAAAGTAAGAGAGATTGTGAGAGTGTTTCCAGCATGAGCAGAGGTTAATGCACAATTATGGGCAGCTTAAAACACTCTTTTCTGCAGTGTTTCATGACATAACCTACATCCAGGCTTTTCTCCTTTCTGACAAACCCAACAAGCTTTGGTTCCCCTAAACTTCCGTTCTCTTCCTCAGCATTTACTAACACATCTTCTGCTCCAGGAATAGATTCAATGTAATACGAGTAACTACTTCCCTGTTAATATTGTTTATTAAGGATGTTGAGGGGCAACTTAGGGACGGATTGTCTGATTTGTAAGTTTGACCAAAAAAGGGAACAACACTAAGGTAAAAACTTCGGGTGTCTATTACACTTGTCCTAATAAAAATATACACAAATCTGATTTTTAAAATTACAATAACACTTGGAAGCACCAGCTGAAATCAAGCCCTATATGGTAGGTATGCTGCAAGTATTTTCTGTTTCTCAAATGGTGCACAAATTACAAGAGAAAATACAAAGGGTAAAATTGAATGTGAGAAAGAAGGAAAACACAGATACAAAGCGTTGTAACAACTTGTCAAAGACTGAAGTAGAGAAGGTAAAACTTGTCAGTCCTTTTTCAATATCTATTTCTGATTTTAAAACAGACAATGTCTATTGATGCAAACATCCGACAAATATTTCTTTCTTCCAGCAGATACACAATATTGGTATTTCTTTTTTCTTCTTATCTACTAAGTGTGTGAATGCCATTTGTCAGTAATTTGCCTCTCAGCGCAAAAAGAAAGCAGCACATACATACCAAAGAGCTGATAACACAAACCTGCACTTCTGTGTAAATGTATTTACACAGACTTGTATTTATACAGACTGAGCATCACAGATATCTCGTATTGGAATGCCAACAGATTCTATATTTTATACATTATTTTTCCTCACAAGGAAAACACCAAACCAGAATATCTTTGCCCTGAACCCTACCCTGCTTCACCAGGATTTTGTTCTGTTGCTCCCCTGTCTCCATCATATAGAGCCCAGCACCTGGATAAAGAAGTGATTCAAACCATTCCTACGTGAGCCAATGCTTGTTTGGCTCTCATGTTTGGGAAACACCGGCAGCTCCACCGGAGAAAAGCACTTGGGGTTGCCACATTTTAAGCACCATCGTCTACACTGACTCACAGCAGTCTGATGGATGCAGCACTGCCAGTGCTAATGGCCCATCTCTGAGAGCTCCTCTCACTGCTGGTACCCCTGGAACTGCCAGAGTTAACAAGAATAAGAGTGTTGAGGGCAGGCACAGAATTTTGCCAGCTAGATAAAGCTTTCCTGAAGTTTTTCATCCCTTGTGTCCCCTCACGTCAATTTTGAGCGAGAATGTCAACTGTTTGTGTTGAGGGCTGTGTACCAGGATTTGAATCCAAGAACACTCCTGCCTTTGTGCCTGGACTGCTAAGCCATCAGCTTCTACCAAAGAACAAAGAAAATGAATATGATGCAGACACTCAGCAGGTCAGCAATATCTTTGAATAGAGGGATTTAACTTAGACATTAATCAGTATATAATTGCTTACGTAGCACGCCTTTCTTCACTATTAATGATTTAACATGATGATTTACCAAGGCACTGAGAGAATGCCTGGATGGAGGCAGAAAAAGCACAGAAATATAGCCTGTGGTATTCCCTGCCAGAGAATGAATCTACCCATGCAGGAGTGTCAAATTGATAATGAAAGATAAAATGTATGGGGAGCCCAAGAGGGTACTTTACATATTACTGTGAATAATGCTGCTGCTCTCTCTGTCCATTAGACTGGATCAGCCTCTTGCAGATACAGACAAAAAAAAAATATGGCAATGCCACTTCATTCACAGAAATTGTTATTCACTCAGGACACCAATTCCAACCAGAAATTCCTTATCTAGACTTGTTCTAGTTTAAAAAAAGTAATCAAATAAAATGCCTGGTGAACATAAGACTTCAGTATACCAAGAAGATTTCCTCTTTTATAATAACATCAGAACCCTAATTATTGCCCTTCCCAGCAATTGCCCTGTTGCTAGTTTGGTTGAAAGATCTGATGAAAGAAATTTCCCATTCAAACAGGAAATTTTTGTCTTTTTAGACTACTTAAAGCTATAACAGTGGTTTTCAGGTGGTTTGCTCTGGGGCACCTGAGGATTATTTGTAAGGATCCATAAAAGAAAATCAAGAAACTCAAGCCAAATATCACGAGGTTTCAATTTGGTTACAGAAGTTAGGACCTCCAGACTACAAAGTTCTTATAAATCATATATTAAAAATATTTGAAAAAAAAATTTGATCTAGAAAAATACCATGTACAAACCAGGCCATTAAATCTGCTGGTTTCCAGCTTAACAGTGGGATAGTTTGTTGTCTTCTGGGAATAAGGCATATAAACTATCAATTAACATCCCAAAACGCCGTGTAAAGACTCAAAAATATGTATTTAGTGAAAGATCTGAGAAGATTTTTAAGATTTATCATTTGGATTAAGAGACAACTCTAAATCTCTGAAAATTTGTCCTCATTTGACATTAGGATCGTATTGAAAATAATAACATTAACTCACAATTTCAAATTCTCTGTCACAAGCACCATAGTGCCCTCTAAACAGGAGCAGCAATTGCAATGTTGAATAACATTGTTACTGAGTGAAACAGAATTCACTCTGTCTCATATTTGCATAGAATCAAATGTAATTACCCTGGCCACAAACTCTGTGCTCCCATAATCCACATCAAACTTGTATTTAATTTTGGAATTGAGCACAGATCTTTTGTGATTCCTGTCCTCAAACAAATCACAAAGCAATACAAAATAACTCCCCCTTAAAGAACTCCCCCCTAAAGAACTCCCCAAACCATCTACCATCTGAAACATTCTTCACATGTACCCTCAAGTACAACCATAAAGGCACCTATGTGAAAATATGGTTCTCCTTTTTATAAAATTTTAGTCTCCAATATCATCCCAAAACACTGGATTGCAGAAAAAAAGGTTCCTACTTCCAAGCAACTTTGTTTGCACATTCCTATTCTATTTGCATCTATGGATTAGCAACCACAAAATTCTAAAGTAAATGGGGCAGAATTGTTTATAATGCACAAAGCTGTTGCAATACCCTCCTGTAGGTAGGCACAACACACTGTAGGAATTAATGGATCCAAAAATTGTAAGCATGATGCAGTAGGTGTTTCATCCCATCTCAATTACCCACAGTCCAGTTTCTGATCAGTGGAGTGGTACAAACTGTGTGTGGGTTTTCTTCAAAGCCAATTAGCTTTTCATTTCTAAGAGTAGAATTGTTCTAAGTACCCACTACTGTGTTTATTGAATACAGTGGGAAATGCCTAATCAAACTATTCAAACTGGGGCTTGTGAACCTGGTGCAGAGGAGCCTGTTCAGCTGCATTGACTTATCAAGAGGGAGACCAAAATGACATGGAGCAGAAAGTACTGTGAGCACTGCAAACATCCTGCCAGGGAGATTAATGGGTACCCAGAAGTGTGACTAAGAGCGGGACAGTTACCTGGACAAAGCTGAGCTGAAAGGATCCTTAATGAGTCTAATCTTACAGGAATCCCTTCCTCTGGGAGCTGTCACCTCAGCAGTCTAGTCTGGTGTAAACCAGGGGGTGTTCTCCCTGGGGACTGAGTCTCTGTTCAGAAAAGCTGGTGTGAAACAAGCAGGGTCTCCTCGTCCACATGTATATAGAACTGAATACAAAGAGCACACTAAACCCAAGCACCTAATGTTGGACACCAAAAATTGCCTTAGCACAGATTCCAAATACCTGTTTGTAGTCAACTCAAGCTGCATGTGATCAGCTCCTCAAACTCCATGCAAACCTGGACACAAATTCAGAGTTTGTGTTTCGGTGCTGCAACTCTCTCCCAGAGGCTGGAAGAAGCCAACTGCTTAAGGGAACACACCACAGGCTTTCCTAAGGGTCTGTATGACACCAGTTTCATTTTTCACTGTTCATTCCATGGGGATTTACATCACTTAAAGGAAAGTAGAATTACCACCTTTGAAAAAGTTGGTACTGATCCTCGCTACGCTTTCACTGATAACTGTGCAGCCCAGTTCAGCCAAAGTCAACCAAACTGGGCTAAGAAATAAGAAGTCTACATAACCTGGGAGAGGGGCTGGGTTTGCAGGCTTTTTTTTGGCAAGAGGGAGTTGATAAGTTTAGCTTTAGGTAGCAAATGATGGCACTGAAAGTGACCCCCCCACCACCTGAGAACACTCGAACTACAAGTACATTTGACAGTTAACTCTGGAAAAGACATGACACAGTGAATAAAAGCATCTGGCCACGACATGGCCCCTGGTGGCCTCTTTCTCTGTAAGGCTTTCGTCTCAGAGATATGGAAGAAATGGAGAGGGAGAGAAAAATGGATATAAAACTGCTGACACTTCACAGATGATATTTCTAACTTATGAAATACTAAAGCGCCTTTCTGCTAATACACTCTGCAGTGGTTAGCATTAGATCCACCTGGGACAATGGACAAAAAAGAATTAACATAGCTGCTTCTTATTCCATTCACACAATCTGTTTCCATTTTAAAAGCAATTTTGTAAATTTCTCACACTCCTTCTATTTAATCAATTGTGATGTAGAATATTAATTTCTAAATTGCGTGAATCTTAAGTATTTGAATACTCCTGTGGTCCTAAACCCTCTACATCAGTCCTGTGCATTTATCTTTGTTAGCAAGTGACATAGTGCTTGAAGAGTACAGTTAAAGAGTAGAAAGATCACAGCTGCTGTCGTATTAATATTTAGAGAGCAGATTTAATAAATACCATATCTCACTCTATGGTATTATCTGCATTAGTGCTATCAGGTTTTAAGGGAATTCAGGAGATAGTTTCTTATCCATCAGGTTGTCAGAAGCAGACAAGAGGAAAATCAAATGTTCATTTACTCACATCTGGTGTTCCACAGGGATCCGTGTTTAGACCCCTACTGTGTTTATCTGTATAAATGGTTTCTATCTATCATCTAAATCAGAAGAGTTTATGTGTAGAGCAAACAACATCAGATAAATATCCTTATCCACTAACTCGGTATAAAAGTACAAACCAAATGTACACAGCACATTGTAATTTCTGCTATTTACTGAGGTCATAAAACCTTCTTCCCTCTTTCTTCTGCTTTTATTTTTGCTTGAGGTTCATAACTTGATTTGCAACCAATTATTACTTTCCCCTTTTCCTCATGCCTTTTATCATTACACTGATACATAGCTTCTCTTTCCCTTGTACCATATCGAGAAGCTGGAAAATCGGTTTTAAAAAGTGTTATAAATAGGTAACGCTGAATATAACATGAAAGAAAAGCAGATGTATCCCTGGAAATGAAATATTCAAAGCAAGAGATATATTGCCTCTTGCTCCAGGGAAGCTGCCAGGGAGGACAGAGGCACCGTGGCAGAGGCAGGGGGATTGCACACTGCTCCTTGCTAATGCTGCCATTATTATTCTCCTCTCTCCATCTGATCTTTTTACGATGGCAGCTCCTTTCCCCAAGGAGGAGTGGGTAGAATTTTATATGGGAGGAAAGGAGCACAGAGAGACCTGGAATGGAGCTTTGATAATCAACAGCCATTTTGGGCTGATAGGGTTTTTACGTATGTTAGTTAAATTGTTTTACTTTTATGCAAATCTGAGTAATTAATACATAAATATTGAGACCATGAACACCTGTAATTTCACTTCCCATCTTAAACAGCTCTCTGGTACTGTTGCTGCTCTCCTCCTCTCACGCAGCTTTATGAAGTGCATGTAAGAGTCATATCCTTCTGCAATGACACCTGTGTGAAGGACATTTAGGTACCATCCTGGTTCAAAATACCTCCCTATAGCACCACAAGCCTTGCCCAGCATTAATGCAAGACCATCTCTGTTAGCAAAGTGACTTCTATTTATCCTCTATCCTCCTCCTCTTTAGTCAAGCTAAATAATAGACAGGAGTATCCTGTTTCTTAAAAATGAAACAAAAAAACTCCCAATCCACCCAAACCCCCACCTCACATTGCTCTCCTTCTCTCTGCCCTCTGATTTCTATCCATTAGGCTCATTCCATGAGCTGCATTAATACAAGAACCCTGGATTTGGCTTTAACCAGCACAGCAGACACTAGCCAGCTCTCTAAATAAGAGTTTCCTGCTGATTGTATCATATCAGTTAAAATAATAAGTGCATGATTCATTGTTTTCTGCAATCCTGGCAACACAGTCGTACATTTGTTTTAACATTCAGTTATTAACTGGAGTGCTGTTTTGAATGTCTCATCTGCCTTAGCTGAACAGAAAATAATTATTAATCTCCTCCAATAAAATACATATACACTAATAAGCACTATGTGACTTTCTTGAATCTTCTTTTAAGAAAGATGTAATTAGAAATAATTAAAAAGCAATAAATTTTAAGATTGCTATAGATAAGAGCTTCATACCTGCACATATATTCCCAGTAATAATTCTGTGCAAATCAGAGTAGCTCCTCAACACTGGAGTTATTCTATTCTTACTCTTTCCAAAATGATGCACAGAATCATTTGACCATCTATGGGCAAAGACTTTTCAATCCACATGCTGTCAGTAACATTTTGCTGCACATATTTTGATTACTATCCCATTGGAAAGCATCACAAAATGAACAAACAAAATATAGAACACATGCTCATTAACATGCATAGGATGCATAAAGAGCAAATGATGTTAATACGCCTTCCTTTCTGCAGAAAGAGAAGATAGAGTAGAAAAAGTGTTTAACTCAGCAGGAGGATGTGTAGACGGATTTAAAAAATGACATATGATAGAGGTTACTACCTGTGAAGAGCCTGCAAAGGATGATGCAGGGGAAACAGAGCCCAGATCACAAATCTGTGCTAAGGAGGTAGAACTTTACCTGCTTGTTCTCCAAGATGCCCTTAAGAATTGAGAGCACATTTTACAAACACTCCTTACAAGGTTTCTCGGCCAAGCTGACATGCCAAACCACAAAGTGATATGCATTGGCATGGGCTTGCATTGCCATGGTTTTGCAGGGACAGCTAAGCTGAATTAATACAGTTTACTCAGGGAAAAGGTATAAATTGTTCAATAATTACAGTGATCCTGCTTTTATTTCATCATTGTAGCAGACATACAGCCCAAGACATAATTTTGAAAATTAAATTTTGAGCTTCATTTACTTCAAAATTCACACCTGTGAAGCACAGCAATGCTACCATCTCCTTTAATGGGACTGACAGAGGCTCAGAGAGGACAAGTGACTTGACCAACAGTCATAGAGGTAAATGAAGTGCAGAAACCAATCTCCAAAACATCAGACTTCTAACTAGACTTGACTGTCCTGTTCTACCCACTTCCTTTTATTCTCCATTGCAAGAAAGCTACAGTGAACTTTCCACTGAAGTGTGTAAAGTCACAGTCGGTAACTGGACTCAGGCACTGCCAAATAACAGGAACACTCCAAAAGCATGAAGGCTGAGGCAAGCTTTTCTACCAACATTCATTCTTAATGTGCAAAAGGCTCAAAAGCAACATTATTTCAACAGAATATTTTGCCAGCTGATATTTTGTCTAGTTCAAAGATACACCACTCATTCCACATATTCTTTCTCTCTGATAGAGCTGGATAAATATGATGCTGAAAAGTCAGTTCTTGTTTTAAAGCAGCATACAGATGGCTACTTTAACTCTTAACATGAATTACCAAACTTAATAAAACCTCAACCCTTATATATTCCAGATGAGAATAAGAAGCATATAACAAGTACTTTCTGTGCACAATAGTTTTTTACTACATATTAAAAAAAATTTGATGCCACCACACTATTTTGCTTTTGGCAGTGGGCCATCTGTGTGTTGCACTGATGTCCTTTCCCCAGGCATTTCTCACTGGTATTTAGCTGGCCACACTTTCCATACATGAGGGACTTTCTCCAACTCTACATTCTTTATGGATTGAGCCTAATTGACACAATCTCCAAACCGCCAATTTTGAAGCTCAGTATTGTGTGCAGTGAACAAAAGGTCCTTCTCTTCTGAGTGCACCAAATAACCACCAGGCAACACCTGGTGCCTCAATGCTTACAGAGTCCATCAAATTCTGCAATAGCCCTCAGAGAGCAAGGAAGAGCTTAGGCAGAACCCAGCACCTCATTCTGCCACACACACCCCACACAGCCCTCCCCTTCTGCCATGTGTTTTACACCTGCTTGTAACCTACAGAAACAGCAGGAAAAGAAGAGAAACCAAGCCAAACTCAGGAAAAGACAAGAATAGCTGATGGATGGTGCAACCTATTGGTGCAGATTCACAAGGCTGGAATCTCACTACTAAGAGATGAAAAGGGTTTAAGTAGAAACTTCTGTTCTGTAACACTCACAGAGAAGAACACAATGAAAATGGACCTAGACTTACAACAAACCCTCCCCCAAATCTTCTATGAAATGCTGTGTCTTCCTTTCCAATGGTACCAACAATTTCTAGGACACTGCAACAAGAACTGAAATCAATATGCATAAAGTATGCACTAAAGAAAGGGATGTGTTATGAAAAAATAAGAGGAAATTACAGATAAAATAAAATTAAACACAAAATGTAGCAATGATGCTTTAAGAAATTGATAAGGAGTTTATCACAGTAAAACACATAGAAATGTAAAGTGTTATTTAAAAGCAGAGCACAGTAATGACTACAATCACAAATGGTTAGGTTTTATGCTACATATTTGATTGAACCTGTGTTTAGTGAGGTATGGATCATTGCTTTTATATGTGGTAAATTTTACTTATATATGGAGTTGGCATCCCATTTTTAGGGCTTCAGATGTATTTTACTACTGTTTTTCATGCTGTGAAAAACTATGCTAAACTTTACAACTTGCACAATAGGCACGGGGTTATCCTGTATTTGGATACATGTGGTACAATGGCACTTCACACAAAACTTTTCAAGCAAATGTTTCTAGTGTAAATAATTGAAATTTGTGTTTCAGTTAACTTTATGAGCATTTTGCATATATGCTAACAGATAGACCTCACTGTGCTTGTTCACGTGCCTATTGAATTCCAAGGCAATTTGCATGAATACCACACAGCTGGTGCCACCTTGGTGTTCCTTCTAAGCCAGATGCCTGAGCCAGGCTTTAAGCAATGGGCAGGCAGAAGATAAGTGGGGAAAAAACCCAATTCCTCTCATACGTTCCTTCCCAGACTAGACAGGTGCAGATTTCTGTATTTGCCACTTCATTAAGAGATGGTGTAGAATTTTCCTGCAGTGCAAGGTGGGTTACACCGATTTCGAGCCCCGCTGTGGCTTCCCCAGCACCCCGAGCTCCTCATTGCACCAGTGGTGATAGCTCATCTGGAACACTCTGCAGCAATACAGCAAAGCAGTTTCATTTCCTCTGCCCCGATTCACGTGGGATCTGTCACCAAAAGCGATTCTGCCGGCGCCGGGGAGGAGCTGCAGGAGCCCCAGACAGAGCCTCTGACGCTGCTTCATTGCACACCCTGCTCAAAGTCACACCGGGGGAAACCGAGATGACATGTTGCTCCTCGGGGAAAAAGTGCAGTCAGGGGATCTTTTTCCAGGGACATTTAATCCACCCCTCTTTGAGAGCTTTAAAATAAAGTTTTCTTCAGAGGCACATCAAATCATACATCAAGGAGGCAAACTGGCTTTGCAGCCTTGCAGTAATCAAAAGAAAGGCTCGATGCTGAGCACCATCCCTCATGCGCTGATAAATTGGTTTCTCTCCTGCTTTCATTATGCAGGAGTGGAGTTATGTTCATTGAAGTTAATGGGAGTATTTCCATGGACTTTGGTGTGTAGTGGGTCATATAATAAGTTTCTCCATATGTTGTAGTCTGAGGGCCAGAGCAGCACTTACTCATTTTAAGCACTATTTTAAGATTTGATGGATGACTTAGCTCTGTTTTCCCAGTTTTCCAAGGATGCAAGGTAAAAACAAAGCTAAATACAAACCACTTCATGGTATCCTCCTTTTTTTTCTTGGTTGGTTTTGCTGTTGTTGGGGGAAAAATGAGCATTCAGTACAGCCAATAAATCATTTTGTCACCTTAATCTTTTATTGATCTCAATAAAAATTGTATTTTGTTTCTTCACAAAAATTCACCAAGAAGGACATCGCATCCACGGGTGTGTATAATGTAGGAAGTGCTCATCATTTAACATTCTTATTTATGGGACAAGATATGGATTTTCGTGGAAAAATCTTCAACTGTTTTTCTAAGGTGATGCATCATATTTTTAAAGATGTGCTTGACTAAAAGGCAGGTTGTTTACCAACTACACTAAGAAGTCATATCTTACAGTGAGGTTTCATATAAAGAGATTATAAAAACACTTTTTCTGAAGCAGTAAAGGTGAGGGAGTACAGTGCTTTTTCCCACTCTGTTCTGGCACTTCAGGTTAGTATATCACAGTCATATAATTTTTTTTTCACAGGATTGTGTTTGGAAATCTCAGAAAAAAAAAATAGAAAAAAGGAAAAGAAGAGAAAGTTGTTGCTCTGGGAGCCCTAAATTTCCCCATGAGGATCAGTTTGAAACCACACTCCCATGGAACACACATGAAAACTGGCACTTGCTTTCTGTTCATCCCTGAAAATACAAAATCTGTGCTTGAGCAACAATCTGAGCTGATGCTGGAAGCACAGTGGCAAAGCAGGGGGCCCTGTCTCTTGCTTAGCACAGGATGCACTCCAAAGGAGGTGGAAAGGGAGAGCAGTAACTTCTGCAGAATCACATGCCAACTTACTCAATAGAGATACCATGACCCATACCAGTAAACATCTGACATTTTCCTACTTCTCACCCCAGATAAATTGCAACTGAATCCAATAATTCTTCACTACAAATTTTTGAAGAATCCTCAGGCCTTTCTCCTTTTCCTTCCTACATAGTCTAGCAGAGTCTTTACTGAAGGCTTTAGTGCTCCATAACTCTGTTTGCAAGCAGAGTTGTATAAAATAAAAATGTGCTTGTAATAATTGTTTCATAAACATCTCCAATTTTCATTATACAATAATGCTAAATGAGGACCAGAATCCATTCCATTGTACATACTCTACAGAACTGCCCCCCAAACTGGCTCCAAGCACTGACTTGCATTTTATCCAGGCTACCTTCCCACCAAGAAAGGCAAAGCACAGAGAAGAGGCCTCTGCAATCCCTCTTTGCAAAGGAATTAAAAAAGCAATCTGCAAAGTCACCAGGACTCTTGGGCCTAAGCTTTCTACCCATCACATCAAGTCAGTCTGTACCAAAGGTCCCCTCACACCCTTACTGAAGGAAAATGTGGGGCCAGATAAGGATGCCCTTAACATCAAAGATGCATTGCTCTTAAAATTACCACCAGAAGTGTCTCTCATATGAGAAGCCTTTCTGCACAGCAATAGTTACGCCTTTGATTTCTTCCAATTATGAGTATGTGTTGGTTTAGGAGGGTTTCAAATCCAGTATCTCAAACAGACCACAGCAACAGCTTTCTCAGCTTATATTACCTGGGAGAGACTACCCCATATATAGGATGATTCTTTTTCATTTTAATGTTGTCCCTAAACCATTTTTATAACATACTGTCACTGTCAGAAGATTAACCTTAAGCTGAAACAAGGACTATTTCTTTTTCATCAGACTCTTGGAATTCTCCAAATATTCATCTAGATTTAGAAATGAAGATAGAGAACTCTTATGTTTTTCATGTTCTACTATTCAGTCTTCTCTGCTTCTTGATAGTCTGGGCACATACTCTTTTAGGCTTTAGAGAAAAAGAAAGTTCCACCAGTGCCCACAATAAACCAGAAGGCACTTATTCCCTGCTCATTCCTATAAGTGAAGCTGAAGAAACACTTTCTCTGTTCTTTATTTGTTTTTCAGGGTCAGAAATTCAAGGCACATTGCACAGGCTTCTTATTCCATGGCCAGAGGTCAAATCTGGTAATACATGACTTGTCAGTATCTTTTAGCACAATTGATAGTAGTGTGCTGCTGACTCTTGCATTCCAGACTGAGAAGAAAATGTCCTGAGCAACTAGGGTTATATGATAGATTTTGTAAAATATCACCAAGTCTCAGGAAGAAAGATGGTGGTGGAGGGTCAGAAAAAAGGCTGCACATCAACCTACAGAACGCCAGAGTGGTGATTGATGTCTGAGACTGGTCATTAACGGCAGAGACTCCTGCCACCCACAAAATTCTCTGCCTGGTTTAGAAGGAACTCATATATGCAGCAGAAGCATTTACAGGCAGATGCCCCATGCCAGTTAAAATTAAAAGGAATAAAACCCCCATTGCTCCTTTATTATATTTTGTAACTATGTTCCTATACAAAGGTAAAATTCTGGTCATCTTGGAGTAAATGGAGAAATTTTATCTACTTCTGTAGACCCATAACTGTACAAAACGCTATTTATGAGGGGGCAGGAAGAGAGTGCAGAATTAGTCTAATTTCTCATAAATAAAAGGAACTGATATGATCTCTCTTATTATGGAAAATTGGCTTCCAGTAACTTGCAATTGATCTACTTTCTGTTAACATTATACACAGAAGTGTTTCCAGCAGATCTTGTGAAAGAGAAGGCAAATGCAATCAGCAGATGAGGTTGCAATGAGAAACAATGATTGGGAAGGGAATCCATGATTCAGTGCTAGGAAAAATGATGGCACTATTTCTTATTTTGAACTCTGTTTCAATTAGCTAATGATAAAAAAAATCTTTTTAGGATTCTGAAAGCTTACTGAGGACATATGAATACCCCGAAGCAGGTGTTCTTCCATTAACTGCTCCATCTATTTCCCTAGCAATCAGTGATGTAAATAAATCTCTCCCACACACATACTTCAACACAATCCTCCCCTCCCCTGTTTTTCCTCCAGTTCTGCTCAGATTAGAGCAGTAGGGAGGGCTAAATAATCATCGGGAAAAGGTGAAGGTACAAGCATAGAAACACAACCTACTTTCTACACGAAAAAAGACCCAGTTATAGAAAATTCTGAGCAAAATATTAGGTAACCTACACATGATTATGGAACATCAGACTCTGCTTCCCTTTATCCCACTGAAATCTTGGATTATCTTCACTTGTATCAGGACACTATAATATTGATTAACAGGAAAGGAGACAAGATCAGTCAACCCACACTCAGCAGTCCACAGGGAATGTTCTTTAATGCACCCTGCTTCATTTTCAAAACAAATAATCCTTTGGGTGTGAAACAAAGCCTACTATGATACTCAATTACTGATAAGTATTAGCATTTCCTTTGTGCCCATCCCATCCCTGCAAATTCAAGGAGAGAAGGTTAATATTCAGTTCTGTGGCTTTCCTTTCATTCTAATTCCCATTTAACACAACTTTTCTAGAAATTACTTTTTTCAGACTTCCATTATTCTTCAAGGACTCTAACTTTTCTTACGGACTGGATTATCAAATATTATCACAGCTGTATCATATCCTGCCAGCATGAAGCAGATGAATGTAAGTAGATTTTACCTGACACATTGACACTTTTGTATTTAATAAAGTTTAAAAGAAATTCCCAGACACAGAATAGAAATCTGTTTTCCTCTATATATATATAGCAGACAAAGATTATAAATAAAAATAAATTTAAAAAATCCTTCATTTACATTTGAAAAGGAAAGATACACAAAATCCTTCCTAATTTTATAAAAAGATTTCCTAATTTTACAATTTTTATCATCTGATTTTAATGCAGTTTGCAACAACCTAAAAGGGAAATGGGAGCAGTGGAAAACTTTGCACTGACATTCCAGTAAACCTTTTGACTTCTAGAGGGAACAATGACTGCTGGAGAATTAAGTACTCAAGGCCAGATGATGGCAAAGCTGGGAATGGCAAGACATAACAGTCCAGCAGCAGAAGTTTGCACTTTGCATAGGAAGAGGTGTGTTAAAAAACCCATTTTATTAAAAACCTTAACTGTAGGAATCAGACCTAGAGATGTAACATCTTCTCACATGGAAACTTCCCCAAAAGAAGACTGAGAATGACCTAAAGCTGGCACCACTTCCATCTCCCAGGCCAGTCTCAAAAGTTTAAGTGACTTCTGATAATACTAAAAGGCACAGTCAATACGAAATCCTGGAGCCAACTCAGATATCTGTCAGGCAGTCACTAAGCTCATATTGCATGGCAGAAACTGGTAGAACATCAGAAGTAGGAAAATACTAAATGCCCAAAGCATCTGCGGTCCCATCTGATTATGGTGTAGTTCTACTAGTACCACTTTTACTAAAACGGTGGATACAACCCTTGTGAAGATTCATCCTTGAGTGGTGGTTCATGTTATGACAAAATTTTTACTCCAAATCAATTTCTTCATTATGGCCTTTCAACAAAAGAAACTTTCATATTTCAGAGCAAAGTTCTCATGCTTAGGCAATTAAGAGGAAATACATATAATGCCTTTTTATAAGAACACAATTAAAGAGTAATCACACTTTTGTCGTGGCTGACAATTAGCAGCCTTCCTCCCCCAGAGATATAATAGAGCTATGTCATTATCATTACCAAAACCTTAAGCCCACTGAGGGAGTATTAGATCTATACAGAAAAACAGGTTGGGAGAAATCCTGGCTCCACTGAAAACAACGGCAAAACTCCCATTTTCCCAGCTCTAATTAGCTATGGTTAAATTACAGTGAACATACAGTGAACTCTGCTAGAGCTGATGAAAGAAGAAAAGCAGATCTTAATAGTCAATGATCCCTCCTGAGTAGTGACTCTGAAGAAAGAAGTTCAGAATACTTCTTTGAGGCAGCAATCCTTAGTCTTCCATTGTCTCCTCCAGGAAGACTGTTGGCTTCAATCTCCCCATTAAAAACGTCAGAATCAAGCTAATGAGAAGAAAACAGTTACACAATCAGGCAGCAAACCACATGTGCTTATATAATAGGTTTTGCTGTGTGAATTTTTAAACCTCTAATATTGTGTATTTATTTCCATCTGTCATGGATGGAAACAGGAATTGTGCTTTTTCTGCATTACATGTCAATCAAAATGTACAAGATCCACTTTTTTAATTTATTCAGTAACAGCTAACGGAAGGTGAGGTATATGCTTACTGAAGGTGTTCCTAAGGATATCTATCCTCATCTTGCCAGTATTTCCTGCAGAAAGGTAACCAGGACAGATTTTGTTCCCAGCCCTTACACAGCCATCAGTGGCTACACGGCAACAGCAGATTGAGGGTACAGCTCGGAGCTGCCTGATGCTCAGCTCAGCTCATACTGCTACAAGAAACACCATGCAAACTAACCCCATGGCTTCCTGGCATACCTGGCACTGGCATGTCACTTTGGACAGCATTTCATTCAGACCAAGTTTGTAAGATTTTGCCTCTAGAATGCTCATCTCAGGGCAACTAGTATTTCATCAGTTCAACATTGTAATTTTCATTCAAGGCAGGCAATTGCTTTTTAAAAACAAACTTTTGATTCCTTCCTTTGGATGCAGCAGTTCCTGTCCATAGCAGGGACAGTGCAGCTCTGGTGCCCAGGGTGTCCCTGCCCAGGGGTTGGGAGCAGGACCTTCTATGAGGACATGGCTGGGGCTTCCCATGCAGGACACAGCCACTTCCAGCAAGCTCTGCCACAGGACACAGGTGAGCCCTTTGGTGACGCTGGTGGCAGCGCCACTGGTGTGGAACTGTCCTCCCTTCTCTATGGAAGTCTTCCACTGCAGAACCTTGTGTTGCCCCTCTCCGTCACAACCCAGGGACCCCAAGTGCAGAGCAGCCTTCTTTGGCTCCATCCTTTTGCCTGATATTAGAAGTGGCATCAGGCTGAGTTTAGGGAGACAGTCCAGCTCGCTCCAGACTCCACCCTCACTGTTACTGGAGCTGTAATACTGCATGAAAAGCTTTAGTCCACTGCTGGGGCACAGGAACAGAGTGGGACCACGTATCAATATCATGAATACCTTGATAATGCTGGTATTTAACACTCTGACTATGCACACTTCTAAGTAGAGGTAGAGTATCATAGTATTGTGTTACCCATCTCCAGAAGTGAAAAGCCAAAATTGTGGAGATACTCAGAGGAAACCAATAACATTCACATTGAGCAAGTATTCACGTGAAACCACTACAGATACAGAGGAAACGAAATGGAAAGCAGTAACGGCTGTTGTGGTAACAAAGAAGACTTCAGCAAGAGTGGTGCGAGTTCTGATAATTTCCCTTTGGGACATATCCTCCTGCTCTTCGGTTTTAGTGGGTTTACACTACTATGAGTAAACTTTCCACATCCTCAAAACACCGGACTCAGCAGATTTCTCATCTGTAACAGAGACTTCTGCTGCTCCTTGTAGCCCGCAAGCAAAAGATGCTATGCCCATCTGTATTTTTTTTATAGAGATACATGCTGAGAAGATCTGATTATTCATCTCTGTTTTTAAATACATCAGCTAGTTAGCACAGCCCACTGTTCTATCCAGCTGCAAGTGTAATATGTTCTGGCACAGAAAAAGCAATAGATTGGGCCCAGCAGGACGTTCTAAAGAACCTGCTGTCTTGACTGTCCATCTGGGAGAGGAATGACCTGGTCATGAGGATCAAGCTGCGCATACAGCCCCATATAAAACTGGAGCAATGCCACTTTGTGGCAGCGTGTTAGCCCAGTCCTCAAATATTCTGTTCTACGTTAGCCAAGCAGATTTGGGTGGTTGCCAAAAGACGAGAGGCACAAATTTTGGAGAGAAGCCAAAAGACAAGAGGCAATTGACCCAGCACTTTCCTGTTCTTTCCTGGGAATTGCAGAGCTACAACATGCCACAATTGCTTACAAATGTTAGGATTGTTTTCTCTACCTGTGCATTGTGTAAAGAGACTAATATGCTTTGACCTGCAATTTGCAAAGGGGTTACAACTACCATGGGAGAAGCAAAATGTAGTGTGTAGGTTCAGAAGTGCTCAGGTGGAAGAAAAGGCAACAGCTGAATTTTATTGCTCCTTGCAAAAGAAGTGATGCTCTTAAATCTTGCCTTGCACACAGGCCCAACCAAGGCTAACAGTATCAGAAAATCTTGGATTGATTTATGCACAATGTCACACGAAAACCTCAGAGCACTGAGCCTCTGCTTCCAAATGGGACTATCTTTGCATGACACATGAAGGCCTCTTGGTCTTGTCTGAGAGAGTTCTTTTCCTGAGCCCTGCCATAAATGGACATGGAAAACAGGAGTGTCCAAACCCCCTGCTCTGAAAAGAGAAATTTGGGTGGGGTTTGTCACCCCACAGTGGACACAGAGGCAGCTCAAGCCATTGGTGAGAGGTGCAGAGCAGTGCTGTGAACACAGAAGTGGCTGCACAGACGTAGTGCTGTCCCCAGCTATTTGCTTTCAAGCTCTTATATTAATTTCACTCTGCCCTCAGCTGTATCACCTTCCTTGCCACATGTCCCGTTATTGTGCTCTGGAGGGAGGTGGCGCTTGGCGGTGCCACTTTGGACTGAGGGAGCGCTCGAGCACACACGACGCGCAGCGGCAAGGATGTCTCACACAGAGTTAACAGCCATCACAAGGATTTCTCAAACCATTTGATTTTGCTGGCCTTTTATAAAATGCAAATTAAAAAAAATTATGAAACGGTAGGCAATAAAACCTGAATTTTTAATACCAAGCAATCACTAAACCTTTGCACGTGAGTATGAAGGACTAAATAATCCCATTCTTTCTCACAGCACAGACCCAGGAGAATTTCTTTATCTATATTGCTTTTATAACAGCTATCTATCTTAGTCTGGTCTTGTTGATATATTTTAAGGCTTTTAATTTGGAGACTGTTATTTGCTCAGATGTTATCTTCAGCATATTAAGTACAGTAAGCTTTCATCAAGTCATACACTGGACATTTGAACTGGGGCAAAATTCCTAGCTTAAACACCTATGTACAATGGCAGAATAAATAAATAAAGAACACCTTCAAGGCCTCCAAACACCTAGTAACAAAATCACTCTCTAACCTTACAATAATGCTCTGCTTACAGTCCTCCCAAAATGCAAGTCATTTGCCGGATCCCAAATGATATTTGGTTGATGGATTGCTGGTGATTTCTACATCAGAGCACCTTGGAGCCCTAGTGCTAAACCCCTGACAGCGTTAGCATAAAAGATTTACATTTATGTTATGAGGGCCACACAAGAATAATAATTTCCAAGCCCATTGCCTGGGCTGCCGGTGCAGCCTGGGAAATCTCGGAGCAGTAGGCAGAGTGCCTGTCTGTAATTACAACATGGCAGCCCGGGAGAGGCTTGGAGACAAGGAGAGGGAGGCTGCAGCCATCTGTGTGCCTCGGCGAGGGGAAATTACAGGAATATATGAAGACATTACCTGAAAAGCCCAGCGCCATTTAAATGATTTACTATTACGCCCCAGCAAGCTTTAATTTAAGGATAAAGTCATTCAGCAAGCTAATCTGATAGAGGAAGCATTATTTCACACAGTTAAGTTAATTTACACTAGCTGATTGTTGTTGTTGCAGTTGGCATTATTATCTGCACAAACAGCCGATCGGCCCTGACAGAAGCAATATACTGTTTAATACAGTGTCTTAATTCAGCAGGCCAGCTATCTGTGATAAAGGTTTGTTTATAAGCAATAATGGGGAGGCAAGTCATTTTGAGGCTAAGCTGATAACACTGATGAGAACTATGTGGGGGTTTTTTTTGGTAAGAAAACAAGTAGGAACCATCCACTCATTTGTCCACCTGTCTAATAACAGGAACGTCCCAACAGATTTCTCTTACATTGACTTTGCTTTCCCACCCTCACTCCAGGGGAGATCTTTGGCACCACTTTCTGCATATATTTCCTTTGACAAACAACCATTGCAGCTCTATGAGAGCTCCTCTTCCCCACTGAAACACAGGCTTCAGGAAGATCCACACAGCTAAACTCTCTGATGTGAGCTGGCTAGAAAAGCTCCTAACATATCACAGAAAAGGCAGAGCAAACATGACATGTTGCATAGTTTTGGTTGGCTTTCCTCCAGCAGCTAATGGGGAGATACACTGTGGTACTCGTAGCTGAATAAGATAATTCCATGCTATAAGAAAAATCTAATGGCAAGGAATGCCAGTTGAGGCAGAAACAGTGGTGGTTGGGCCAGGGATGGCTTTGTGCCTCCGTTTGAGCAGGGCTTAGATCAGGTTGGCCTCATCCCTCTAGTTACGTAGGGAATCTTTCTGCCCACAGCTAAAATTGAGGGAGAGGCACAGACCAGTGGTGGTCATATGAGCCTTCATTTCTTAAAAACTGTAACACTCCTTACCAACAAATATCAGCATTATTTTTCCAAAAGAAAACAAGCTACAAATTAGAAGCTGTAAGACAATTACTCCTCTAGCTTTCTCTTCTGCATCTGGTGAAGTCACCTACTGACTCATAGATACAAAGTTGCTTGAGGGAATTTCTTAACCCTGCTCTTCTCCTCCACATAATATTTAATGCTGCAGGAACATGCTTCTTGAAACAGCCTCTCTTCCCCAAAACCAATTACCCAATAAAAACATTGCTCTGCTCACGAAGTCAGAATGAATATAATGCAACTGTGACCACAAAAAGGCAAAACCAGCCAACCTCCACTGAATTTCTCCATCTTTCAACAGAAATATGATATAATATTCTGTATTGCTGGCTCAGGAGCAGTAACAACAAAAGGATATTTGGAGACTTCAGCACGAAAAGGATCTTAAGACCAGATCATCAAGAGGAGGTAGAGGCTCAGTACCATTTACATGTCAAACCCCGCTGACTTCCACAAGAGTCAGAATTTTCCGTACCTCTAAAGGCCCATGTTTCTGAAAAACACCTTTTTTCACAAGAAAGTTTAAGCATAAAAATAAACAGCCTGCTCTTTTCTGCTGGTCTAACAGCACAGCCCACTTTGAGAGACTCCAGTGGGGTATCAGCAGTTTGCTCCTGCCATGACTAAGCCTCAGAGCAGAACACAAGAACTGCTGCACCAACCCACACCTTCCAAAGGTTGTTCTGGCAGCCAAGGGAATGGGTGATCATTACTTGAGCTCCAACAACTTACAATTATTGTGCCATGACAGCTTTTCCAACATGTTGAATCCAGTGTTATGTGGCTACACAGCATGAGCAATATATAGGAATGAGCAGTTTAAGGGATTTACCCACATTTTATAGTAATAACAGTACTTTAATGACATGCTTTATGCCCTTTCCATTTTTTCTATTAATTTAATTTGTTTCTTTATTTGTGTTTTCTCCCTATGTTTTTTCACAAAATCATGTGAATGGTGCAAAAGAGTAATGAATATAAAATGCTTAAAACATTCAGTTAGAGCTAAGTTTTACTATTCTATAGTGCTTTTAAATGATATTCTAAGGAGTTATCATCTTAACTGGTGTAAAAAGAGAATCATACCTTGACATTACTTCTCATTCAAACACAATAAAGGTGTGTGTCAGCTATTATAGCACCTTAACCAAGAAGTTAGAAATGACTCCTGTTCAGGTTGACATTTGAGTATCAGAGTTCTAGTGCAGAACAGTTTTTTAGAAAGGAATTATAACGGATAAAAGGGGATAAGACAAGATGCCCAGGTTTTGTGTTGGTATTTTGAACGACAAAAATACAGTCAGACATGCAGAAAATAAACAGGAATAATGCAAATTAATTTGAAATTATTTGGATGAATTAGGCTTATGGTCTGATAACTGAATTATGCAGTTGCATATGCATAACATATCCCAGCATATGGGAATGTAAGGTAATGAGAGTAAAAGCCAAAATGTAATCAGATATTAAAGAATAAAAGGAAGGAAATGCACTTTTACAGATCAGGAGATACGTTTTGGGGTAAATTCAGGATAAGATGATAAAACAGCTCAAGTGTTGCAAGTGAAAAACTGATATCAAGCAATCCAGTAGAATACAGGCTGAATGAATTATTCATAATTAACTCACACATTTTCCTATTTGCAATATTCCTTACACGGAAAAAAGTTTCCTCTTTTTTGTAGCAATTTAAAACAAGGGCTAATTTTATCAATCACTGAAAGTCTGTAACAAAAACATGGCTCCAGCCTTGCAGAGTTTGACAGAGCCCATATCCAAACTACTATTAAATACTTTGTCTTATGACTTGACTCTCACTATTTAGCTGATAGCATTTTTACTCCACAGCAACTGTGCTCAGTATCATTATTCCCACTATTAACTTGAAGGGTAGTGATAGTCCACCAGGGATGAATTTCATCCACATGAAGGATCGATCTGGTAACACATTTTGGGGTTCTTGCATGTCTCATGCAATTGCTATTTAAGTATGAAAATACAAATACAGAGAGAGTACATGGAGGATATAAATATATATATACACATACATACACACACACACAGACAGCTGGGAGTATTTCTAATTTTGTATCTTATTCTATGGCCAGGAAGATATGTCATTAAATTATTTTATTCCACCTGTTGAATTTAATAACAGTTATTAACTGGGGGAAAATACTAATTGATTTTATCTCTTGGACACACATACCTCCTAGCCATGTTTAACTGCCTAGGTAATTTTCTTAAGATGTGATGTACAGTTAAATAATTCACGGAATATGAAATTAATGGTTGACTTTCTCATGCCTGATCCCATATTTAGTAGGAACTATCAACCCAGTCCCTGTTCCATTCCAAACTGGAACCCCTGTTATGGGTCAGTGGTCACAGATATCACAAGTGAAGACACTGTGTGCAACGGAGATGGCAAAGCTCACTCTCAGTCAGTCAAGACATTTTTCTACTGGAGGAGCAAGAGAAAACAACAGGACAAGATAAGGGTGCCAGGCCATCCTCCATCAGTGTATCATAGGACAAACATTTATCAGCTCTCCAGAAGTCAAGACGAACCACTTAGTGTGTTGTGTCCATGTAAATCTAATGTTTTCAGCTCTAAGTCACACATTCCCCTCCATTAGGATCATGGGTAAATCCATCCTAGAGTTATCCAAGGTTCTACAAGCAGAAGATGAGCAATTCACTTAAATGTATGCCTTCAGTAAGAGGAAAAAAAATCTACTTGGAATAAATTTATACTTCCTGCAAACACCACCTAAAGATTCCAGCCTAGCAAAGAACAGACAGGCAGGAGGCAAAGCACCCACAGACAGCCCACAGTGGTGTGGTTGTAGAATTAAGTTCTATCAATTAAAAAGGGAGTTGAGTACTTGGGCTTCTGATCAGGCATCTCAGTCATTTCCTTGGGGTTTTAATACAGAACAATTGGGAAGCAGCAATGTTTCCAAAGATTCCCTGAAGAATCATCAGTGAGTAAGAATTTCTGCTACTACCATTCCTGTCACCATTCTGGAAAGATTTTTAAGGCAAAATTCTGGGAAATAATGCAAAATGATAAGTTTTCTGGTTAAGTGCTTAAGAATTCCATTCATTTTTGTTCATTTTTCATTTTGCTAGCAAATAACACATGTGCATTCACTCACACACACGTGGAACCTCTTCACCCTGAGCATGGATAAGAATGAGGCAGGGTTTGTAGGCAATATTACTTATTAGATCAATGAAGCAAGGAAAGAAGAGACAAGCTGTCAGGTACACAGAAAAGTCACATCAGTTAGTTTAATAAAAGATACTGCCTCTCCCCACAAACTCCATCTCCTTTATACTCTTAAACCACTATGTTTGCAAGAACAATATTGGTACACATAAAAGAGCACTGGTACTTGGATGAATCAGAAAAGAACCTTACCAACACAATGACTTATCATTAAAACGTGACACATTTGAAATTGGATTCTGGTCTCATATGTTTCTTTAGAGCCTCTGTGACTGCATCACCAAGGAATGAATTCTAATTGGAAATATGCATTGACACCCCTAATTTGTGGCACATTAGAAGTGTGATTCTGTTTTCATATAATTTTTGTGCAACAGTGAATCTTCTTCAAACAGTACAGATATGTCTGGTTTATAAAGAACAGAATTAAATATTTTTTATTCAATAGTCGATATACATTGAAGATATCCAATATGAGATATTAAAGGTCTTGCTCCTGTTCCTGCATCTTTCATAAATTTCAACCATTTAACACATTACCTAGGACATAGATATAAATATTTGGATTAAATCATGCACACACTGTGCAGGTCCTCTTTATACTCAACTTTGTTGTCTTTCTGTATTCTAAATCACATGCATCAAATCTTCACTCCTTTTCTTCCATTTAATATGCAGCTCTGAAACTGCAGTTATAGATCATTTTCATTTGTTGAGGAGTGATATATAATCTGGACTGAAATTAAATAATGTCATCCTGTGTTTAGTATTTATTGATACAAATTTAACCTGCTCATATTTCAACCTCCAATCTCCCACCGAATAATCTGTATTTAATTATGCATTCCACCTCTCTATTGACCTTTGAAAATATCCCTCATGGCTACCAATCAAAAATGATATAAATTAGAAATTCTTTTGAATCCTTTTGCACTATTTATCATTCCACTCCCCAAATTAGTCAGCACTTCATGTTCGTTCTCAAAATCTGTCTCCCTAATCCTGAAAACTCAACACCACCCCCTCCCCCCAAACTCTTCAAGTTCTCCAGAATTTCAGCTAATCATTAACCAATCTCTGCCAAATAAACAGTGATAAATTAATACATAAAGCAATCCAGAGTCATGCAATGGCTAAAAAGCTAAGAAATGTCTTGGGAACAGCATTCTGTCTAGTGTCAAATCAGTTTGTTCTTAGACAGAAAAAAATACAGCTGCACTTTTCCATATTAAACTATGACTTACTAGAAACATCTATTATTTGATGAAATCTTGGTCTTTTTAAATAAGATCTTATGCTGGTATTTCCAGGTTGGTACTAACTTTTATGCTTGTCATGCTCATAGAACAATAATCATATTCACATACGGCTCTTGTTTGGTAAGTGAAACAGAGCTCTTTAAGTCTCAACACCTAACACAACCTGAGCAAGCTGAAGATGCCCCTGACCATGACAGGGGGGTTAGAATAGATCAACTTTAAAGGTCCCTTCCCATAGGAAAAACTTCATGATTTTGTGATACTCTAAATGAGCTTCTCCATTCCTACGGTCATCCTCCAGGCCTTAAAGGCATCCTTTCATTTGAACATTCATCTCTTCTAGATACAGGATACAAGTAGTTCTGTAATGATTTTACACATCTTCATACCAACATCTTCCTAAGGATATCAGTTCTGCTTCTTCAGTTGACTTGCAGAATTCTAAAACTGCATTAACTGTGGCCTTTACCTTTGCCTTAGCTCACCTAACTTTCTTCAGCTAAGTCCAGTGCCCACTGATGGCAGTGAAAGCCTTTATTTTTGTGCACATTATACACACCTGCCAGGAAGTAAACCAGCCCTAATCCTGAACAAAGCTTTCACACTGTAGATTCTCTTCGCTGGACTCCCATTTGGTTTGGACAAGGATGATTACTGGAATAAATCACATTATGAAACAGCACCTTTTATCTGGCAGTGTAGCCAAACTTTGTATCTTTCCTCCAGGACTTTCAGGGTGATGTCTGTCACTGCAGTTCAAACCTGCCCAGGACACCCCTGAGGTCCTCAGAAGCATCGGCTGTCAAGATGAGGTGAACATACCTAATGGATTGAGAAGTGGTAAAGAAGGTAAGCAATAGTGCTAATGTACTGAATGGGCTCTCCCCTTGGAGAATAAGGAATACTGAGGAATAAAAAAGGAAAGCATAGTAGAAGTTGTGTACGTAAAAGTTTGCATTTGGTTTATCTTTTGAGGCAGTTTGATTAGATAGATTAAGTTTCTGTGCATCTCTCTAAAGACCACAGTAATAACCAGTGTCATGACTTTCAAATCCTTTGAACCTCAGAAGGGAATCAAACATAGTTGTCTTTTTATCCCAGCTTTTACTCTTTAGAATTCTAAAAGCTTGCTTTGCTCATCTGTCAAAGGGATGGCATTAAGGGGATCACTGTTGACAAGTGATAGTACAAATTATGCAACACAAATGACATTTCACTACCTCTCCTCTGATCTGCAATTCCCACTCTCAATCATTCCCTATTCTATGAAAATATTAAACCACAGATCCAACTGCAGAAAAACTGAGTGTAGGCGTCTCTTGATATCTTGCTACTGAGCAAAAATATATTCTGAAGACCACACCTATAATTATGTTTGTGAAAGTGGGTTCCATTTAAAGTCCCCGCATTCCTGTGGGGATCTTCAAATATAAATACGTAGATGTCATGACAAGGGCAGGGCTATATGGTCTTTTGTAAGCAAACATTAATGGTTCTGAAAGGCCTTGCATTAAATTCAGTGCAAACCAACAGGAAAAATCCTTAGGCTACACTTCAAAGCGGTTTCTCCTTAGGCAAGGAGAAACTGGAAAAGCTATGTGCCCGTCCGGTTTGCCCCTTGACAAAGCTGAAAAATGACAATTTGCCAGACCCACTGGTGCCAGGGAATGCTTGAACTTTGCACCAAGATAAAAGGCGGCAGCCTTGGGCTCTCAGGTGCCAATGATGCGCCTTCCATAACACTCCAAAAGCATCAAGCCCTTTGTGTCCTGTCCCCTTTTCCCTGGAAGAAATCTTCATCTGTCTTCAATTCTTGGTTGAAAAATGGCAAATTCCCACACCCACTGGTGCCAAGGAATGCTTGAGCTTTGCACCAAGATAAAAGATGGCAGCCTTGGGCTCTCAGGTGCCAATGAAGTGGCATCACTAACACTCCAAAAGCAGCAAGACATTTCGGTCCTGGCACCATTTGTCTGGGAGGAATCTTCATCCATCTTGAATTCTTCAGTGAAAAAAGGCAATTTCCCAGACCCACTGGTGCCAAGGAATGATTATGCCTTGCGCCAAGATAAAAGGTGGCAGCCTTGGGCTCTCAGGTGCCAATGAGGCTCCTTCCCTAACACTCCAAAACCAGCAAGTCCTTTATGTCCCATACAACATAATTTCTTGATGAGTGTTCTCATATTCTTCCAATTTGAAATTGAGAGTAGTTCAGCTTCTGAAGAGGACTCTGAGAAACCAGGTGGCAGCCCCGGAACCACTCAGGTCAGAGCAATAACAACCAAAATGCCAGAGTAATGTCTGCAGTGGTGGTAGTGAGGAAAGATGCAATTCCAAGAGCTGGGACACAGCCACAATCAGCAATAGCAGCAGACAATCCACACAACATGGCTCAAGGGTTTCAAGTTTTAGTGCTGCACTCTTATCACTACAGTGAGACAATTCAGTCCTTAGAGACTGTAAATCAGATTAACAGAAGGCTGAACGAAATCCTAGTTTTTGAACTGCCTCTGAGGAGGAGGAGGATTGTGGGATTTTTTCTTACAGATGAGATTAACCCCTTCTTATCGTCATGTGTTGATGTTCAAAACTGGAGTAAAACAGATGGCAAAATAATCTTGAGGGACGTCTGAAGAAACTTCATGGGCTCCATTAGTGGTACTATTACCAAGGAAGTCTCTGCTCACAGACTTGGCAACAGGGACTTTTGATTATTCTCATAGTCAAGGGTACAGAAGAGGTTCATCTTCAACAGCTTCCCTTTTGGAACAAAAAAGGTGGACTGAGAACAAAGCATGAGTGTTTTCAGAAGTGTACAACTGACTCATTTTGGCACTTGACCTCAAGACACTGTCAAAGTACATAAACATTGAAATGAACATGAGGGTTGTAACATAAATGAGAGAAAATGAAATGGGATTAGAGAGAGAAGTTTTGCCACAAGGCTGTATTTAGACTGCAAAAGAAAAACAAAAGAAAAATAAAATTATATTAATCTATTTTTGCCCAAAGCTGTAAAAAGCTCTCCTGTCAAAAATCCTCCCTCTAAGTTACACTTGGTAGTCTCGTTATATATCTCGTTATACATTATATTAACTGCTTTGATTAGCAATCTTATGACTGTTGATGTGCAGAAGAATAGAGCACTTCACAAAGAAACAGAATTGGACTGCAAAGAGTACAAACCCATATGAATTGTTACAAGTTATTTACTGGCTTAGTATAAATCTGCATATAGATTGAGGCAGTGAGTGGCAAAGCACCTTCAGGTATGCCTCAAAAGACATGATTATGAAGGCACTTGGAAGCCTTGTGTGCACACAATGGGCTGCTACAAATGGAAGGAAAGAGTTCAATTTGTCAGACATGCTTAGGCATCTCTCTTTATTTGGGAATTATGGTATGGTATGTCTTGGAAGAAAAGAAAATCTAGACCTTGGCTTATTGCTACAGAGTAAGCCACTGGAATTCTTTGTAAAGTAGGATTATGTTGAGTTTAAGGATAAAAATCCCACACTGTAATGCGATTTAGGACATGCAACTCCTCTATGCAAGTTTGCCCAACTTGATCACTTTCTTAAAGCTGATTTTAGTTTCATTGAGTAAATTATCCAAGAATCAGTCAGATTAGGAAGATAAAATGACACCAGAGGGAAAGACGGATGTGTTAAGAGCATTAGAACATAAAATCTTCATTGTAACTCCCAGTTTTGCTGAATGCTACCCCTTTGGAACAATTGATGATACAGTCTCTAAGGATGCCTTTTCACTTCCTTATGTGTCAGAGGAGACCAGACCGAGAAAGAATTACAGGCGCCGGGCAGATGAGGACACTGAGGCCTGGGATCCCGGGCAGCGCGTGCAGCGACAGGATCGGGACCATGAGACCTTCCACGTGGACACTGTGCCCTTAAAAGATGGCTACGATCCAAGTTTCTTCTTCCCACAATACCCCTGGAATTCCCCCACCCACCTCATTCTCCCTATGGGTTCCCTTGCCTCTCCTCCCCTCCCTCCTCCCCTTCGTTTGCATGCACCCAATGGAGTGCGTGACTCCGCCCCATCTCCTCCCCTCTTCCCCGCCCTCATCTGGGAACTTTGTGCGCACCCCCTTATAAGCAAGCACGCTCTATTAAACTTGGCTTTTTCCTCGTGGACTCTCGCCTGGTCTGCGTCTGTTCCATCCGGAGGGGTCGCGCCGGGCCAGGAGCGGGAAGAGCCGACCCTAGCTTCTAAGGGGCACGATCCTAGGGAGCGTCGCCGCCTGCGGCCCTCCGCGTTCCTAGCCTTGCTCCTGGGAGTGTGAAAAACCCCTCCACTATATTAGTGGAATTATTCATCCACTGAGACTTATGGAAACCACAGCTATTGTGAGGGAAATAAAAGGTACTTCTATTCATTGTGTATAGGACAGTCAATTTGTGTATGTGTTTCATTGTTTATATGTTTGTGGTTTTATTCAGCAAAAGCACAACATTTGAAGATAAAATTTCTCCAAAACCATGGCTTTGATTTATGCTTTGCTCCAAGTAAAGTTGGGACACTAACATAACACACCAGGACCATGACTTCTGAAAATTAGGTCATTATACAGTACAACTAATTCTTTATAATCAAGCAAAAATTTCTTAATTAAGAGAGGAATGTTCTATGGTCATATGAAACAGGACAGTCAACCCCAATACATTTAATTTTTGCTACCTGTTGTATGATTTGCACAAGGCTTCTTAACTTCTCTTAAATATTTACATCTCTAATTGAGAAGAGTATTTCTCAGGAAGATATATTAAAATAAGTCCTGAGCTTCATCTGATCACTGAATTATTATTATTCATGGGAGTTCTACTGTTAGTGTCACACATAATGTAACCTCAAGCTATATTAATTAATGTAATTTTAGAGTGGTCTCCCCATATTGCTCCCTCTCTCCTCATCCTGTCCCTTGTGTCATTTTGTCACCATGTTCAGCATGGATAAAATTGTCCTGTGGAATATAGTGCCTGACAAAATCAACCTTCTATGTCTTGGGCTGTCCTTTGGCTGGGGCAGCTCATCTGTGAGGGAATTATTCGTTACCAGAGCTGTCATTAAGGATTCTGAATCCTCCACAAGTCCATAGCAGGTGAACTTACAAAAGTCAATAAACCTCTGAAGGGACCTGAGGCTGTGATATGAGTATTTAATCCTGTGTTTCTTTTGGAATCTCTACACAAAGTGCTTAGCAGTTGAATTCTGATAGAAAGAAAAGGTAAGCTCTAATTAGAGCAATGCTGTTCAGGCTTTTACATTAAGGTTGTCACAATATTTTCAATATAAAAATCAGTCTATGGGGACGTATAAGTTGGACATGAAAAGGTTTCTATGGACTTGGCTGGCAAGGTCTCCAGCACATTGTAAACCCCATTTCTGGCCAGGTTTCATACAGAAATAAGTCTTGTTAAAGACAGGGGTGCACATTGATATTGCATTGGCATGAGAACATGCCTAACCTGGCAACTTTGGAACCTATTAACTATTTTCAATGAAATTAAAAAAACCCATGCAATGAGAATTACATTCCTGCGTTCTCTATTGTTGGAGGTTGTTAAGTAGAGAAGGTCACAGAAGAACACAGAGTGAAGCCGTAGCAGAAAAGTCACTCTTTGGTAGAACAGACAGAATCCCCTGATCCACTGAGCTCACGTCCCATGGACAGGACTGTTAATCTCAAACCACACACATTTAGAAGAGGTTCACTCATAGAAGCACTCTGTTGTTTCAGATAAATTTGTTTGCATATAAAAATCCTCACAAGGCTTATAACAGTGGGTTTGACTGGTGATATCCACAAAAACTTGCTATGCCAGGCAGATAACCTGCTTACAGTTAGTAGAGGACTCAACTACATCTCCTCTCCCTGCTCTCAAGTCCAGTCTCTCTTAGAAACATATTCTTCTCTTTACTGATGAATTCAGATTTTGGCCGCAAAAAAATGAAGATAATTTATCAGCAAATAGTGATGTTTTTGTGAATTGTGGCTATTGACATATGAAAGAAACCAAAATGAAATGCATTAAGACTTTACCACTTCGGTTAGAGGTAAAGGCCACACTTCTGTTCAAGAAGCTCAGAAACAGAATACATGTGCATGAAAATGAGATTCCTTTGAGCTTCGTCTGTATAAAGTCAGCATTCCAAAGTGTGAAGCTACTCAATAATACACACAGTGCATCTGAAACAAAGGTAAATTATTTCCTGGAGATGCTTTTCATCTCCAGCCTAATTGCAATGCCCCAAAAATCTTCTGCTGAAACTCACTAAAATTAATTCCTTCTTAAGTCTATTTCCCTTTAGGACTAACTACATATACAGTTTTCTAGGACTTTCAAAGTACTATAAATAAAGAACGGCTTAATCAGCAGAAAAACACCCAGCAAGTTAGGATCTAGATCCCCTCTGCTTTCCCATGTAGCTCTAGAGCTCTGAAAGTCTCCTTTGTTTTTAATGTACAACTTTATGTAATAATGTGCTGTTACAGTTATTTTATAATTCATTCTCCTGGGTAATTTGCTTTTCTTGTTTTGAACATGCAGTGAAAAACTTAAGAAATAGTGATAATTACCTCTTAGACTTGAGATCTGAGTGATTTGAGGACAAATAGAAAACAAAACAGGCTTGGTGTGAAACTTTCACTGAAAGTATTCTTAAGGAAAAAAAAAGATAATTGGAGAATAACTGCATAGGTTTGGGCAAAAGAGGAAGGAAAGCAGATTAGCTTTAGTACTGTTTTACATCACTTGTAATAAAAGTGAAGCATCACCCTGGAAAAGTCAGCCTAGAAATATTATGCCATTAAATCCTTTCTTGTTTCACCCTGACTCTCCTGTTGTCCTCTGGCTGTCCAACTATGTTAAATAAAATACTTCAAAGAAGAGTCTCTAGCATTCAACACCTGATTTTTGCTCCCAGAGGTGCTGAACTGGCAAAAGTGGAAACATGTGGAGCAAATATAATTAACCAGAAAGGAAGGATGGACTACTACAGCATTTTAGATCCAGAAAATAAAATAGTAATGAATAGGGATAGGAGATGAAGGGGAGCATGAAGTAGGCTTCATTAGAAAGGCAAGGAATGGCAGGGAAAGCAAATCTATGGCTTCCTACTGCAGGTCTAATTTGTGCAGATAAATTTATATTCCCATGCATAAAGGGAAATAACACCTTCCTTCTGCCTGTGGTTGTGAATAAGGTGTTATGTTGTTCAGAACTGGGTCTCCACAGTAATAAAGGCTGGGTAAGGAGTTCTACAGAGCTCTGCACAACCCACTGACAGGTTTCTCACGGGGTTAAGGATTTGGGTACCTGAATATATGAAATCAATCAACATCAGAACCACCCACCATGGTGTAACCCAACACTAACACCATTCACTCTCTTCATAAAGAATCATCCTTGCCCCTCAATCCCACAAAAATCCCCAACTGAAACCTAGACAAGGTTTAAAAATTCTGTCAGTGGGAACCTGAGCACAGCCCTCTGGGCCAAGAGTTTTGCCCCACAGGAAACAGGAGAAGCTTCAGAGGGAACTGGTGACACAAGTTCCCACTGTTAGTGCTGCACATTCTGGGCATCAAAAGTTCAAGTGGGAGAAGCAATCTATTCATGCCCCACATTCCGCTGGATACAGGTAAGTCATTACATATTTCTGTTGCACTGTTGATATAGTGTCAGAGTATTAGATTTCCTGTATCTTATTTATTATACATGTCCACATATTGTGATAATTGGGTTGAATAATATCTCATGCAGGCTAATGGGAAAATCATTTCTGCTGAATAGAAAATTACTTATTTTGATTCTGCAGGGGTTTGTATTGTCAAAACTCATGTAGCATTTAGGAAACTAATAATTGTTCAATTGTGGAGCAGAAGTGTAAAATTATCATAACAGAAGTGCAGAGAATGAAAAGAACAATGGATCTGACCTAATTTGTTTGATTATTAATGGTGTTTCATCTAATTTACAAGGTCTAACCTTGTGTGATGCAAATGTAGAGTGCAAATGTCCCTTTTTATCTCACAGCCACTAATTAGTTATGCTATATATCACCCTATTTTTGCTCTGGTTGAGCAATGGGACAGAAATCTGCAGCAAAAAGCCTCTGAGAATCACCTCTGCAAAGCACCATAAGATTAGAAAAAATCAGAAAAATTGTGAAGATTATTTAATATAATTTTGTGATTTGGTACAGGCTTTACTCCTCAGCTAAGGAGGAAAAAAGTCATTAAAAATTGGAAGTGCAGCCTTTCCAGAAAGGCTGTGATTTACTCAAAGGGATTTTGTTCCTTTTCCTAAGACTTCACAGAGGTACCAAGCAGAGGCAGAAAATGACCCTGTACTACATCAGTAAGTCAGGGGAGACATTGAGATTGCACAGTACCAATGATACTGCATTTTGCATGTCAGAGAACACACCTCACACCTTCTCTAAAAAGGGGAATAATGGGATTTCAGAGATGAGAATAACAAAACAAAGCCTTGCGTCTGGTACCCCACATCAGTGGTAAAACTGAGCAGAATCTGCACCTACTTCCTATAGAACTTACATATAGAACATGCAGACGGATTGGCTTGTGGCTGGGAACAGGAGCAACGTGCACTTCACTGAGCTATATGGGTTAGGTGCACAGCAAGGAGTCAGAGAGAGGCTGTTGGTTCCTCCCTCTGCCCCAGATTTTCTTGCATCAGACTTCAGATGTCTTTCATGACTTTGGATCCTCAGGAAGTTTTGTAAAGTGAAAATCTACACTTGCTCAGCTGATGGATTTTGTTCCTCTGGTAGATGAATTACCATAACAACAGCAGAGTACGTGCTGGAATCAGGCCAACCACCTCAGTTTGGGTGGTTTCTAGAAGACATTGGCATATGAGCAGAAGGGAAAACACAGCTCCACAAAACAATTAGGTAAAAATTAGAAGGTGATAAAATGGAAAATTAGTGTACTTAGATAGAATTTAGGACTGAAGCTTTTCTCCTCCCCATTAATTCAGTGATGGATTATACCACTGTGTCCTCAATACATTTGTTTTAATTAAAGAAAACTGAAGGATGGTCCATGCCCATTCAATATTTTAGGTCAGTAGCACTACAGAATTCTGTGCAAGTATATATCCTACCTATCTCTTCCCTTATGCTCTAATGAGGTCATATATCAGTGAAAAAGGTTGAAAGCTCTAAATCCTTAGTTTTCAAACTGTCTTTTTTTTTTCTTTTATAGTTTACCTTCTGAAAGCAAAACGACTGCCCATCCTTACCCCCCATTAACAACAAAGTCATCTCCTCTCTTTTCACTCCTGTCTGACTCCACCTAGAGAATCTCAACAATGATGAGATGAGACTAACTAATATCGCCTTGTGGCTTCTTTCTGCTCCTTATGTGTTTGATTTTATCTTTCTGTTTGATGTTTCTGGAGTTCCTAGCACAACAGGACATTGGCCCATGACAGCAGCTCTGAGACACAGCTGTAATACAAATAAATAAGAGATGTTTAAGAATGCCCTCTGTTCAAGGAAAACTGAAAGGTTCCAAAATAACATTACTTTTAAAGTTTTAAACTTATATATTCTCTTTATTTTTTCTTATCCTCTGGCAGCTGGTTGTTTTTCTCAGTCCTCAAGGCTGTCTGGGCTATTGGCAATTCACTGTCAAGATAGCTGTTAGCTGCTGTACGTGGCTTCTGTACAAAGGGAAGAGTCAAGGGTAGCCAAAACCACTAATGTCACCCAGGAGGAAAAACCTCAAACTCTTAGTAATTGGTTACATACAGGCAAACTCAAGAACCTGCTTCTAGCACACACTGCAACACTTAAGGGGATTTTTAAAGTCATTTTTGGGCAGCTGTCATTACCAGTATTGCTTTCATTAAGTTTGTGCTAAATGGACCTCCCTTATGTGTCATTGTTAGTGATTTACATGATGCTGTAGATTTTCACTACACACAAAGTTTGGGTGCTGGAGGAGCGTCTGAGCACGTCAAACTAAGCAGAGTTATTAAGATCATGCCAAGGGTGGGAGGGGAAGAGGGAATGCAGCAAATAGAAAGGTGATCTACAGTCTGAAAGTGTCAAACACCAGTTAAAGTATCACAAGCATGCAAGGAAGACTAAAGGCTGTCAACTGAAGCAGAGGAGTTTCTTCAGAAAGAATAATGCCAAAAGATAAGAGGATTTTCAAGAGTAAGGTATTCGTGGGAGGGGAAAAAAACACCAAAAAACCCAACACGCTCTGAAGAAAAAAAAAAACAAAACCAAAAAAAACCCCCAACCAAACAAACCCCACCCCAAAAATCAAACAACTAAGCCAAACCCCACCAAAATGTCCCTGCTAGTGTGGCATCAGCACCAGGGTTATTCCCTGGCAAAGGACTTCCATAGCTGCTTAGAATTTTCCTCACTCTATCAATAAACAGGACTGACTTCAGTCTGCAGGGGAGCACCTGAGATATTTAAAAGTTAAAAAAATAAATAAATTCTTGCAATATCAGCAGGTCAATACTCTGATATTCAGCAAAACTCTGTTTTGCACTTTCCCCTTTCTCTTCCACCTCTGCTGGCCAGCATGTTCAGGCTTCTTTCTTCCTAAATACAAATCCACAGAATTCTCATATTCCAAAGTCTGATTTTTGTTCAGACACCCAGGAGCCTCACTTACCTTCAGATTACAAATGCATGGTATAAGATTTTTTTTATTTTTGGTCACTTAGAGCACAGAATCATTGATTTTGCCAGGTATTTCATTCTTATACTGCCAGGCATACTCCATCGCTTTGGCTCCTTCTCAGCCTAGTTCATTCATTCCTCTCAATGAACAAGTCATCAGGGCACTTTTTATGTGCTCCTTCTTGCAGGTGACCCTTTTCCTTTGAAGAAAACAATTCTCCCTTCCCGTGTGGAGGCCCACCAAACACCAACCACACAAACTCAACCAACCAGCATTCCACTAAGGCAGAGGGAGGATGACACATAGCTCCATAACCCAGCTCAGCAGGAGCTTGGTATCCCTTCTGCTTCTGAAATAATCACCTCACATCTGTCCCTCACAAAAATCTATGTGTGTAGATTTGTTTTCTTTCATCCATCTGTTCACATAGGCCTTAATCCATGATCTAGGCAGCATTTCTTAAGACCATACAATATATCTCCATATGACTTGGTGCCATGCAACAATTCTAACTGGAGTCCCCTAGATGCTGAGACTCTTGGATGCTTTAGCCACTGAGCTTCGTCTTGCTTGCCCTTCACAAAAAGACCCACACACCAGGAATAGAGGAAGGTCAGCAGATAAAAGGAGAATGATCAGAGACTCAGAAAAACACCTGCTAATGAGACAGACTTTAGAGAGACATTTATGATAAGCATGGAGAAGGTCATCAGAATATACCTAGTTATCTTGCAGAGTTATGGAAGAGATTAAAAAAAATCCCACAAGAGCAAAACATTGATATTTAACAATCTTTTGTTCACAGTTGTCTAATTTGGTTCTAATGTTTTGATGAAAATAATTTAAATAAATTACACTGCAGACACACACACAAAAATATACTTAAGAAAACTTTCAGTTAACTTTGACAGGCTGTTTAATCACAATGGTGCTCATATTCAGCAAACCCTATTTATGGTGGTGCATCTTCACAAACAGCAGCCCTTCAGCCCTGGGTGTTTGGTGACACTGCTGTGCTACCTGGCTCACTGTTAGAGTTTCATTTTGAAGTTCAGATCAAGGATCCATTTTTTTTTTTTAATTTCAAGGTCTTTGCTAAAAAGTCTGTACAACATAGTGCTGCTCAGTCACATTTATTTGTGCTTATTATCTTAATTATTTTTGCCAGAAAGACTGACAATTATGCATTTGCAGATGTAGTAGATCAAAATCCCCTGAACACTCTTGTGTTTGCTCTGGGCTTATTACTCCCTGATACTTCTGCTATCAGTAGAATTTGCTTGTTTACCATTGTTATCTCTATTTAGATCATTTATATAGATGAGAAACAGTGCAAAGTCCCACTGCTGACTCCTGGGAGGTCTCATCTCTTATCTTCTCCCAAATGAATAGCAACTACTTTTACTCCTGTTTGCTGTTTTAAGCCACAGCTCCACTCACACCTGTGTTCTCACTTGCACTTCACTTGGATTTGAGTTTAAAAGACATTAAGCTGGCTACAAATTCAGCAAAGGGCTAAAAGGTGTCCAGGGAAAAGATAAATGTTGAATTCTGGGCCAATGATGGGGAGAAATATTTGGATTTTACAAGTCGGAAGCAGAGCCATTATATTGCTGGCAAAAAAGGGGGGAGAGAAAAAAAAGAAGAAGAAAGGAAAATGTCAGTTTAGAATTGTGCTGTGAAACTTCTCTGACAGATCTGTGTGATCCTCAGCAGACAGAAAAGTGATCAAGTAAAGCAAGGAAGTAATTTTATTTGGAGCCCAGATATAATTCAGAGGAAATGGGAATGAGTTACCTCTAAAGTTTCAATGTCTTTTTGGAAGTTGTCTTTGTTTCTCTTTAAAGGAAGTAGCTGAGTGCACAGAAGTGTTAATAAAGTTGGATTCACAGAGATTTCTATTTTGTGATGGAGTTTGATCAAAATTTAATACAGTGTAAACTCTGTATTTGACAGAAATCTTGCTATGAGGAAGGGAAGAAGGGGAATTCATTCTATACCCTAACTGCTATTTTCAAGTAAATATGTTTAAACTATTAATTCTCCATCAGACTTGGCTGAAATGGGCTGATGCACTCCAAATGTCTTCATCATAATGGATAGCAATCGTGATTAAATGAGACACTTCCCTAAAAAACAAACTCTTTGAAATGAAAAGAATTAAGCAATGCCACAAAACACTATGAAATCAAAGTTACAGCTTTCATCATGAGTCAACCCATCCTCTCAGAAAAAGCTTAGGGTTCTTTTCTTCATGCTGACCAGATTAACTCCCTTCAACTGAGATCTTACCCAGAGCTAACTTTAAAACCCACATCTGAAACCCCATGGCTGTAATTTTGACACTGGGCTCTTGGCAGTTTCATCTGATGTACTTCATTCTACCCATCCATCAACCGATTTTAAACTCAAATTTACCACCCTGTCTTTAGAAAATGGCATCATCTTGATGATTATTTCCAAATTATGAACTACCATCAATATGTGGATTTCAGGGCGAGGAATAAGTATTCTTACTAATTTTTCTAGTTTGTAATCCCAGACCAACCTACTTACCTTACACTTAGTATGGCCAGGTATGAAGAGGGATTTGTTTGTTTTAGCAGCAAAAATTTCTAATACTGAATTTCCCTCTTCTAAATTCAGAATTTCAGAGGACAGGAAATAAAAACAATGTGAACAGGACTGGACTTACTGTAGCCTTCCTAGAAACAGCTTCAGTGAAGTTGGTGAGGTAAGAAAAAATGCCTTCTTTCCTTTATGCAGCTCTGCTGTTCTCAGCCTTTATGTGTTTCATAGCAAGGATTTTCTCAGTCCTTAGTATTTTTAAGGAAAATTGTTATATTGAAACAAGGACCACACAGACCTACAATATTTGTTCTCTTCTGTGCCTTTATTTAATTATATTGAATACTTCAAGACAGTTTTCTTCTGTCAGTCCTGGACTTTTCAGAAAGTATTTCAGCAATGTAAACAGCTGTGATATTGTTTGCAAAACCTGATAAGTAGGTGACAATAGTTCTCAAGACATTTTTAAAGCATACCGTAGGACTCTTCGGAGACTGAATATCTCCTGCACACCAGAAGCACTGTAAATATTGTAAAACACTAAATGGTGCTGGGGATACACAAAGTGTAAATTTTAAGCCCTCGGGCCACAGGGTCCCTGGTGCTCCTTACAGATGCTTTCCAACTTTGTTACTGTTTAGAGAGCTGCAGCTCGACTGTGGGGCATTAACATGAATATACATCCAGATGTTCTCTGATCTTTGTTTAAAGACTGTCTGATCTTCACAGAGTAGTCACCCTATGACAAGGTCTACCCCAGATGTGGAAACTCATTCTTCTGATTTTGAAGTCTTCAAAATATTGTGGAAAAATACACTGGGATCTCCCCAAAGGCAGCAATTATCCTTAAGCTAAGGTTTGACAAATCTCTATAGTTGCAGGTGAAAAGTAAATTTATAAATTCTATCCGTAGAAGCCCGTGTATTATGGTTAGGACTCTTTTTTCCTTTTTTGTTGTTGTGTCTTGTTTTTTTTTTTTTTTAGCTCATTTCTCTGGATAAAGAAATGCGTGGCCTGCACTGGCCAGCTGCAAAGCTTTCAGGCAGCATATGTCATGGGAACAAGGAGAAAAGGCTCTGCCTCCAAACTTCTTGTGGCAAGGAGGAGCACTAGAAGCTGACTGCAGTGCTTTCTGCAGCGTGTCACGACTGACTTGAAATCATTAGTGAAAGCCATGCCACTGCTATTGACTTTGCAATAACTCCATGTCTCAGCGTTGGGCAGCTTGGATCGACAAATAGGAGCTAAAACTGGCTCTAGGCCTTTGTATCTATTGGTCTTTGTTAATTGCATTTTTACTTTCTTTATCACATTTGCTCCTAAATACTCAGCAGTGCAGAGGATGCTGACAGGGCAAGTAAGTTTGGTCCTAAGTTCATGCACAAGCCTTTACAAATGAGACTCAAGGCTCGATGCCGCATTGTACAGCAAGTCTCACTGTGGAAGTAGAAGAACAAAGCAGTGCCACTCTTGGCAATGATCCTAAGTATGCAGGAAGGAGAGACAACAAATGCCTCCAGGGACACACTGATATATGCAGTTAACTAGCACCTGAAAAGCCCAGCTACCTGTGATCCTCCCCCTGCCAGCAGCAGCACTGTGTTGACTCACAGTGTATTACTCAGTCACACAGGAATTCATCTCACCTAATCGTAGGTGCTTATGAAGTAGACATTGACATCTCAGTTAGTTTTCCTTGTATAACCAGTGGAAGACAACTGACACTTCCTCTACAGTGTGGATCATCTTGTCCAAAGAGGGACATCTAAAATAAGTCAGAACAATCACAGCCTGGAAGCAATGATTTTTTTTTTTCTCCATTTTTCTATGAAGAACTCTGGATAGAAGATGCCTTTAAAGGTATAAGGGCTTTTCAGACAATGAAGTAAAAAATGCAACTCAAGATATCAAGCCTATTTATGTCAATAACTAAATTAGACTGTTTTCCATTCACCATAGGGTATGAAACAGCAAAATCATGTATGATTTTCTTTATCATGCTATCCCAGCTCGTCATTCTGCAATTTCTTTGTGACGTGCAACACAGCAGCCCAGAACATGCCTGTCATGGAGCAGAGCACAGCCTCCTCCCTGGCTTCACAATGTTAGCTCAGAGAAAAAGAAACTCCATTCCACATCTCTCCTTTTTCATTCCTCTGTTCATGCATAGCTACAGTAACTACCCATGTGTAAAAGAATAGAGGAAAACTGCTCTTACAGATCACAGAGCCTGACTGCCAAGAATAGAGCATGTCTGTGACTATTCTGAGGTGGATGCATGCTTCTGTTTCTCAACATCATATCAAATGCAAAGCATTTCCCAAAAGCACAGCTCCTCTCTTTCGGCAGAAACTCACAGTTTGAGTTTCCACTGCCCTACCCTTGGTGGGGTTGTTGCCATCTGTGCTGACTGCATCACCTTCCCAACTGCACAGCTGAGCACGAGCACCTGAGTTGGCAGGGGCAGTGGCCTTCAGGATCCAAGGGGGTTTGGAAATTGTATTTCAATATGTATTGTCTCCTCTAAATCAGATCAAATTTGATTCTACCAGAAAGTGTATCACTTTCTAACCAGTCTGACACCTGAACAGCCTATTCAGTAGTTTCCCAAAGTAAGAATTCTAAGCCGTATCTCATGCCTCAAAGACCATTCCTGAGTAAATACAAGATGTAGTGTTCTGTGCCACTCTTAGATAAATAAGAAACTAAGGGGAAGAATAATATTTCTAATAGTGCAGTAGGCCCCAGAGTCAGTGGGATACTGTATCCAGGATTGATTCAGATGCTGACTATGGTCTTCCCTCTCTCAAAAATCTGACACTTTTGCAGTAGTGGGGAAGGATTATTACTGTTTTGGTGAAATTTTCTGTCTTTTGGGAAGGGTTACATGTAATGATAGCGGTTTTTTCAGATACACATTTTGCAAGTAGCTGTGGGAAAAGCAATCTACAAGAGAATCTGTGCTTCTGTTAGAACAAGGAACTCTATACTCTGGGCAACTTCAAGATGAAATGTTGCCATTATCCACTGGGACTCAAGGAGACTGTGGTGCTAATACTACACTTCTGCCTCTCTTAGACCTGTCAATCACGTACCATGAGTATAATGTACGTATACACACGTACTTGTACTGGCTTACATGACATGCAGATTTTTATAAAGCTTTGTTTTAGAGAGGGAATACTGACCCTCCATACCAACCATCTGTCAGTGTTTCATCCCCATGCCCTCTTACCCCTAAAAAACTTTAGTCCTCAGAAGACTAAGTAGCACAGCCAAGGCAGAAAGACTAAAGGATTGGGATGCATTATTTAGTTACAATTCACTGCCTGAGCTGTGCTGTTTTCATCTTCCTTGCCTACAGCAGAAAACACCTCTAAATACATTAACTGAAATGAATGGGTTGAACCTAAGTTGTTCTTCCTCGTGTTTGTGAAACAGGAAAAGCACTGCAGCTCAGCTCCTGTGAAATAACTGACAAGGATTTGGATATCTGAGCACACAGTGAGGAGGTGAGTGACAAGGACAGATACTCCTTACTGCCTGAGGTGGTGTGGTGGCTGCAGCCTGCCTTAGTTGCCTAAACAGGATCACAGTTCAGCCAAGTTAGAACTTGAATGTTAATCAAGATGTTCTGCTCAGATGCTCATTTACTAAACTTCTAGTTAAACCTGAACAAGACAAACTTTGTAGCAGAGAAAGGAAGCACCTTGGCATGGTTCAAACTCACCTCAGTCTTTCTTTACCACATCCAGGCCTGTTTTATGCCAGCACACTTGGCTTTGATTGTATCCCTTGTGTCAAGGCTTTTGGGATGCCTTCCATCCAGCACGGAGTGCCCTGAGCGCTGCACCAGTGCAGCCCTGCCTTAGCCAGGCAACAGCCTTTTGGAGGCACTAGTTGCTCCCTGGCTCACTGGTTCCATAAAGTCGTGTAAAAGTTAACGTTTAATCTCTTAATAAAGCTGTCAGAGGTAAACATCGCTTTACTACTTCCTTCTTAAGGGCACTAGAGACACTCTCTGAGGGAGAGATATAGATTTAAATGAAGTCAGCTCTTAAACTACTCTCCATCTTCCCTAAGAATAAATCTCTTTCAAAGGGCTCTGACAGTATGAATTGTCTGGGGATTGGGGCAGGAGGGAGGATAAGAAGGGGAGAGGAAAACAAAATCACCCCCCAAACCAAACAAGCTTTCATTTCTGACCTCAGACACTGAGGATGCAAGATTGTCTGTATTGATTCCAAGCACTTTCCTATCCTGTCCTATCTGGTGTTGCTTTTCTAACCAAGCCTTATTTTTGTTACTTCAGAAAGCAGCACAAAAAGCCCCAAGGTACATCTAGCCAGGTGTAAGCTAGAGGGAAAAAAAAATCTTTTCATGCTATACCTTTCCAAGGTACAAATAAGGGAGTACTGAATCTCAGTTTGAGTTTCAGCAGCTCTGTATATTGTAAGAGATTATACAAACAAAAAATGAGTTTAAAATACTCCTGCTATTTTGATCAGGTACAACTGTTTATAGGCCAGGGCACTAGCACTTATATTACACAAGACATTAAGAGATTCAAAATCTGATCCAGTCTCGCACATATTCCTCTTTTAAACTTGGATCTCTTCTCTCTTCCTGTGATGACTTCTAAAATTTCAGCTTTTTAAGATTCGCCTCTGAAGCAATCAGCTGGCTTTGCCTGCTACTCATTTGTTAACCCATTAAATTCTGTGCAAATGCACAAATTTCACCTCCAACAGTGTGCCAGAGCATAGGTCAATACTGACAAAGAGACGCACTCCCAGCACGGACAACATGGCAGTTTCGGGGCTATCAGAAGGAGTGCACAGCAGCTTCTGTCTGAACACATTAACATCCCACTCATTAGGCTCTTCTGTGCCTCTGAGTCATCTCCACCGCCATGGATTACCATTCCTCTCGAGATTCAGCATGGCATTCCCATTATCCACTTAGGAGCATGCTTTTACTATATCATCTACTTAACTTAAGCTGATACACTACCAGCTGCCATTACTTCTGTGTTATGAATAGTGCAGTTGATAGATATCAACCTGCCATTCCTCTCTCTTGCAGAGCATGTGAAATCAGGAAGCGTTGCAACATTTAGCTTATGAATCAACCTGAAATGCCAAAACCTAAGCTTTGAAATTGGTTAGCTATTTTGATTTCTTGGTTATCAGTAGATAAACATTACATGTTTCAGTACTGATATGTCAAAATTCCTCACAATTTATTGACAGGGAGAAGGAATTTTGCGTAGGGGGAACACACCCCTTCCTCCTCTTTCCCTATGGCATCTATTGCCATGCACCGTGTCCTGTGTTATGCAATATTCCTTTGGTCAGCTGTTCCAGCTGTGTCTCCTCTCAACTTGTGGTACGCTGTTGGGACAGCATGAGAATCAAGAGAGGCCTAGAGGCTGTATAAGCTCTGCTCAGCAACAACTTATACACTGGTGTGTTATCAACACTGCTTTCATCCCTAATTCCAAACACAGCACGATGCAAGCTACTATGAAGAAAAGCAACTGTACCCCAGTCAAAGCCAATACAAATGTCCCTGCAAGACAGCAGCGCACATGCTGATGCCATAAACACCTAAAGGAGGAATTCGCATGCTCAGCACTGTCATCTTTTCATACCTCAATACTGCATGCAAGTCCTATGACCTGTTCATATAATCAGTAGGGAGAGGATCCAATCCCTTTTATCCTCAGTGGTTTGCTTTGAAAGCATGGGCACTGCCACCAGCAAGAGTGGAAGCTACAGAGTATTTTACAGGATGGTTGCTGAGCTCTGAGTCTGTAGTACTGCTAGTCATTAAAAAGTCTGTCCCCTTTTCCACAGAAAAAATATTTAGTTTCTCAGGCTTATGACAGTCTTTGTAGAGAGCAGTGCTATATTGATTCTTTCTTCAGTGTGTATACAAACTCATTTATAATGTTGTGACCTGAACTGTAGAGCACAAATTTAAAATGACCTGTACATATTACTTGGTAACATTTGGATTGCAAGTTAAATACTCCCTGATTAAACATGAATGCTTTTCCCTGGGAGTACGAGATATCTTATCAGAAAAGCCTTCTTATCAAATTCACCATCCTGGAGGCAGACACATTCTCTCGCAGTGCTGGGAGTTTATAATGATAAAATTAACAATGTTGTATTTCCCAGTGAAGTCAGCAGTAGTGCACTGCATCCTACCATTAATCATTAGAGCCAGTTCTCATAACAGAGCCACTTGCTGGCCCTCAGGCACCTGCATCACTCCCCAAGCAATTCCAGTCCCCAGCAATAACTTATCGCAGAAGCCAGGGATCAAGATTAAAAACCCGGTGAATAATGGGAGACTGTGTGCACCTCTATTCCTCTGGTAGATACAAGCAAGCTAATAACCTCCTTAAAGGGGAAGCAAATCATTCCATATTTTTCACTTTATAGACAAGCCAGAAAAGACCTGTATCTATGTCTCAGTAAAATTTATTGTATTGTTTAAGTTACTTGTTTCTGCCTTGTGCAAGGCATCAACATGCATAAAACATTGGGGGGGGGGTCCTCTGTTTAGCTCTGCTCCAAGCACACTGTATTACAATAAAAACTGCAGGGAAGGAAATTTTAATTTAAATCAGAAAATCAGAAATATTACCCATTTTGTAAAAGCATTTGGGCAAGCAGTATAATCAGAGGCTAGATTTCCAGCAGGTAAAAAATGGCTTGAATTGACATTTCTGCCATCGAGGTGATAAAAGAGCCCCTGCAAATGCTTTTCAGCCATGGCTTCTCCTCCTCTCTCCTTCCCAGTCACAGGGCATGGCTCTAAAATACTGAGTGTTCTGCTGCTGCTGAAATCAGTGCAATACTCTGAGAAAGTGTCTGCTGCAATCGATGCAGCTCACAGCTTGCTGAGCATAAAAGAGAGACAGGCAGGTCTGGAAATAAAAAAGGAGCACGTTTTAGAACCCTTCATGTGACCCTAACTCAAATGTACCTGCCGGGAGGCCGAAGTGCATGCATGCACACATACATGGATCTGGGTGGGTACAGTTCTACAGACACAGACTTTGGTAGAATTCAGTTCAGCATCAAATATTATTCCATTCTTGAGACCATGCTTAGAGTTCCTCCAGATATTACTATTTTTACCTATAGACCATATGTAACTTCTAAATTATTATCACTATACAGTTCATTAAAAAAACTAATCTGGAAAATAGTCGGAGTCCTGCAGTAACTTGAAAGGAGTCCTACAGTAACTTGAAAGGAAGGAAAGGAAGTAGGGTCTGATCTAAGAAACAGACAGTGTGGATTGTGCTGCTCTTAAGTGTTCTCAGGAACTTCCTATCAAATTTTCACTTTTTCTGACATTACTATAAGGGTGGCAACTTGAATGTCTGAGGGAAAAACAATTATTACTATACTTAATGTAATTAATATTTGCTGAACAGGTTGTATTGGAGAGCAGAGAAAGAATTTCAAGTATGGTATTGAAGAGGAAGAGAACACAAGGAATATAAGAAAGAGAAATGTAGGACTGCTGTGTTAAAAGTACCTAGTTTCTATAGGCACACCTGCATATGATGCCTTAGACAACAGCAATTTCAGGCAACATGCCAGGTTAAACCAGACCAACATACAACAGCACATCTTGGAGAAAAATTCCTGAAGAAACTATAACTGAGTCACAGTTGGGCTGATTTTAAAATGAGTACCACACAGACCCAGAGGAGACATCTCTGTCACTTTGGATCTAATCTGCCATTTAGAGTATATGAAATGTTAAGAAATATGGTGACTGAAAATTAATCTTTAGAAGCTGAAACACAGCACCAAAAAAATCTGGGAGACAAAAGCATGAATATCAAACATGACCACAAAAATTTGTCAAGTGAGACTAGTCATAAATTGTTAGCATTTGACTGTTATCCTAGGAATTTTCATGAAACATTTGTTTTCCATTGGCAGGTCTCAAATTGTTCCTCTGCTTTTTCCATCTGCTAAAAATACAAGTTCATCATGGTTACAGAAGCTTGATGCTCCCCAAACTCTTCCCGTGCACACATTCAAATCAGCTAAAAGTCATTACTACTTACTGATGGATCTGTAGACCCACATAATAAAATTCACATTATGCTTAATGATTTAGAAATAAATAATAATGTATTCATGTAATGGATGTATTTCTGAATGGCTGCATCTCTGAACACCATGTGGTATACTGGAATATCGAATGGTTCGAGGAAAGTGCTACTGCCATCACGCAAGGTGCAAGGTGATTAGAAACAGGGACAATGTTGGACTCTGAAATGTGTTGAGATCAGTCCAAAACATGAAGTAAACAAACTCAAAGTTATTTGAATGTCCTAATAATCAATGTACAGACAGTTATTTCTACCTAATGGTCATGTAAGTTGCCATTATTCTCTTTTTCATGTTCAGTTTGTACCCAGGGTAGGAAACACCTGAAAGTGAATGGAAGAACTCTGATTAATGATTTTGACTGGTTAACTAAGACAATAGTTCATTTCCCCTAAAAGCTCAGTCCTTCCTGATTAGATCTTTATTTTTATAAAAGAATTAAACCCCCCAGTATTACCCCCCAAGTTTCAGCAAAGGTGGTAATCTGATAAAGTTTTTTCAGGATTATGCTGCAGAGAACACAGCCCAAAGGTGCATGAAGAAAGCAGCATAGCAAGCAGTTTTTAGAAGTTTGTGGGTCAGTCTGGCAGCAAAGACTTTTATTTACCAAAATAATTGGCTTTCTAACCATGCCCATTAAGTCACAAAGGTTTGTAAATCAGATCTTTATTCTTGGTCAAATAATTTATTAAGGACACAGCCACGTAGTGGGATGTGTTTTCCATTCTTGAGCTGATTCTTGCCATGCAGAACACAGGGAGCTTGAGTGCCAAAACATCTTGTACCATTCATTTCAGTGTCTATTTTGCACTGCTATAGTTGGCCTCTGCCTGCTTATCAGCTTGAAAACCTGTCCTTTTGCTGACTTTAATGATAAGTAATCAATAGCCCCTTTCTAGTCTCACTACCAATTCCTAATTCACGTGCAGTGAAGACTGAACCAGATGGAGCTCTGTGGCATCCAATGAAAGAGCAAGAGATGGCAGGCACAAACCAAAGTGCAAGATAACCTATTTAAACATCACAAAAAGCTTTTTTTTTCCCCAGGTGTGTTGAACACTGGAACATATTGCCCAGAGATGCTGTGAATTTTTCATTCTTGGAGCTATTCAACACTCACTTGGTCACTGCCCTGCCCTATTTGACCCTGCTTTGAGAATGAAGGTTGGACTAGATGGCTTTCAGACACTCCCACCAACCCCAACCATTGCGTCATTTTGTGATTCTATGAAAAGATTTTATGAGTTGAAATGTTGTGACTCCTCCTGTTCCAATCCTTTGACTGCACATCTAAGAGAAACTTGTGATTACAAACAAAACATACAAATATGTGTTCCCTCAAACCTTCCTTCTCAGCCATCAGCAGTTGGATTTCAGCACACAGCCCTTGCTTGGGTCCAAAGTGGGTCTACTACAAAAGACAGTCAAGACTTCCAACACTTCTGAAATTCTAAAGGGAAGAGGAAGAGGCAGGCTGTGTGAAAAGTTATGGAGGAAACACTGGATTTGAAGTAGATGGACAAGAGACCAGAGAAAATCTGACTGTGACCACTCTTACAAAGGACACAGCATTGGATACTTTTTCCCCCCCTCTTTAAGACAACGTGTTTCATCCCATAGCTCCTTGCCCAATACAATTCACTATTACTCCTTTTGTTCCATGAAAACAGTAATTTTCCCAAGATCAGGTAGTGGAAGAGACTGTTTATGAGCTAAAATTTAGATTCCTTAGACTGTTAGAAAAGTTTTCCTAATTGGGTTATTTTTTTCTGCAAATTTATCTAGACATACCAAGAAAGCCTTTAGTACTATTATGGTATTGCTCATGTAGATTTAAATAAAACAGAAATAAATAAAATGCTGAAGTGAAGTCAACTGAAATTAAGAAACACATAACACGTGATTTTTCACAAGGAAGCACCAAGTTGGAATTATTCTAACGAGGTTTGACTGTATGTAAAAAACCCCAATAAAATCCCAAACCAATACAGGCACTATAAGAATGAAAGCAAAGGTTTAATCCTGAAAATGCTTATGCATGTGAATAATTAAAAGACTCCAGAGTAAAATTATTCATGCTCTGGACTTCATGCACAAGTATCAGAATGCAAAGGAACAAGTTATCTCATATTGAAATTTACATTTTCATTCTGTCTATTTAAGCTTCCTAAAATTCCTTCTGATTGCAGTGAGAAGTTTGCAGGAGACAATGATCAGTACATGCTCATGCCATTCAAATCCTGCGTCTTTTGGATATGGAATACATTACACATTTGTGAGAATATCTGCATTTTATAAAATCCCCACTTGTATTTATGTACAGTCAAACCCAAGACACTTAGTCTTTAGCAATAGAAGATTGTATTTCATCTCCTAATGCATTCCTTGAACTGGTGCTTAGATGAAAAGCATCTCTAAAGGAAACAACATGGCATTTCAATAGATCATATTTTTTTGCAACAGCCCCTACACAATGCATGCAAAGGATCCTGCCAGAGGCAGGAGGGTCTGCCCCAACAAGACCTAAATTTTTAATACTAAATGATTCATTTTACATAAATATTCTCATTTTGCCAATCATTAAAACCTGGTGGACAAAAGTGGTTCCATCACAGCTCTGTGATTCCTGAAATTTAACCTGTTGACATAATCCAAGGCTAAGACTGGATCCAGTCACAGCTGAACTCCTCTCTCAGAGGGGTTTAGAAAGCAAGGGAGTCCTTTCTGCACCTCGTAATTCAATGACAGGGCTTTTAAAATAAACTTTGTCTGAGCCTCCTACTCCCACCCCTCGACACTGCTGTTGAGCACAAGCAAACGCCTCATTGTAAAGGCCCTCAAATGTCTGAGCAACTCTTATAAAAGGAAAGACTTGGACATCAGAGGAGCACCAGCAGTCCCAAGCCTTGAATAAAAATATCTTCATTCTACCAAAAGCGCTCAGGTACAAAATGTCATTCAACGCTTTTCCTCTTTCAGGTGGGCTTAATTTTACAGAAACTTTCTCCTCAACATAGGATGTGATACGACTTGGGAGAGAGGAGGGATTTGGGATTTTCTAGTGTGCTATTAAGCCATGAAGAGTGAAACATTTTGCTGAGTTAAGGTGATTCGCTCCATCGCCCCGCTTAAGCTCAATACCCATTTCTGCGTTGCCTGTTTTAATCTTAGGCGCAAGTTAAACTGACATTGCTGAAGCTCTTTGCTAAGGGCTTCCAACACCGAAGCTAAATTGCAGCACCTCCTAAAGGGGGTTTTGTCTGTTCAGCAGGTGGACAGTGATTGATTAAGCTTCAGTGACTTGTCTGTGGATATGAATTCTTAAAGACACTGATCTGCAAAATCAGAAACCCAGGGATGTTACACTGGTAGAATATTCCAGAGCAGTACTCTTGAAATTAGGGGGAGCTGTGTGTGAGACCAAAAGGCTGACCTAGCCCTGCTCTGTGGTTATGTAGGCCAAAATTTCTCTGCTCTTTAATATTATACCATTTTAGAAGAATGGAAATGTGTCTACTAATCTGATTTCACCAGCTTTTAAAGGTCTGCAACCTCTAAAAAGACAGATCTTTTTAGCAAAGTGCTTATAACTTTAACACATTATAGACCTAATGACAATGTATTCCTCTGAGACAACTTAAGGAAATGAGGAGATAGAAATGAGTTTACTGAACCCACAGCTTGATGGCTGATGAAAGTCAACAGCCAAGAAAGGTGTGCTATGACTTGTTTTCCACTGCTCGATATGTGTGTTTTGATTCCATATCTTAAAGAGAAAAGTATATTTCAGAGTTGAGCCAATTTCGAATGTAAATTCAGGCTCCATGGCTTTATGTTATTATCCTTATGAATACACCCTGGAGTATCCTGGGTTTGTTTTCTCTTCTGAGCAGCAAACTTTGATACAAACAGCTTGTGAATCAATAAGCAACTTGTTTTGTGGCCTCCCTGTGCATCGATTCACATACCATTTGTCTCCTTGTAAACACCATAATAAAACAATTATCACTTAATAATGCACCATTACATCATCTGTAGCCAATCAGAACGCTGAGGTACCCTACTTTTCTTGTCCCTGTATATCATCTGTACATTGCAGTTCATTCAATTTCATAATAAATCAATATGTATTTCTTTCCATGGCCTGGGTGTTTTGGAAGTGTTCATGTAATTTTTCCCTAAACCAAAAAAAGACCACTAGAGAAACCCAGGCAGCTCTACATTTTAATAACCTGGAAATAAATGAAAGAAAACAGATTTTAAATGAAAAGTTTCTCTTGAGGAATTTAGCATACAATAGATATCATAATTTTTAGATGAAACATGCTTTGAATTAATTTAAGGAACCAGTTTTGGCATCTTATATGTAAGATAAATATATATTTAAGTGCACTTAAAATGGACCTTTTCAGGTCCTTAAACCAAACCTCCAGCCAACACGGTGTATAAATCTTAACCTAGCAAGATTCTGATAACTATCATTAAACAGAGCAGGCCCTGTATTAAGAAATTAAAAGACAAAAGTTATACGCTTGCAAGTCTCTCCTCCTTTATCTAAAAATGGTGAAAATCCCCCTCTATTGCACCACCTTTATTCTGACTTTCATGGCTTTGGGGAGGCATTTAATACAACCTCCCTTGGTCCTTCAGAAAAGCACTGCAGTGGACAGGCAGATAGATGGAAAAAGGTTATAAAGGGAACTCTGACACAAAAAAGTCAATAAAGGTCAACAAGCAGATGTTAGTCTGACACAGCATCAGGAGCTGTGTCTTTATATACATACATGTAACAGACCATCCCCTGCAGTTTTTGGATTGTGCTGGAAACAAATTACAACAATTTTAATTGATACTTTAACTACAAACATTTGGACAGAATATTGTATCCTGGGAAGACAGGCTAAGTCACCTTGGTAATAAAGCAGAGTACCTAAGATATTGGAATAAATGTTCTTTCCCATGTCCTTATTCAATTATAACTTCAGCAATACTTTAAGTCTTGTACTTCATAATTAATTCACGTTATTATTGTGATGGTTAATTATTCCACTTTTTGGTATCTATAAGGAATTAACTTAATTACAGTGACCAAAAAAGCACCTGTTTTTGTCACTATTACCTGCAGTTGTCCCCTCTGCAGTGACAGAGAGTCTGAAAGCAGCAGGGTACACTGCACAATCCCTCTTCTGAGCATAATTCCTTTCCAAGACAAATAAAACCCTCTCTCAGCCTTGGAATGACAAAAACCTGCTATTGCTGTGTCCATTCAGCAGATTTCACTGCCTGCTCTCAGCACTGGAGCAGATGAAATTCCTGATTCCACCTCCCACCACAGTAGCCTGCTGCCTCAGAAATCAAAGTTTAACTTCTCACAGAGAAAAATATGTTGCCTGAAGAACAAAGAAGGGCACTGACTGCAGAGTCATCCCCACACTTTCGACAAAAATTGCACACAGCTCTCTGTTTTTAAGTACCTGTGAGGTACCCCCACAACCAAGGTGACAGAAGGGCTTAGTTGGTGCCAATACTGTAATGAATTGGAATATGCCTAAACAATTATAGTCCCTGGAGGCTACAGAAATGCTACAGCCAAACCCCCTCAGACTTTGACGCCTTGCATGACCACACAGCATTGTGGTGGAATTAAGACCTTTCTATTACACCTAATGACACTCAAAGCCCACTCCTTTGCTTAGACAGTTATTTCTGTAACTCTGGGAACTGATCAGGGGACCACATTTCCAAGAAAATTCAGGATGTTAGAGAACAAAAACTGTCAGCACTGTAACATGCTGCATTCACCTGGCAATGTTACTGCAGGTGTCTGCTCCATTTCCCTGAACCATGTAAAGTCCAAGTGCTGTTTTTTCTTCTTCCACCTTGTGAAGAGAAGGGTCACAGCCTTGGGTTTGTTTTGGTTTTGTGGGGGGTTTTTTGGTTTTGTTTTTTTTTTTTTTTTTCCACTTCTCATGGAGAATACTTGGGAAAACAAATTTGGTCTAGGCTGGCGAGGTCCAGCTCTTTGAGAGCTCACCACTGAGGCTTTCCACGCTTTCTGTAACAATTACTTGGATTGTGAATGCTGTGCTTTCTCCAAATTAATAAATATTATTCTCCTAAACTGTAGTATCTGCTAATTACTCTATGTCCATTGAATTGCATAAGCTTTCAAAAGGCCATATCACACTGAGGAAAGGCTGGGCTTGTGAAGTCATAATTAACAGGGAATGGCAAAATTGAAGTGAGACAAAATCTGACCATTAAAAACCTGATTCTCAGGGAAGGTTCACCATATTCTAAGAACTTTTGGTGACATCAGTGACCTGGGGCAGAGGAAATCAAGCAGGTCTGCATAGTTTAGATCCTCTGCTCACTTATGAAAAGAAATCAAGTCCCATGGATAAATTCTGGCATGAGGTAAAGAGTCCTGAAATTATTTGCTCACCATATACATCTCTGCACATGGGTACACACAGAAGATGCTGGCCATCAACACTTATGTTCAAAAGACAGCATTGAATTCAGACTTTAAAACACCACACAAAAAAGTGTTTGCATAGCAACTGCCCAGCAAATTATAGGAGTTACAGAACCATAACAGCAGGCTTTTATGCTTCTAATACTGTATTTTTCTCTGTTTGGACAACTCAGTGATTATTATTTTGGTTGGCAGTATGGTAGACTTGCATGATTCTGACAAAATAACCTCCCTAAATACACAGTAATGAGTGTTAAGTTCAGCTGGCCCAGAAAAGACAGCATCTGCTTGGATATTTGGCTTGCAGGGTCTTTCCCAGTCCCCATGTCAATCATTACATTCTCTCTTTACATTTTATTTTTGTCAATGCCAGTACCAAAACAATTAAAATACCGTTAAAGATATTACATGGAAGATGTCAAGAGAAGTCTTTTTATTCTTTACAGAAGTTTTACAGACCAAGTGCCAAGTACTAGGCTCAGTTAGATTCCTAAAATACTCAAAACTGTCTAGTGTACCTTACCACTTATATCATCTTTAATTACTCTGATTCAACCATGGAATAAGCCCCCTATCTCCCCTCAAGGATACAGGAACTGTATAAAACCCCCAGATGTCAAACAGGAGAAAGTGATTTACCAAGATGACAGTTTCTATGGTAGAATTAAAAATTATATGTTGCTGTTTGGGTTGATAAAGCATGTTTGGCAAGACAAGGAGCAAGCCTGAACCTGGCCCTAGCTGAAAATTAGACATGACACAGAACAGCAGGACACGTTAATGAAAGTGTTTATCAACATTATTTATAGGGAGGTGATGAGCTCACCTCGATTCCCATAATTCCTGAGAATTCTGTGATTTATGGTTTATTTTGTATTCCTTGTCCCCACCCTTTCTTGAGGAAAAAGCTCACCTGTGAATCTGCATATCTTTAAAAAGAGGGAGGGAGGGCTCTTTATGACACTCTTTCTCATGCAATCAAACCTAATTTCCTTCTCGCTTTGCTGAGCCACTATCTGCAGTAATTGCAATTGCACTGTCAAAACTGTTGGCATCTTAAAATAATGGAATACTCCTGTCTGGGGTTGAGCTGGCAAAACGCCAACTGCCCAAGAACAGAGAAAAGGTTCCTCCTCCCCCTCAACTAGCCAAAGGGAGAAAGAAAAGGGAGAGGAAAAAAAAACTTCTAAAACCAGGTTTCTTCTGAAACTAACTACATGTATTTATACAGAAAAGAGAAAATTAAAAGAAAACTACAATATAGCACACACAAGCTATATATAACTTCTCACTCCCCAATAAGCACAGATTTTACCATTCTGACCACAAATCATTCTAAAAAAAAGTCGATTCCCCAAAGACAAACTTAAGCAAAGAGAAGAACTAAGAACAAACATTTTACTTCTCTAAGATAACATGATGGTGAGCCGATGCTGTGGGCTTGGGCCTGTCCATCCCTCCTGGGACAGCACGGTGTCTGCTCTGTACCTTGGCCGAAGTGAAACTGAGCTAAGCCACTCCTACACACTGGATTTTACTCTTATTGAGATGATGTAAGATGGTATGAAATACAACATCATTGGCTAGAAGAAGTCAGCTGCTAGCTAGCCCAGCCCAGCTGAAGGCAGCTGACAATTTCAGGCCTAAATCTGAATTCCCAGGCCCAAACTTCTATCAATCTCATTTCACATTCCTGACAGAAAGCAGGATTTTCCTTTGTCTGTCCCATTTGCAGTAACGAACTCCATGTTCTCCATTTTCACTAATAATTCTGACACACACAGTTGGCTGACCAACATTTCAGACCTATTCCTTTATTCTTACATTGATATAAATGATCTTTAGTATCTGAAAAAACACTTTAGTTTTCCAACACTTCCATTCCTGCTTTTAAAATAAAAGACCAGAAAGGAGTTCTATTTCCTTGACCTGCATCAGTATGGAAAAACAATTGCTGTAAACCTGTGGAATCAAGCTTGATCTTATGCTGGATAAAAACCAAATGAGACAAGGTGAGAATAATAAATTCTTTCCTTTTACTCATGACAAGTGTTGGCTCCAAATATCCAAGATTTCTTTTCTGCATACTCAAAATGAAAATATCTTTTCAATCTTTTCACATATAACCTCAGCCACCCATTTTGGAGGTATTTCCCTATTGCTCACATGCCAAAAACTTTTGGTCTTTTGCATTTAAATCTCACAGTTTCAAAAAGGAAGGCTTCACATTTCAAATGAGGAGAAAATGTTAGGTCATATCAATCACTGTAACATTTGGAAAGAATATTCTTTAAAGTGGATTATGACTGATTTATCCAAGAAGAAAACTCCAGAGAAAGGCTACAGCTGTAAGTTTCAAGTCACCTTTAACTGTTCTTAGTGGAGCCTCTTTCTCTTGGCTTCTCTCCCTTCCAGCCCCCTCACTATGTGGGCCCATCTCAGCTTGATCCACTCTATCAGCATCTTGTACTGGAGTCCAAATCACAAATCTAAGTTTCAAAGTGCCAAGTAAAGGGAAATGCTTCCATCTCATGGTCTACTCTCTTCTATCTGCATGGTCTAGCCTACTTCTGACCACCAGAGAACACTGCCACCTTCCACTTAGAAGAAATCCTTACATTGTTTTAATATTGTGTCTTCAGAGTAAAATAGATATTCAAATACTGTTTTATGCTGCTATACTCATCAGCTCCTTGAAGCAGATTTTTTCCATTTAGTTACGTGCTTATCTTTGACTACAGCATAGACTGTGTCCTAAAGAAGCAGATGACCAGTAAATGGAATTTTAAAAGCATAAATGGAATTTCAGATTCCTTTTCATCTACCTGTTGTATAAAACAAGAGAACTGATCATTAATAAAGAAACCATTTCCCTGTTTCCAGTTTTATAAAAAACAATGATAAAATTCATATTTGACAGCTATTTCTATTTTGTCTGAGGAAATTCTGGTTTTAATATATTAATGTATATATTAAAACATATAAGCACATTAATACGGAAAAGAAGAAAGTTTACTGACCTATGAGACCCTTTTTTAGCGTTAAGACCAGTTCTTCCTGAAAGGAACCTGTTTCTACTACATCATGTTATTCCCCCTTGCTACAATAACTGTCACAACATTCTGCTAACCCTGACTTTTGAAAGATTTACAGACAACCCTCCCCACACTCCTTACTGAGCTAAAACCTTTGTGTTATCAAAACCACCTAATCAGGTTGCTGCTCTGACTCAGATGACCCTGCCTGCTCCTCTTAGAAATGCCATGGCTACTGCAGCGTGTTACACAGACAGAGCTCAGGAAAATCCAGACCCTGCTGCACTCTTTGAATAATCATACACTAGCTCATGGATTAGAGTTCAACTTGACAGCCCTTGCACATAGAAAATGCTCACCAGTGTTAAAAGTTGTTTGCATCCCCACATTAGAAGACAAGGAAAGTCCAAGAATACCCCACTACACCCCACAAATCTAGCAGGTGTAGTTTTAACACTAGTTTTGTTCCTTCCCCGTGTGCAAAAAACCTGCTAAACAATGACTGGCAAGTGACACTTTTCACTGTATCCCATGACCAAAGTTATCCCTCTACAAAAGCCAAGCTTCAGAGAACTTAATGAGACTTGCGTGTTTCCAGGGATTTCTCTTTGGCCAGCACATCCCGGCAGTGGAATAACCCCCACCTCTACAAACGCTATTTTTCCTTCATCATATCCTGATGGCTGAATTGTCAAACAGCACAGAACAGCACCTCTTGGGAGAAAAACTGTAAAATATTTAGGCATATTGAGCTGTCCCTGAAGAGTCACTGCACCAGCTCGAGGTCTTCCCCTAAGACAAAATGTGAGAGGACCCTGCAGGCCTGGCAGTGGGTTAGTGTTCCCCAGGCCAGACTCTTGTGTTAAGTACAGCTGCAGTACACCTTGGATTTGCTTTTAATTCCCCCTGCTACACCCAGTACGTTCACCGCCTGTGCCAAACAGCAAGATAAAATCACAGCAAAGACATTAGAACTCAACACTGAAGATCTGCATATCAGATCTTCTCATCCCTAAGCTGATCTCTACTACAGACACAAGGACCTTGGGGAAAATATTTCTCTGTGCTCAGTTTTCCATCTGTAGAATTAATATAACAGTATTGCCTTCTTGTCTAATTCCTGTCTCATGTATTCAAGTTAAAAAATTCATTATCCTGAAATTATTTCTATTCTATGACTTGGCAAGGTGTATGAAATAAGAGAATTAGAACAATAATTACTGAGGAAAAACAATGCAAAGAAGGGAAATAGCCCTACACCGGTATTTACAAAGTTTTAGCTACATACAACATAGTTTTGGCTCTCTCCTGATTAGACATCTTTGCTTACACTCCTTTTGATGAATTTTTGCTGAAAGAAACGTGTACATCCATTTCCATGCATGCAATTTTGGTGGAATGTCCTTTCTGAGAAAGGACAAATTCATCTCCACTCACCTACAGTTCCTCTAGAATTCCACATGGCAAATTTCCTTATGTGCAAAATGAAACTGCGTTTGACCTTAAAGTCCCTTGCACAGTAAGTTTTGAGTCTGGATGTATAGGATTAAGACACAACCGGCAAAGAAAATCTCACTCCGCATCACCTCTTGAACTGTAGCAGGTCAATACAGCTAGATATTTGAAATGTTTTTGTGAGAACTGTTCATATATAATAATAATGGCTAATCTTCGCGAAAGAAGATTTGGGAAGGGCTCACCCCACGTGGGTGTGCCCTCCGAGCCTGCGCAGCAGATTTTTTAGGTGAGGCACAGCGTGCGCAGAGCTGGCCCCACCGTTTAAGTCCTAAGGTTCATTTGCCACAGCCGAGCAAGCTTGGACAGTGACACTGAGGTCCTTAGGACTACCTACAGCACCCGATACTAACCGGGGCTGACCCTGCTTGGCATCCAAGATCTGATGGGATCGGATGGCAGGGAGGCATTGAACTGCCGGAGGCGGTCCGTACACTGAGACTCGAACTCGCGACCTAGGAGCCGGAGTCGGGAGTACTCTCCACTACGCCACGGGACCGCCCTCATATATATATATATATATATATATACACACACACACACATATATATGCAAGTGTATCTTTTGTGGGGACACAATTATCATTTTAATTACTATCTTGCAAAGTATCTGGGAAACTCTCTTCCAGCAAAAAAAAAAAATCAAATGTCCAAAAGAGATGCTCAACAGTAACATCAGAAAAAATGGGTCATGTTTCACCACTGTCATCCCAAATCACAGCTTTGTGAATGCATCATGTGGCATAAGACTGGCCTACCTGCTGCATCTCCTGTGCTGTTGGACCAAGGCTGGAGGTATCTGGAGTAGGTCAACCTCGTGTGATTTGGACAGTTCATCCATCGTTGTCTCTCCATTTCCTAACCTGAAAGAGAAACACGAAGAGACATCCTCAGCAGAAGCACTTAAGGAATACAGTTCAGCAAGTCATTACACAAGCAACAGATGCACAAAACCAGTGAATGAGCATGTTGATGATCCTAATAATTTAGGGGAAATAACAGCAAAATACTTTAGCCAACAATCTGCAGATCTGACATTCAAAGTACTTGAAATTGACTGTAAATTGAAATTATCTCAGCAGTTCTAAAACTACACAGAACAAGATCTGTATTTCTCAGAGTTAAAATAATTTGCCTCTTTTCTTTTGGTACATAAGAATTTTACCCTTACTAGAGAGGAAATGAACCTCTGTAGTAAACAGTGTCCAGCTGTGGGCCACCTGCATCCTCTGCTACTGGAGTCTGCTAACTTGAATATTTGAGCATAACACCCTGTGTTAGAAATGCCACTTTATTTATGTCTATATATAAAAAAAATTTAATTATAAATGCAAACATGCAACTAAGAAAAATGATAAATTACCCTGACTTTATGCCCTAGTGACTATGAACATGAAAACAGATATCAAAGAGCTTTGTGTGCTCCTGGTCGAGAAGGGTTATCTGTCTATTTTCCAGGTGCTGGGTAGAGAAGTCAAAGGACTTAGCCACAAACCCCTAATGAGACAATTATGCCCCCACAGGGTGTTTGTCTTTAATCTCATCCAAAGAGTGGTGGGGACACATTTTGTGCCGTAACAGAGTGAAATGTTCTCTCCTGCATTCCCTTCTTTCTTGCATGACAGCACCATCTGTTTATAAATACATCACTGGAATGACAGTACTCTGATGATGTACTAATATAATACATCATCAAAGTGCCATCAGTGATGATCTAATGATGTATTAGAAAGCTGTTTATCAAAAGCCTGTTGCTTTGATGATGTATAGGAGCAATACATCACTGGAATGTCTTGCACCGGTGGCACTGCACTGATATAGACCTTGTGGGGAAAAATGGGTCCTGTTTGGATTCAGCAAGAGAGCAAAATGCAGACAGATAAAGGAAAATGAAGGAAATAAACAGTCAAATGTGTAAATGAATTATATTAAAAGGTGAGGGGAAAGGGAAACAGGTTTTAGAAACTGAGTTTGTAATGAAATTGGATTCATCAGCTGGAGAGACAGAAACTTGATCACATTATAAGTGGAACAGAATGAAAAAGAACACCAAAACCCACCCAGACTGTTTATAATAACTGTTTCACAGATCTAAATTCCCCATTCTCTTTCACCTTTTCCTCTAATTCATTTCTGCAAGTAGGCTTAGAAAATAAACGAGTGGTTTTAGGCTATGAAGTAGAATAACAGTAATCTACCAAGAAAGCCCCACATGACTCACAAAGCTTGTTTTAGGACACTTAATTTAAAAGATTGGTCACAGTTTAATTTTTGTTGTTGTTTTTACTTGGTTGATTTTTGGTTTTCTTTTTCCTCCCCAACAAATCCTGCATTTTTAACTGTTTTGCATTTCTTTGTTCCCACGGCCCAGGAGTATTACCCCACAACTTGGCATTCAGCAAAGACAAGCTGAGATTTACAACTAGAAATGGGGTTCTTTGGGATGGAATGGTGCTGTATTTTGCATTTGTGACCCAACCAGTGTTGACAACACATGAACTAATAAAATACAGGAAGCTGAAGACAACACTGTGAGCTGCCAGTCAAATCCCTTGCCTCCAGTTTATTGCTGAGTATGACAATAAATGGTGCAGAATATTTCTCTAGTCAGTTCAAGTCAGCTCTCCTAGGCGTGTCCCCTGCAAAGCTCTGGCACAAATTCCCCCTCTAATCTTAAGTCACTTGATATCTGTGTCGTTCCCTCAGTAATCACCCTTTTCCTCCCGTTCATAGAATCATAGAATCGATTGGGTTGGAAAAGACCTCCGAGATCATCAAGTCCAACCCTTGGTCCAACTCCAATCCATTTACTAGATCATGGCACTCAGTGCCACGGCCAATCTCACTTTAAGAATCTCCAGGGGTGGTGAATCCACCACCTCTCTGGGCAGCCCATTCCAATGCCTGAGCACTCTCTCTGCAAAGAATTTTTTTCTGATCTCCAACTTCAATTTGCCCTGGCAGAGCTTGAGCCCGTGCCCCCTTGTCCTATTGCTGAGTGCCTGGGAGAAGAGACCAAGTTCCTCTATGTCCACTTTGCCTTCAAGACAAGGACTGTGCAAGTGAGAGTTCATGTGGCTTCTCATACAGCAGAGCAGTTTCACAATATTCTAATGTCATGTTCTATTAAAATAGAATAAGTGATCACAGAATGCCTGGTGTAGGATTTTACCAATGAATGGAGAACAATTTTCTTTCTCCTCTCCTCCTATTAAATGAATGGGTTCTGTTTGAGTTTTGAACAGGCTCCCTTAAAGAACCAANGGGGAGGGGGAAGGACTGAAGGATGAAGAATGTAATGGCTGTTTCAGCTGAGAAGTTCCCACACCTTTGCACTTAAACAATATAAAATTTCTTGGGGTCATTTTCTTTTTTTTTTATTATACAGGACATTTTACTGCAGATAGGCAGAAAGAGGCTGGTTTGTTTTGCTGGTAAAAAGTGGGTCTCATAAATTCACAACAGCCATCATAGCAACAAACTCATTTTGGGTCTTTTTCTACCTCATTATTACTCATTTCAGAGGTTCTTTAGACTCATGAAGCATTTCTCAAACAGTGGAGGGGAAAAAAAGGCTGCAAGTGACCTCCAATGAAAAAATGATCAGGAAATGGTAACTCAGCATCCCCTTTTGGCAAACCCAGGCCACATGTCACCAGTGACAAAGCCCAGTGGTGCAGGAGACAGGCATGTTCCTTCCACAGAACAGCCCTGGACTCTTTCTGTGCTGGGGTGGTACAAAACATAAGATCAATGGCAAGCACACAAATCTCACAGCATATTGTATTTGCAATATGTTCATTGGAAAAGAGCTTACATGTTAAAAATTAAACCAGTCTAAATTTGGGAATTGATTAACTACCTTTACTGCTTCTGCTTTTTATGATTTCTGATCAGGAGGTTGCCAGACTTTAAGCCTTTGAGGATCATGCCAAAGGTACACAGCTGTCAGAAATCGGTTTGGTAATATAACAGCTCAGAACAACCAACCTTTCTTTCACATTAAACAAAAGCTTAGAGGATTTGCAACAGATCTTGTCATTTTCTGCTCATGAACTCTCTTGCAAAAGAGCCTTTCCTGACTTTGTCACTCAAAATTACCTGTTCTTTGTTTCAGCAAATTATTCTCTCTCCACAGACTGCTTAGTTACAAAGTGCAAGGAAATTACACAATTCTCTCTGCAATGTATTTGAATAGAATATATCATTCAGCATGTGCATATTTGAAGTTCTTTGTGTGACAGCCAAGTGCATAGATCATGCCATCAGGAAAAGAAAGAACCAAACTGTCAAGCCTTATGTACCCAACACACATTTTTACGACTCAGTACACAATGCAAACTTACTCACAGGTCTCTCTGTATCACTAAAGATTTATTGTTTCAGGCTCAAGTTTCCCAGAGGTCTGCCTTGGGCACTTGAAAGAACCTAATTTGCAGAGGTAAAGTCAGTTCCCTTCCACAACTTGGGACCTGATGATCTGGATATCAAAATGGCAATGTTGAGCATGAAAACTCAGGTTTTACTGCTCAGAGAAAGGGAGCACAAGAATATCATAAACTTTGGAAAGCTGAAATGCAAAGCACACACTCTCAAATGTGAAAATTCAGCCACCAAAATTCCTACCAAGTATTTAATCTCTTCCAATAGCTACATAAATCAGTGACAGAGCAACCCTTAGTGTTCAAGGGCTGAGGGAGAGAAAATATCTTCTATTAGTCCAGATGATTTCACAGAAAAAGAAGCAAAACATTGAAGTTCAGAGCATCCCCATCAAATCTGAAGTTTGTCAGGTAGTTTCAACTTCAAAGATTAATCCCCCCATTACACAGGCTGACTGACCCAGCTGCAATACCAGAAGTTATTTGGAGGGGTCAGGACCACTGGAGTTTGATGGCAGAATGGAGGTTTGGTTTTCATGCCTGATGCCTGTCAAAACTTTTCCATAGACAGACAGTAGCATTTATTTCTGTTTCGCTTCAAGGTGCCAGTTGGGGCCATCACAATGCATATGAATAGTCCCAGTTCTGTGCCTGCTGACCCTAAAGGAGTCTTTAAATGTCATGGAAGCTAAAATTGTAGGGAACTGTCGTGTCTTTATTCTAACAGCAGAAAAAGAACAATTACCTGGATGGAATGATTTGTGTGACCTGTTGGAGGGCCACTGAGCTCTGGGCTAAACTGGAAGACAGAACTAAGCCAGGTGCAATAACAGTCTTGTTAGGACATACACTTTTCTCACAGTGATTTTCACCCAGGGCCACTGCAAAGATGAAGAGCATGATCACTTTTCATGGAGGAAGTAGGTGTTTCTTGATTTAACTTCTTGGTACTTTGACAGAATGTTTGATTTAAGAGGTGTTTTGAAGACACAGAATCCAGCAACACAAAGATTTGAAGGTTGGAGGGCAACTACTAAAGAGTTATGGCAACTTGCCCAGAGAAAACATCAGTCACCCAAAGAAATGTCATACTGCCTTTTCCTGTCACTGTAACAGGATCCACTACATTATCTTTCAAGTGCTGGAACTGAAATAAAGTATTAGCACAACAGTGGATATCTGAGGAAATAAGTATAGAACAAGTTATTAAGCCTAAGCCTCAAGAATTTTCTTCTGCCATGCTAAGCCTTGCCTGAAATACTGAACATCAGGCAGCCTAAAGGTCTCAATGCAATAACTAAACAGAATTGTGAGGATTTTCTATTTTAGAGCTCCCTCTGAATAGACACAGCATTAACAAGGCCACAGACACTTCTGGACACCAGAGCCATGCCAGTACAGCCCTCAAAACCATGAAGAATTCAATGCTACAGAACCCAGTTTGCAGGGGAGCCCTGAGGCTGGGCTGGTGGGATGGGGTGGGGTGGAAACACGCCCAGGAAGGGAGATGAGTGGCCTCTTCCCTCCTGAAACCAGGAGCCAAAATCAGAGTGCTGCACAAGGCAAACTGTCAGTGTCAACCAGGATTTCTGCAAGTGCAGCAACACACTGACTGGCTAATTACAAGTAACTACTGTGATACTGAAATTCTGATACTTCTAAAACAGCCAGAACCCTTGGAAAAGTTTTATGGCAAAATAAAAGAATTCTGGAATACCAACAGGCACTGGTATTAACAAAGCAATGAATCTGAGCTGCCTGACCAGTAAACTGAACTGTGCTTAGAGTGCCTAACTTCTTGTCATTAATTACCAGGAGACCAGACTTTAAAGAAGGAATGGGGCTTTAGTTAAATAAATGGAAAATAGCCAAGCTGAAGGTAACACTTGTACAACAGCTTTGTAAGCTTTTCCCCCCCAACCCGTTTTTAGAAAAATCCAGAGACAGCTTCACATACAGCAAAATCAATGATTTACCACCTCATTTCGTTTTTAATTTAATGGTTCTGTTCATTCATAAAATAGAAACACTACAAGGTGAAACATGGACTGAAATTTAAACACCTCATTAGAGTTACATATTATTTTGTCTACCAAATATATTGCTTTGTCAATGAAACATGCTGGTTTATGCAAGATCTCTACCAGGTTCTTACTTTACAGTTATTTTTTTGGGTTTGATTTTACTTTGAAGTTCCCTGATCTACATGTATATAATTTGGTTTATGTATAGCACACTCAATGACATTATAATGATTTGTAAGGTGTTTGTATTGATTTCCCTTTACAAAAAAGTCAAATTTCAATTATTCATAACATAAAGAGACAAAATGCAATCTTTAGAGTTTTCTCCACAGAAAAACTTATTGAAAAGAGATAGCATCCAGAAAAACACTTCGGTTTTCACATTTCAGCTTGGCTTGAAAAAAATCTGATTGCTGAAAATATTTGATCAATACTTGTCACTTCTGATTTGTCATTTCACAATAGTTGCAGATAAAATTCATTGTAACGTGGAACTGAAAACTACCAAGATAATTAAGTGGATGTATCTAATCCATAACAGTCCTATAAACAAAATGAATTCTTGGGTTTCTAACCCTTGGAAGAGAGAAATTATAGTATTAAAGCAAATCTGAATCTAATGAAAGCAGTAAACGGTCTGACTCCCATGAAATTGGTCTTCTTTTGCCGAAACTACTTTTTGTTCAGAACTTCTCAGGAACTTCCACTTAGTCCAAACACCTGGCTGAATTTGAAAGATTATGTCAAGCTGTGATTTTTACATACAGGAAAAGGAAAAAAAAAGGAGAGGAAATGGTCATTAAGCTTCCATTAAATAACCAACAAGCAGTCTAATAACTCTGCTAAATAATGGCTTGGTTTACACATTCACTGGCCAAATGATTAGAGGGGCAGATGCAAGAACTGCAGATAGAGCAGAAAGTCAGAAAGTATTAGATCATTGCCAAACTTCAGCTTCAGCCAAACTTCTGCTTACAGAAAAAGAGAAAGGGTAAAAATTGACACCAACCCCAGAAGTGTTGCCTTTCTCTTTCACAAATCTATGCTCAGGAATTCACCAAGGCTCCAGCTCAGCTCTGCCAAACTCCCTCCTGCTCTGTCCTCAGATAACACGAGCTGTTGTCAGACAGATTCTTGTTCTTTTAAACTGCATTTGCAAAGAATGCAGAGAAATAACTTTGCCACCATGGGAGCACATGTGCTGGGAGAGAGTACAGTGCAAACGAGGGGAGGTGAAGGGCTTTTGATACCAAGACATGACAGATTAACTTTTAGTGAGGAAAATCTTGGTCTGTGTGCCAGCATAATCCTGATCCATGAATGAAGGAACAGGAAAGAGAAGCAGAGTCTACTTCCGGGATTTATATTGCTATGATACAAGGCAAAACTAAGGCAAATGAATCCAGGCAAAGAGCTGGCTATCAGTTCACAGGAGTTGAAAGTCAGGCCAGAGAACAGACCAGAACCTGCTTTGCACATGTAGCCTCCTCCCCTAAATGCCCGCGCTCTCAATGTTCTCCAAGATCCTTCCATAAGGGCAGTGCCACCTCAGATCAGTCAGGGAGCTTTCTCTCTCCTGTGCCAAGTTGATAAATAAGAGCCAGCTCAGGGCAGGAGCTGCTTTCCTCTGTCCCTGTCCTTTCCCTGGCCTCCATCTCCAGGCTTGCCCTGCCCCTATGGAAAAGCCTCCAGGAACAACAGGAGCTTGAATCCACAGCATCATCAAACTCAGGCAGTTAATACATTTTATAACACCATCCAGAATGCAGCTCCATGATCTCCATAAAGGTATATGTAACTGGACAAGAAATAAGGGACATTTTCAAAAATCATGTGCAGACTATTTTTCCAAAACTCAATTTTCCCTTCTTGTTTTTGCTTTTTGGAGAATTGACAAGCTTTTCAACAGCTTTCTCTTGGCAGCCTGGACTGAATTATCACTAGTTGAAATCCCAAAATATGTTTAGCTAGTTAGGACTGTGCAATAACAAGGTCATGTTAAATTGGTTTTGCTAGGAGCATTTATTCTACTGAAAAATAATAAAGACACTATTTGCAACTATAATAAAAGCAATAATAATGCTGACAGGTTCCACCTGTTTTACTTCTCATAAATTGGAGCCAGTGTAAGCCTATCAGAATAAGATTGGATTCTACTTTCAGACCTTCTTTGTAAAACCAATACAATTAACAGCTAAATCAGTAAATGAGAGATGATCAGCTTCTTTTCTTTTTAATACAAAACAATGTAAACCAGTGTAGCTGGCATGCACTATGGAACAACACATTTTGGCATAGAAAGATTAACATAAATCTAAAGGGCCTTACAAACTAATCCATACACTTAAGCAGAATGAGTAACTTTCACTGAATATACACTTAACATAAACCAGTAGAACTCTCGGACACAACAGTATATTAAACCTGTAAATCAATGTACCTTCTATACTGTCTAATTTAATAAAATCAAAAAGTGAGATTTTTAAGCTAAATCGGATTTTACCCTTAAATTGATCTATTGCAAAAAACAAACAAACAAAACCAACAAACATGCAAACCAACCCCCAAACCACTGATCCATCCAGAATATCATCAGGTAACTAACAGAACCCTGAACACGTGTTTAAAATCTGATCACCCTTGGCATCCTACTGCAGTCCTACACATTAGTTTGGGATTCAGATGTCCTTGGGGTTTGCCATCAGCTGCTAATTGACTTTCTACTCTGCTGGAAGTGTTACAGCGAGAAAAATGCTGTAGATAAAATCACCACACAAAGCAAAACCAAATTAAAAGAGTGTTCATTTCTCACAGATAAAAAAAAATGGAGCCTTCAGCACTCTCAGAATGTGATGCAATGATACAGTGAGCAGTGTAACAGTACACTAGATACAAGAACGACAGCAGCATGATAAACTCTCCTCTCAAAGGTTAAGATCACATTCCTTAGCATCAAGTGTCTTTGCTGTTGAGGCTTCATCTCTGCCCACTTTGACAGCACACAGCAAACTGATGCAAAGCAACAGCAGGAATCATGGCTGCCAGGCTGGGATCTATTCAGTTCATAAAACATTTCTCCTAAAAAAAAAATTAACCTTAACAATTAATTTTAACTACTGTAGGAGACAGTGGGATCTCCATTTGGTTAAACACACTTGGTGATACTTCTGCATAATGGCACTAAATTTGAAGGTAAGATATTCCCAAGTAGTGTTATATTGGTGTCCCTTTGTCTGAGGCTCTAGTTTTACAAGCCTACCAAGTCCCCATTTCAGTTACCCACACTCACCCAGTGAGCTACTCATGTCACAAAAGGCTTTCTAAAAAGGTCTTTTCCAAAAAAAAAAAAAAGCTTCTATAATGGCAGTTCAGTGACTTCTCATGCTCATGAAGAGAGTCCACTATGATACATTTCCAGTGAGATATCAAGGGACTCAATGTCCTCCAGATTGAAATTCAAGAAGTGATGCTTTTCTGTGTAGAGCAAACAAGGCTGAGATATTTTGAATAGTATTTTCTCCCCAAATGCCTTTACATTAACAGCATGTCCCAATATTTCTTCACATAGTCTGTATTTTCCCTTATTAAAACTAATGAGCTATTAGAAAAATGCTTACATGACTTGTTTACTGATAAATACATTTTGATTCATTAATGGAATCATCAAAAACCTGTGATTGTTAACACTTAGAATACTTTCCAAGGGGAGTAATTGCAAATATCAATTTTCCAGATGAGTAAATTGAGGTATGGGGAACTGAATTAACCATCCCAAGACCTCAATGAGCTCAAATCGGTTTTGTGCCTTCACCAAACCAGACACTAAATCAGTTTTCATGAATTCAGGGCAAGAATAAGAATTGAAAAATATAAAAAAATAATAGTCAGTTTAAAACCTCACCAAACAACCAACCTGACATTCAAGCACTGCACATCACTATCATCTTGACAAACCAGGGAGGCTTGGCTGAGTGAAAAGCACAAAGCATGGCAGGAAGAGCAAGGAGCCATTTGATGCCTCTCTTTCATACCCCCTCTTGTTCATATATGTAAAAATGCTACCCAGAGATACAAAGAAATCATCCTAAGAGACCCATCCCTTATCCCCAAATTTTCAACATTATATGGGACCTCTTTCTCCTGCAAATTTGGCACTATCCGTGAAGTTTTCTAAACCAATTCTTAGACTTCATCTTACCATTCTTGATTTATGGTTTCAAAATTGCTAACCTAAGTAATGGAACAGTGCAATAATAATAAAGAACTTCCTCCTGCCACAGCAAACATCTAGGCCTAATTATTAATATTAGTTTTTAGTGACATCAAAATGAAATTCTGATTTCTAGCAGCAATCTAAGGTGTGAGTGGTGGGAACAATTTATCATGGAAGAAGGAAAAATGGTACATGCTGTCACATCATGTATCATAGAAGTATCAAAATTGCTATGGAAACTGTGCACTTTTTATAGAGTAGGCACATAAAATTCACATAATATGTCAGAGAATAAGTTATTACTGTCCTGAGGCTGTAATAAGATCTACACCCTTATTAGTGAAAAGATTTGACAGATTTTGTTTATAATGAATACTTGTAGCCAATGAGTTTGAGTCAAAGTCACCCTATTTTGACCCATCCACTTGCTTTTAGGTTTCTGTCCCCTTTAGACACAGGGAGAGTGCAGAGTAATATAATTTCCAATGGTTATTAGATTCCATTATAGTCACTGGTGATACGACAGGGAAATTGGCTGCAACCATGTACCATATTCAAAATTATTCAAAGGAAATATCCTCTTGGTCTTGGATTTTTTTCTTATGTTAGAACTATTCTTAGCCTTTATCTGTTTTGTTTACAGTTTGTTGTTGAAGACAACAGATAATAATTTAGGATAAGACTGCAAATAGAAAAACCTAGGCTTTAACACAAAATGGTTTAAAGTATTTCCTGTGAAGAACCTCAACACTGGAGCCCATTGCCACCCTGATCTCTGTGTGACAGGTTTCCCACTGATTGACAGCACCTCTGATGGGTTAGGTTGGAGAAAAATGAGCTTGTTTAGGAGAGCAGAAGATACTACAATTAGGTTTTTGCAGTCCAGCGAAACAGAGACTGGTAAAAGAAAGCAAAGTGAAGAAAAATGGTTGTATGTGCAACACCCTGGGGTACAAGGGTACATTTATCACCTTGTTCTATATGACACACTGGATGAATGTTGATGAAGATTGTCAGCATCAACATCAGTGAAAGCAATTCCATGAGTAAAAGAATTTGTATTAAGACTCCCCACTAGGAGGAAATTCACATGATTATTATATAAATAAACAACGTACAAAATGGAACAAAGCAGATCACTGCTGATAAAGATAATTCTTTTTATTTTGTTTTAAATGTACTGAAGACAGCACACTTGTGGAAAGCATACAGCAGGCACAGAAACCTTGGAAAATAATAGAAGCTTTAAAAAAGCCACTGTACACTATAGCAGCAATCAGAAGCCTGTGATGGGAAAAGCAGGACTGCACAAGAAGTGAACATTATGTTTACATATTCTGTAATGTGTAATGTATACATTACACTGTTTTACAGTGGTCCATTACCATTAAATCACATTGTATCAGCTAACAAGAATCTTAATTCATATGCAGCATCTTCAAATTATACGGGAAAGACCTCCTGGAAACTAGAATTGTTGAAATCACTATTAACTCCTCCAAATAACCCTTCATCATGGCAACAATCAACAATTAAAAAATAATGACAACAAAGCAAGCAAAAGGAAAGCAAAAAACCCAAAGTATAGAATTAGGATTACCAGAAATACTTCCAAATTTCTTCTGGATAGAAACCTTTTAAAGCCTGAGTTTTTGAAGATCCCGTGGAGTGGGGGTGCACCCATCCCATCCCCCCCCAACCATGCACTCATCAAGCAGTGCTCCATTATAGCTCATTTTTGACAGGGACTACAGGGACCTGTTTTCTGTGCTCCACAGAACTCGCCCATGCAACAATTCCTTCTCATTTCTCCTTCATGATACTCTACATCTTCACCTCTCCTTCATTAAAGCCCTGACTGAAGTCATCTCCCCTCTAAGGCACGAGAAGAACTCGGCCTGGTGGCTGCAAGTGCAGTGAACTACAGTGGGCTGAAGCTGCCCCAAAGTTCCAGTGTGTTCCTAAGAAGGGCCCAGGTCTGTCCCAAGCACGGGGCTCTCCTGGGCTGCTTCATCCACACTGAGCCTTTGCTCAAGCCCTGCATTGACCTCCACCTTTGAGCGCAGGAACATCCAACATAGCGCAGGTGTTGGCCAAGGGCTGCTGTAGGAACTTGGTCGAGGAACCTGCTCACATCTGTACCCACATCACTTGTTTTCAGAACTCAGAGCTTTTTTCCTCCTGCAGTGGCACATTTGAAGGGCCAACTGCTGGGGAAGTCTGGCTCTGCATTAATGAGTAAGAATTGGTATGGTTTGACCATGCAATCATTAAAACCTCCATTGGGTGAGGATATCATCCCTGCTCGTACAAGGATAAAAACAGATTTCATTTTTCAACAAACTTTTGCTATTAAATTCTGGAAACTTATCCTATTTTGGTCTAGCTGTGGAGAGACAAACTTTGAAGAAAAACTGCTTCACTGAAATTTCATTTTAAGGATCGTAATTTTTGTCAATGTCACACTTGCATGTATCTATACCCTCTATTAAAAGCACAGCATACACTTTTCAACGTATTTAAGGATATTTAATGAGTTTAATAAACTTAAAGCGTTGTTATATCTGTTCACTCTGTAAAGATTGTTTATTTCTGAAAATAAACCATTTTGAAATGAGTAATATGACTTTTAGAGTTATGACTATCTCATTCAATTAGTTTCTGTAATTACTGTCGTTCCACACAGTATATGCAGTACTAAAGGAGAAAATACATTTTCAGGAATTACCGTGGAGGTGTACTACAGTTATTGTTAATGAGCCATAAACTTTAGTCTCCTGCTCTGTAAATTCGTGCAAGTATAAAGTAATTTGGCAAAATAAGGCGACAGTTACAGTTGGACAAATAATATTGTATTTTAGTTTTTTCCTGAGATTGTTATCCTTTAGCACATTTCATAAAATTTATTTTTCCTCTATATTTTAGAACAGCATCCTACTTCTAAAAAATGCATTGCAAGAGACTCAAGCAAGAGCTGAAGGGTACTGAGTTCTCCCTGCTCAGTTCCATGTTACCAGAGCTACAGCAGGGAATGTATAAGACACTTCAACCTCTACCCAGCTTTCCCTTACCTCAATTTCAGAGATACTAAAGAAGAAATTAAATGTGAACTTGGATCTTCACAACTCATGGCTTAGACTTTGCATTAGCAAGTGGCACAGACCAGCATGAGCAGACCTATGAGTGAGTTAGTGCTGAGGCCCAGACGAAACGAGCTTCAGTTTAATCCTGGGGCTGTGCACACTCCTGGAGAATATTGCCCAGTAAAGTCTCATTTGTAAGGTATCCAAACCACATGTTCCGTGACTGCTCCAATGCAAAGCTCACTAAAGGAAAAGTTGGGGGATTTCCTTCATAAGCACTCCCTAAAACTGCACTAAAAAAGCAATGCAGCGGCACTCAGAGTCCAACTGAAAATAACTTCACTACCAATTACAGAAAAGAAGAGATTCTGAATCATACTTGTATAATGTCTGAGAACAAACAATGGGTTTTCATGCCACTCCTCCTCCCCCTGCAGTATGAGAGTGCCCATGCTAAGAATGCAAAATCTTGGGGGAGAGGGGTTGATTTAAAGATTTTAGATTTTTTTTCATTAAAGATTTAGTTAAAGTTCTTAGATCTTAGTTGCCTTGAAGATTTTGAGATGTTATTTGGAGTTGAGTAAACATAGGCTCAGGTACAAAAAATAAATTATCACTAGAAAGCTAATAATTCTGATGAAATATTTTTCACTTGCAGTTCATGCTACTTAGTGCCTTGCAATTGAGAATACTTCCCAGCTCACAAGATAAAATTGATTGTATTTTCCTGATAGACCCTCTTAGGCTGGCCCACATGGGTCTGCCAGACTGTGTATGAGGAAAGTCTTGCAAAGAAAGAGGAAAACAACTCACTGCCAAGTATCACCATTTGCGTTCTGCCCATAAAGTAGGTAAATAATAATGAGCGTTCTTCACACAGAAGTTTGGAATTCTCTGGCATCTCCAGAACCTGGCACTAAAAAGCCAGACTCAACATGCTGGTTAATGTATCTGCTGCACTGTGACTAGGTATTGTTCTGTTATACACAGACCATGATAAAACATTCATCACCTTAAAAAAAAAAAAACAAAACAAAAAAACAACAAAATGAGGTTGCTGTCATATCACTCAAAGAAAAACTTTGATCAGTACTTTCTTTGTTTCAAGTTCAGGAAATCACTGTTGACAGTTTAAAATTAGTAAAAAAACAACAACCATATCCTCTATTTTGATATACATATTCAAGTTATGTTTTTTCATTGCTATTGCCATATGTGTAGCATACCTGAGGCTTAAATCTAATCAAAGCCAATTTTCAGTGCATCTTTTGCCCTGTGAATATCACAACAGCAAGAAACATGGTTAACACTAACACCACACCGTCATATTGAAGTTCCCCTGAAAATCCCACTGCTTCTCACAGTGAGTTGGTTCCTCACCATAAATTATTTCTTCTCTCCTCAGACTGAGACAAAGCAGGATAAAGACCACATTTCCCACATGTGAAACGCACTTTGCATGCTCTCTAAAGAAACAAAGGCACATGCCCCAGCAGGAATATTGCAGAACAGGGTAAGATGAGAATCATCAAAAGTAAAAAACTGATTGAGAAGGACTCATCTCTTGTTCTCATGGTGCAGGTCTCATCCTGAGGCAAATCCAGCTTTTGAGGATGGATACTTAGCTATCCTCACTAATCAATCATAAATGTGATAATGAAACCCACCTGTCACTTTTGAAAACCTCAGTCACAATGTACATGTTTAGGTGACGCCTTCACCTAACTGAAACCAATTCCTCTCTTGGCCTTCACAGTGATTGTTCTGGTGGCATCAGAAGTTGCCAGAATAGCTGGGATAAGACAGAGGCACAGTCAGTGTCAAACAATTTCCATGGCTACACTTTTTGTGGCTCTTCAGGGGTTCAAAACCTTAGTTCAGGGTTTGTTTAAATCGAATGATTGGCAGAGGAAGATTAAATTTCTCTGCTTCTAGAATTTATTAAAAAAAAGACAAGGTAGGTTGAAAAATTTCTACCTTTGCCATAGTTTAGCAAGATTGTTCCATTAAAATGGATATCTTTCTCCAGACGCTATAGAGTTTCAAACCCATACCTTTTTAATGTACACATTACTGCCTTTAAGGCAATTGCTAAGTCATTCAGTAGCTTTAAGTGAAAGGACAGAAAATCAAGCTGCAGCTTTAGATACTATGCCAAAAGAAAAAAGGGCCTGGATTTTGTTTGTTTTACTCAAAACTAGGATGCCAATCAAGAAAGTACCTATAAACAGATGGGATGTGATGGAAGGGGAAAGGTTAAGGTAGGTGTTTCCTGTATGATTTTTAAGTTACCGCATTATCATAAACAAACCTCAGCATCTCAGCCTTGAGAATAGAGCTGATAAAAGAACATTTGATTTTATTTATGATTAGGAGCTGGTAAAGCCTCATGTTACTTTCCATCCTGTTCACTTCAAGCAGAGACCAATCAGTCTATTTGCATGATTGGGAGACCTGGGCTTTAATCATCTTGTAGATACAACCAGGTCATTTTTTTCCACCCAAAACTACCTGTTCCTGTAGCATTCAGTACTGGTAACCCTAAGCACCTACAACAGAGCTGTAGTGCCTAATTTCTTTTCCATGGTGCAGTAGTAAAAGATAAATGCTTTTAATCAATTATCTATATAAACACATTGTCCAGCAGAGGCCAACTAGTTCAGAGTTCAGTCAGTTGCCAGGAAAAAGTTCAGAATCAAAGTTAGAATTCTACACCACAGAGAGAGAAACAAGAAAAAAACTCCAGTCACAATCTTCATTCTGACTATTTTAATTACTTTAATAATATCTTAATATTTAATTGCAGAGCTAGATTACATAGAAGCAATAATGCAAGCAGCACACTACGCAGTTTTTCCTACTCTGCACATCAAAAATGTGTATTCAACCCTACAAAATGCAGGAGTCACAGCATCTGTGTTGGTGCTTTGTGCGTTACATTCCAGCCATAACAAGCAGGCAATACAGCCCACAGCTCACAGGCTGCAGACTCACCTAGATTGTCCTTCTCCATCAATTCCCCTGCTTCCATCAGGGTGTGTTTATTGGCTTGCCTAGAGTTTGATTTGAGTACTTTCCAGAGATGTCTCCTTTAGAATTTCTACTGCCTGATTTAGAATATCTGTTCACTTTAAGTCTTACTTTCCAGGGAAGTAATTGCTATGCCATAAGCTACACAAACAAATATATCTCAATTGACACTTAACTTTAAAAAACCCCCAACAAAACAACTTAAAGAAAGGAGAAGCACACTATTCAATATTCTCTGGATGCTGATGTACCACATGCACTCTTCCTTGAACTTCTTCCATACTTCCTTACTGCAAGCTATCAGAGATAACAGATGACACATTTAGAGGATGATTGAACACTCTACACATGTTAACAGTGGCAGAGCACGCAGTTGCTCAGCAGAGCTGGCACCGTAATTGAGATACATTGGAAACCTCCTTGGTGCTTCACTCCTACTGCAGTAACCACTGGACATCCCACCCCAGGATCAGGACTCACTGAAAATGCAGAAAGACCAAAGACCTGTTGTCTATCACTTGGCCTCATTTCTCTTCCTCCCCACCAGTTTGCTCTGGGACCACGAGACTGGTTAACTTTTCCCAAAGTACGTAGAGGTGCCAAGAAAAGTTTCTTAAATGTCTCAGAAGAACAGCCGGTTGAGATTAAACACTCTTCCATTCCCCCTCTACCTCCCTTTCTCTTCAGATACCTCTCAAGCAAACAAAATTAGCTGTGACACTGGCAGGTTGCACCTTCCCCCTGCTTTCCTACTTAAGGGCCACCCCAGGTCCAGGTGGCTAAAGTAGGACCCAGGAGAGGAGAGGGCTTTGGAAACTTCATTTAACTGGTCTCGTAACCCTGAACATGCTACATGTGGTGGAGGAGCGAAGGGTGGCAGATGTTCTTCTGAACCACAGGTGAAATGGCAGCTGTTGACGGGCTCTGCTACCCTCAAGGGGCAAAGAATTTTCTCCAAACCTCTTCTGCCTTGCTTTTGTGACCCACTCTAAGAAAAAGTCATGAGCAGCAGTGAAGGAAGCAAAAGAAACAAGGATTTGACATACTGTGTCTAAAACACAGTCAGGGTGAAAATTCCCAGTTTGTAATTTGTCCTTCCATTAAACTATGATTCAATAAATCAGTTAAACTACAATTGAGTAAACAGTGTAACCGGAAATGCACCAGTACTGCTTTTCAGTGCACAGCTGCTGTTCTTTATGGATGCAGATCTAAACCACCACAATTTGCATTAAACAGAGCAAAAATGGGAGCTCCTCTCTCTGACATGTCACAAATCTTCATATGTAATCATTTTTGTTATTTGCTGAAGATGAGTTTTCAGTCACTCACTGACAGTAGGCAAACTGTAGAGAGGGCAGTGAATTAATCTAAACACATGGATCACATTCTGTGTGCCCAAAGGACTGAGCTCCTAAAACCAAATTCCCTTTCATCTAACAAAGCTTACTTATGATTTTTTACTGTAAGACCATGCCCCCTCCAATCTCTACCACTTTGTGCTTTATCTTCTCCTATCTTATGAGATCTCTTACAAGTTTTACACTGTATCTCCACTGTACATTCACACAGAATAATGAATACACCGTGTTAAATACAAGTGCCTCAACAAACAGAAGCTCTTGTCAGATAAAGCTGCATCTACACACAAATATATTCACAAAGGAATTTTGTAGCATCTGGGAACCTAGACTAAAAATAGAGAGATTATAATATTAGCCCCATTGAATCATAAGTGAGAGGGAAAATACACTCAAATCCTCCTTTAGACATAGCTGGCTTTTGAGAGAGAGAGTTTGGGTGAGCCTGGGTACAATTTTGGAGCAGACACCTGGGCTGGCTGAGAGTTTTGTGCACACCCAGGTAGTTCCAGGCAGCAGCATGCCAATACACAGAATTATCAGCACATCAAAGGCATTATATTTATCAAACCCTGCCACAGCACATTTACTAGCTGTATGATGGATGTTGTTGTAGCAAGCAAGGAACACTTTGATGTACATGGCCTTCTTTGATTAATGAGGGCTCTTGCTGAGAAGCTGCATATGGAGTAAATTACTCTTTTCAAAAATGGCTGATTTGCACTATTGTACTAATTATGTCACAAGCTTGGAGCCAGTTCCAGATGCAGTCACCCAAAATAAAGAAATAAAAATTCACATATACAGGTCATGATTTTGTCACATACATGCATCAGCTCAAAATCCTAAAGTCCTAATTAAATTAGAGATTTTTATCTGCAGAGAGCACTCGTATTTCCTCCCTCCACTGGAAGCTTCTAGATCCAGTATCTACCAAGTAATTTGTTGCTCAGAAATGAATGTGATTTTTTTTGGTAAATTCTGTTGTATTAACAAAAACATTATAAGAGCTCTGGAAACATTTAAATTTTTCACAAAAAAAACAGTCCAACCCCCCAAAACCCCTAAAGCTGAAGGAACCACACTGCACAAAGTGCTCCTCTTAAAAGCTTTTTCAAGATTAATTCTACCAGCCAGCAAAACACTACAAAACTGAAGTTATTCCATTAGCCTCAATTCTCTAAGCATGTGGTGCCTTAAGCAATTTATCCACTTAGTTGTAACAACAACAACAAAAGTATTTCTTTGAGAGCATTAAAGCAGTGTTAACTTTTTTAAAATTTTGACTAGTAAATATTTTAGCATGTTAATTAGGTGTATTTGCAGACTCCAATTTGTTATTACAATGGCAGAACCAGTACTTTGCCACAATCACACAGAGTGCACAGATCAGATTTGTCACTGCACATATAGGCAAGATGAAAGGGAGCACAAACCAGTGTTGCTGCCTGTGGGGTGACACTCCACTGAGGACAACATGATTTCCTAAGTGCACTTTCTCTTACGAAGTTCAGATTTAGTCCAAATTTGGTTTCATAATTCAATGCTTTTGCACAACACTTTTTGCTACAGTTGCATGACAGCATTTGAATTACCAGAAAAAAACAAAAACCAAAACCAAAGAAAAAACCAAACAAACAAAAAAAAAAGAGGAAAAAGCAATATCCCATATTAACCCTTTGCTTGGGCAATAAGTTAGCAAAAGGCACCCTGTCATGTCACACAAGCTCAAGTTTAAAAGGCCTTGTCAGATTTACAGAGAATCAGACAATGTTGGGTTGGAAGGGACCTTAAAGATCATCTAATTCCATTTCTCCTGTCATGGGCAGGGACACCTTCCACTAGTACAGGTTGCTCAGAGTCACGTCCAACCCAATCTTGAGCACTTCCAGGGATGGGAGAGAATTTCTCTGAGCAACTTGTGCCAGTGTCTCAGCACCCCCACAGTAAAGAATTTCTTCCCAACATCTCCTCTAAGCCTGCCCTCTGCCAGTTTGCAGCCATTCCCCCTTGTCCTGTCAGTGGGTAACATTCAGGTGAGTGGATGTTTCCTGTCAATTGAACAAAGAGGTTTGTTTATATCTCACACAAATTGGGTCTCAGCTTTCTATAGCACCTCTGAGGTTTCCATGGACTCCAATCAGCAACCTCACAGAGATCTGAACCAAGTCGAGGGTTGCAATGTGCTTAAACAGAAATAACTTCTTATAAAAAGTCAAACGTTTAGGAATTGACAGATCACAAGCACACTGTGCATATCATCTGCACTTTTTCTGAGAGCATTCAGCCATCCTGCCCTTCTTCTCTGGAGAGTTCCACACAGATTTCTGAATTGCTGCAGGTTCTGTAAAAGGAACAGTTCCCATACCAACAATAACATTGCTTTCCTTTTTGTTTTTCCACAGCAGTCTCTAAATGAAAGCAGTTCTTCAGGTATATAAAATGCTATTAGGGCTCTTGAAAACATAATCCAGAATACCTACACTGTCAATAAAATAACCAGTTAGGTGTTTCCAAATTGCTTAGAAGGCAGCAGCTCACAGCTTTCAAATCTTCTCTGAAAAGACATTTCTCTTGCCATAGAACAAGCTGGAAAAGTCTTTTTTTTTTTCCAAAGCTATACTGGATTTTATAGTAATATCCACGAAGGGAAAATACAGGGGGCAGGAGCTGAGGAAGAAGGCCATTCAGATCTCTGACAGGTCTCCCTGGACATGCTTCTGAAAGGTTAGGAGCTCGCTGTGGGAAATGGCACTCACAGTAAAATACAGCACTGTCACTGGGCAGCCCAGGAGAAATTCCATGGACTCGCTTAAAACTTGTGGAAAATGTCACATATCAGCACCAAAATAATTCCAGGCCAATTTACAAAACATATCAAGGTGGAGCCACGTGAGTCATATCATGTGTCACATTAAAACAGAGCAGAATGGTCTGGCTGGAATTGCTAGGTGAGCAGCAAATCACATGAATCTCTTTGGTATTATTAGTACCAAATGAAAACAGTAAAAACAATGACTAATTATTGTGCAGGACAGTGCTTGGCATCTTTATTTTTTTTTTGGTGCAGTTTCACCATCTGCTTCTTCTAGGCCTCCTGAATCTCTCTAAATTAAGAATACAGTATTTTTTTTAATAGATTTAAAACATCAGTGATGAACTAACACATACATGACATGTTTTATATTATCTACCAAAGTAAAACCAAAATGCTGCACCTGAGATGCTGAAGTATTTCACTGTTCTTTGGAAAACTCTGAGATTTGCTCAATTCCTCCTCCATATGTGAGACAGCTCCCCCAGAACAGCTGAGACAGCTCAGACAGAGCCTGGCTATTGCAAGCTCACGACGTGGAGAACAGCTATATTTATTAAGTATAATCATACAATAATGCAGTTTTAGGTCTGGTTTAGAAAATCATTTGGAATGGTTAGGGGCTTGGTCTAAATCCAGAAACTGAAGTACAAGTAGTGCAGAAACTCTCAATACTCCCATATTACAAAGACCTTTGCTTTCTGTATCAAGTAGTTTGAGCTTGACGAGCAAACAGATTTAAAACGTTCTACCAAAATCCTGCTTAAATTTCAAAAGAAGATAAGAATGGTTCTTATTGACCATTATTGACATCTTCTTCCCCAATTTTCTCTGTCTTATATCCAGCAGACAATATCATCTACAATGCTTATGGTCCCTAAGGCTGGAAAGAAGACGGTCATTTCCCCTTCCCCAATACAAGAATTTTCCAGACAAAATGCTTTTGTTCAGAATTCTGCCAAAGCTGAAATTCATTATTTCATCTGGTTCTTATTCCTAAGCCAAAAATATCTGCTCTTGAGAACTCTCCTTTTACTTTACATAATGAAATTACATGGTGCCAATCCTTTTGATGTTTCCCAAGACTTTCTACCATTAATTTCCACCATTAGGTAAACTAGTAAATTAGTTTCCAACCCAAAATTGGAAATACTACAGAGGTTTGGTCTCAGATAACAATATTTTCTGGGGAGAGAGGTCTCATTTCCAATCTTATTCTTATAGTGCAAACAATGCAAAATAAAATAAACCACAAAGAGCACAAGTTCTATTACAAGACAGCTAAAACTTTCCCTGAGCCCAAGAAAACCAAGGATATATAAATGCAAGAGACAAAAGGATTCAATGCTGACCTCACATTAGCTGCAAACTGCTGGATCAGCCTCCTGCCTCCAAAGTCACTCATTTGGCTTCAGGGCATCTTAAATAAGCTTTTGATGTTGGAATTGCTACCGTATAGCTGGAGAATAGCAAATGTTGAATTTAAAAGACAAAAAATAAAAGCAAGTTGAGTAACTGCAAGCTGGTAAATCTAACACTGGAACAAGTTCTGAAGGGGGAAAAATTAAAGGTAACAGTTTAGAGGATGGTCCCTAAATATACTAGGACAAGAAACTGAAAATACTGAGAAGGGAAAAATTGACACCTAAAGGCATTTACAGAAGGACAAGTAGGTATAGATGAACTACCATTTTATGCCAATGATTAGAAAGGGGTTTTACCAATTAGAGTTGTAACAGTCTAAAACAGCTTTACAACTGACAGACAATGAAACAACGACAAGAAACACCACTAACAAAATGCTGGTGCCCTGTTAAGGTGTGCACTACTGAGGAGTGACTCTGGGGCTGGACCAGCTCCAACAGCAGAGGACCAGCCTCAGGAGCCCAGGAGGTATCTTCCAGTCACATGCTCCAGGTTTTTACCTATAATTGAGTCCAGAAAAATGATTCATGGCTTTGGCTGCCTACCTGAGCATCAAAGAATAACATTCTGCCTTTCAATAGGACTGGGACTATTTTTGAGGACAAAACGCTATTGTGTAGTTGTCCTATGTATTCACAGCACTTCTGGGGAGTGACAAATATGACATGAGGCACAGATTTAACACTAGGGTTAGTAAGACAGAATTGTTAGCAATTGCAATCGGTATGTACAGGCATCTGGTCTGAAGAAAAAATAAAGGGAAGGTAGGTGGGAACTATGAAGAGGTAGGAAAACAAGCATCTCACCCAATGGTCTGTTCAGGTCCTAAAGCTGAACCAACATTAGGGTTCAGAAAGGAGCCTGGTCACTAGTTATTGTCCCCTAGACCTTCTAATCAAACTGTGCTAATGCTGTGGCTGCAGAGCTGGGATGAACAAAGCAGGTGGCAGCCTGCCAGCCAAAGGCAGGACAAAGTGCAGGGCTGCCCTTGGGCATTATCACACCAACAGTAAGCACAGCAGTGTATCCATCCTGCAACTACCTGGTTTTACCAGAAAAAAACTGACAATTGCCTGGCTCTGACCGTGATAAATGAATAGGCCAAAGGTTGGCACCCTGCCTAAATAACATCTTTCCCAAATAGTCCCATCTTGCATCACAATCTTCCGTCAGGAGAGTCTTGGCAGTGCCACGTGCCTCCCACAGTTTTGCTTGTTGTGTTCAGAAGTGTAAAGGGGCTCCTGCTTCAGCTCCTGGGACTCAGCCTGGCAGAGACCTGGGCTTCGTTCCAGCACTGCAACAAAGTTAATAAGGCCACTTACAGTTTACAAACTACCTCCACTTGCATTGGCCATTGTAAGCCTCAAGCAAAGCTGTCATGAGGCTTTTGTAAGGGAAACCTTAAGGGCTTTGGCTAAGGCTTGCTGTCAGAAAACTGCTTGAAATGAATTCAAATCACCAAGCTCCCTTACTGAAGGTCAAACACAACATTTGCAGCTGGAATTGCCAACACAATAGCAACATGAGGGCAGAAATAAAGACCCACCCGAGAGGAAGACACTGGCTGCTCTGTTAGCATGTTATGGCAGTTGAGGAAGAGCAGAATGGGAGCGGGCAGGCAGAGCCACAGGCTGCCTGTCAGAAAGGTGACATCTCTACCTTCAAAACAGCAGTTAGTCCAAACATCTGAATTTACTTTCAGGGCTGAGTCAGCCTGTGCCAATGCTGCAGGAGGAAATAGGCCTGACCATCTCCTTCTTGCTTCTGTGCCCCACCAAGGGCAGGTTGTCTCCTGGTGAAGGGCAATCTACTCATCTGGCAGGATGCCAAGGAGCCCTGGCCACCTCTATAGCCACCATCTAACAGCTCCCACTGTGCCTTCCCAGAGCAGAAAGCACAAACTTGCTCCCCTGCCCCACAATGTGTGGCCACAGACAGCCCAGAACCAAGATGTCCCAGAGGAAGTGCTGTGCTGCATGGCACAAAAGCCTGCACTCATGGGCAAACTGAAGCCATGGCACACCTCTCCTCCTGGTTTTTCCCATGACACACTGCTTGGGCACAGGAGTGACTTCCAGAAGGCTCTGGTTCATTTCAGTTCTTTCTTGTCTTCATTTGTTCATTCAGCAGCTGCCAGAGGTGAGAAAGCTTCAGCATTTGGGACATGTTCACTATGAGGATGCTTCTCTAAGCACAGCTCAACTTGCAGAGGAGGTGCCAGGGAGCTGGGAGAACCACAGGACCAGTCTGGCAGGCTGCACCACAGGCAAAGCTCGGTGGTCTGCTGTGGGCAGGGACCAATATCAGCCCCAAATGAGGTGGAGAAAACAAGGCTCTGCCCTGTCTTCTCAGGGAGTCCTGTCAGGAGGAGCAAGAACAAAGCAGAGGAACAGCAATGTGGGCACCAGGGTAGGGCTGGCTGCAGGTACCCCACACCACTGCTTGGGCCAGGCAGGCGGGCTGGGCATCACTGGGGCTCCTGGGGCAGGGACAGAGGGTGGCTGTGACCAAGCCAGGCTCTTCAGGGCCATTCAGTGCCCTCAGGGCAGGCAGCTCATCGCTCTGACAGTGTTCTTTAACTTCATTATGATAACACAGAATTTAAAAAAAAAAGTTATCTACTCCACTTAGCTATCACCTTGCTATGCTTCTTAAATAATTCATCTTTTTAGGATCAGCTCTGGCCAAAGGCCCAGATTCAGAACAGTTTTCCCTTTTCCTGTTCCAAAGAATATAGTACTAAAGAAAAGCATTAAGAAAGTTACGGCCAGTTCTGTCCACACAGAACTCCAGCCCTAGTGCATACATTTCTGGACATCTTTCTAGAAGAGATATCCCAAACATTTATCTGAATTTATATTAAAAACGCAGATGCTGAGTTGCAGTGAACCAAGCTTCAAATCTTTCAGAGAACCAAACGTGTTGAAAGCACAGCACAAGCCTAGTGCCTGTTGTGCTGGAATACGCTGAGTCAGCAAGCTGCTCACACCCCCACCAGTGAACAAGACTAATAAGATTGGCCCCTGGGAACAGAATCAATCTATTAACCAATATGATCTGGAGACCTTGGGTCCTCTCTCATATTTTCTACAAATTGTATTGCTTCTTGTTGAAAGCAAAATCCTGAGGGTACTCCTATCTCAGTATCACAGCAGCATTTTTTTCATATTATCTTGCTGCACGATAAGAAACTAAAAATATTATAATGAAACCAGATGCCAGCTCATGGGGGGATAAAAAAAAAGAAAAGAAGTAGACCTATGATCAAAGAAAAAAGAAGAAATGTATTTTGGCAGAAAATTTTCTGCTAGTGAAAAGTCCTAGAATCTTATTAGACTACTTTCTAAAAAAAAGATACAAGGAAAAGTTGTGTAGGCATTAGCAGTGTTCATTGAAGATTCCACGTTCTCAGATAAATTACAGGGTAAGACGTGAAATGAGTGCATGTGGAGGGATGAAAGCTGACTTGGAGCAGCTCAGAACTTGGTTAGCTCGTAAGAACTGCATAACTCAGCTGGTAAACCCATGCACACAGGGCAGGGCAGTTCCAACTACTCCATCAGACAGGCAGCTTCTGTCCAGAACGCAGTATTTTAAATGGCTAGAAACAAGACTGTGAGAAGACTTAGCTTCAAAAGACTGAAAGTTAAACTCATAGTTTGGAACTTGAAAAGGCTGTAGGAAAAATCCTGAAAAACCATACATGAATGGTAACAGGTTCTTCACTTCCAGCAAAGAACGCCAATTGATCATTACCCTGGGTATGAATATTTAAGGTACTCAGAATAATGGTAAATGCCACAAAGCACACACTCCTTTTGAAAAAACACTCCAGCCCTTTAGCATGAAATAGCTGCTTAGAGACACCCAACTGCAACAACCAAACCCCTCATGGTTGTTCTCCCAGAATAACCTCCCCAAAAAACCAGTATATTTGCCCTCATGAAGAATGCTACTTCCTCTGTGTGTTTTGTTTTTTTTTTTTTTTTAACAAGGGTGTTATCCCATTTTATGTTTTGAAAGCATGTCCGAGGCCATGTATAATCCCTTTTATCCATTTTAAAAGTGCCCATCATTATTACTAATACTGATACCAGTAACAAAACATTAAAAGGTAAAATTAACACCTCATTGGCCTGTAACAATTTCAATTTTACTGCATTTTTTTTTTCAGGCAATACCACTGATGCATTCCCTTAAAAAAAGGACCTGAATGTCCTCCTCTTTGGTGGGAATGTAAGAAAGAGGAAACAAAAACATGGACCTGACTCACAAATGGGTTGAATCAAAGAAACCAAAAAGAGGGGTGCAGAACTGAGTCCACAGAAGCCATGAGAAATGGGAATTTTGAGAGACTATAGCTTAAGCAGATGGAAAATGAAGCTCACCTCATTCCTAGGGCAGTACAGATCCATGCAGCATCAACGGTTCAAGATTTATCATAGCACTAATAAGGACAGAACTAGCTATCATTACTCCTGGGAATAGGAAGAGTTGATCTGATGCTACAAGAAGACCAAGCCAGGATTTTGAAAATATATCCTTCTATTTGAATCTGGCAGCCACTTCACTGGCCAGCAATCATTGGCTTTTATTGTTGAGATTCAGTGACTGCAAGATTACCCAGGAAAATGTTTAGTTTTCTCTTAGCAGTTCCTGACTAGAATCTTCATGAATAAGACCTAAAACCCAAGAAAGAGCCTTTATTTTACTTGCTAAAATAGCCACAGGTTTGCTTAAAACAAGGGAGCCTTGCTGTAGCACTACATTTGTTTTCTTTTAATAGGAACCAGAGCCTAAATATCACATTTGGCTATGCTGCCCTTTTGCAAATAAACCCTGAAGGAACATGAGGAACAGATACTGTAGTTAAGGGCTCTACAATGCCTGCAGTAACACCAATCTATGCATCTTACTGAACTGTGCCATTTAACAAAGGGCAGACAGAGGAACAGGCAAGAAAAAAACTTCACGCTACAGCCAAGGCTACTTAATTTAAAATAAAAAAAAAAAATGAAATACCCAAGACACACAACTGGCCATTTTCTCCTTCCTGTTGCTTTATTTTTAGTACCCTTTTAGCCATTGTGTGGTCTCTGTCAGCTTAGTTTTTAACCTCATGAATAAAATACAAATCATGTTCAAGGAACATTTTATAAGATAAAAAGTAGACTTAATCTATTAACTTGCATCATCTTTTTTCACCTCACAGGTGGCCTGCAGCTTGGAAGTCTGTCTCATCAGGCTCACCCCTCTGCAGAGCCTGTGCTGGAGTTTCTCATTGCCGAGAGTGTGGTTAATCCCACCAAAGAGAATTTGCTCTATGAGGCATCATGGGCCTGACTGTGATACCATCATCTGTTCCAGAGAGCACACCACACCATCAGTGTCTTACTGGAGAAAACAAAACTATAAAAAAAATTTATAAAGAACTTAAAGAACCACCAAGAATCAAACTACACCATGTGAAGCACAGCCCAGCTTGAGAAATGGAAGGAATCAGCAAGCAAAGGATGCCACTTCTGTCACTGGAGACAGCAACAGATTTATGGGAAATAAAAATATCCTGGGGAGCAAAGAAAAACTGCACTCCTGGTTTGTTCTCATCATACCAAACACCCAATTTCATAAAAAAGAAAATACTTTTAAACTTTCAGAGAAAAGAGTAACTACTTACAATGACAGTAATTTTAATGTAAAGAAATATATAGCCCTGGGGTTAGAATTAGAGACCTCCCTGTGTGGTGACACATGCTTGGCCCAACCCCTGCTGCAGACTCATTTATGAAATAGTAGCCTTTAAAAGCAAAAAAAATAAGCCCAATTATTGAGTGTCTCTTTTCAGACTGAATCTTTCTGGGATCTCTTCCTCCCCTGCCCCCGCTATAGCCAATACTATGAAATAGTTGAACTTTGGGCTATAATTTTCCTAGGATCCGGTATTATCTTGGTATCTTTTGTGCAATCGATTGTGTGGCCTAGCTTCCATTTTAAGGAATAAATAAATAAACAATATTTGGCATGTGGTGTCTGTTCATTCCCCCTCGTGGAGCTTCAGCTTCTGATGTGCATGATTTCAGAGCCAGCACCACCCACAGCCACAGCACAGCCCTGCCTGCCACCTGGGTAAATCAGGTCAACCACCCCTGTAACAGCACTCTAATTAATCCTACCTCTCCAACCTAATTAAAATGTCTAGCCCAAAGCCTCAAAGGACCACAAGCCCCCGGCTTTCAGCTCTGTCCCCTTTGCCTCCCCAAAGCCTGCAGAGTGCAGGGAGCACAGCAGCTCCCTCTGGCAGAGGCCACCGTGGTGGGTCCATCCCTGTCCGTACAGGTGTGGGTGACTCACAGGGGGAACAGCCCAACCTTGCACATCCTGCAAAAAGTCCCTGTGCTTCCCAGGGGACAGGCAATCCTCAGAAACGTTTTGTGATGTTTTCTCAGACAGCAGATGGGTCAGGGTAGCGAAAATAAAATGATCACACTGTGCGTGATCGTGTGCTTTTCCCCGACTGAAACCTCTGTCGTCTATTTTAGGAGGTCTCCCATGTCTCTTAGCTGTCACTTCGGATAAGTGTACAACTGTTCTGAGGACATTGTACTGCTGTATCTCCCTCCATCAGATCTGGCTCTGCTGTTTTTCCCCCCTCCTTCTTTGCACGAGTTACCTTAGGTGCCAAGAGAGTTCCCTCACAGAATTTATTGTAGCGATCTTAATTAAATTAATATTCCTGAGTGCAAGGCTACTGGGATCTGAGGCTGGTATGAGGTTCATCGACTTTCACTTAGAGGGTAAAGTTTCCAGTTTTCACTCTCACGAGGCAATATGAAAAATTTATGACAGAAGCAGGAGAACTCTTGCTAGAGGCAATGACATCCCTGTGCAATTAAAACACTTTCAAGTGTCTTTTTTTTCCTCCCTTCTCCTTCCACTCATCTTAGAAAACAATATACTGAGCAACTTTATTCTGCACCGTACATTTTTAACTTAAAGATCTGTAGGCAGTTGACAAATTATAACCTGATCATAAAAATTTTCTTACAGTTTGAAATGTAACATATTGTACAAGGTTATGGCCAGATGGTAAGGAGCTTTTTTCTTCTCTCTGTTTTTCCTTTCTTTTAAGAAAAACAGTTTAAAGCTTTCAAGCAGCAGAAGAAACTCCCTCCACAAATAGCAACAGAGACCCTGCCTGCACTCCTAGGAGATCACAGCCATTACAATGGGCCCCTTAAGGAGCAGTTTGGGAAAAGGGCAAGGCTGGATCCCAGGGCTCCCAGGTTTCATGAATGCTCTGTAGTTCTGGTGGGACCCGACTCTTGGAACATCCCTGGGGGCAGGTTGGGATGTGTAACTGCACAAGGTAGTGTCACCCTGCTGCAACTCCTGCAATATTCCTCTCAGAGCAGCAAATTTTCAAAGCAGCAGGGAGAGCCCTTGGCTGCCCCACACCCTTGGGCAAGTCCCAGCATTTCTGAGAGCCAAGCTTTTGATTCTTAGCAGTTTCAGGATGGGATGCCTTTGAAGAAAACTTCTTTATTCTGTCTTATTTTGCAGAGCTGAGCAACTGAGGGCTTTGGGGCAGTCAGCTTCTTTGTAAACTATCATCCAACTATTCCTGTGGCTGCAAACTATGGGGAATAAAGTAACAATAAATACTTATTAACCAACACCACACAATAGTTTCTTTCTTACCTCACCAGAGGACATAAATTTTTTGCACAGTGCATTGCAGAGCACACTGCAGTAACCAGAGCTAACTCTGTAACTTGGGAACAACAGAGACTATTCTTTCAATGACTGTACATTCCCCTTAACAGCATGTGCCCTGAGAGAAAAATTTACTTTAATATCTCACACTTAATTCTGAACATGCTAATCTTTGTTATCTCTGAATAGCTAACATCACTGCAATGCAGTGGTCTTGAAAAAAAAACCTATTTATTAGCCCAGAAATCAGAAATAATGAAAAAAGAAAGCTATAACTTCTTAAACTTGCTTCAGAATTTAGACCTATGTGGTGCAAAGAATGCAAATATTACTAATACCCACTAGCTGATCTAAGCAGAGCTGTTAAATGCTGCCTTACCCTGATCATAATGGCAGTAATATAAATAGGCTTTGAATAATAGTTGCAGAAAGTTGCACATGGTGAAATATTATGAGTCTAAACTCACTTTCATTCTAAGATAAATCTCCTGATTTGTCTTTGGAAAGATTTGAAAAACCCCCACCTTAGTCTACCCTGATATTGCCTTTATTTGTCTCTGCCCTGCCACCACTTCCCTCCTCCTCCCTCTCACTGTAAATTCAGTCTCTTCTCTGGCAACACTTCAGGACTGGGGCAGTGCACATAGGCAGTTCAGGGAGCCAAAGGAATAAACAACCCACATCTCCATCCTCAGCCACAAGCCCCAGAGACCCATCCTTTGCCCAGAGCAAAGGTCCTCTGGACACAGAAGACACTGAACAAGGGACAGGTTCTGCTTTGCAAAACCCAGGAGCGATGGAAAACTGCCTGCACCCACACCTGTACCTGTGGGCTCATGCTCTTTGTCAGGCCAACAAGCCACCTCCTGGGACAGCATTAGTGGCTATTCTAATTCTCATGTAAGTGCCTCAGTGTGGGGCAAAGAGAATGTACTGCCCCTGAAAATGGACAGCAAAACATCTTTGGCACATCCTACATTAACAACACTGCAAAGACAAGATGTTGTTTATCACACTAACCAGAAAGGTCCCTCTGTTCCTTCTTGCTGCTGCCAGTGACTGGCACCCATCTGTTACCTCTCACCATACATTTGGATCATTTGCTCTTGTAGCAATGAAGGTCTTTCAGAATTTTCTTTACCACACAGACCATTTTCTCATTCCAAACTGTGCTCTTAAGTCTCAACCACTCTGCAAATAGTAAAGCACAAACCCCACTAGAGTTTACTTACCTTGTAGAAGATTTCTCTGCGTCCATGGCATGTATGTGAGAAGAGGTCAGTGGCAGCAACTATCACTTCTCAAGGAAGAAACTTCTCCTTCAAGAGACACTTTCCTGATTGTCCTCAGCTGCATTGAATAATACACAGTGAATAATACACAGCTTCAGGTGTGTAAGGCCTTCAGGTGTTATGTGTCACTCTAATGAGGGGCAGTCACTCTTAAGTCAAACATACAGGAGATGGTATAGATAACCCTTTAAGCCAGAGCTAAAGGAAAATACAATGTATCTCCTCATCAGCAGGGACATCTTGTGAAAGACATGTGGGCTGGTCTCTAGGATGAGTCCCAAGAGTAGACAGGGACTAGATCCCCTCTTAAGAGGTGGGCATTTCTGAGTCTGTGCTTCCTCAAACAGAAATCCCAGCTCCTGGGAGAGAGGGAAGGGAGCAGGTTTTGGATGCAATTTCAACAGCTGAACCAGGGTGCAACTCCACTCAACCATCAAATGTGTGTCAAAGAGGAAAGCAAGCAAGGCACTGCCACAGGGCAAGGCTCTGAGTACACCTGACCCCGTGCCATTTGCTCACACGTACAATGACCATCTCAGTGAGAGCTTGAGTTTAAATGTATGCCCCAGAAGTAATGTTTTATATATTGATCCGATCCTTCATAGCCTACAGTATAACTCTAGCACACTGATGTATGCGTAACAGTGCTTGACTGTTCAATTCATATGAAAAGCCTGTGCAATGAACTAAAACTTTGTAAGGGTAACATTTCTTAAATACACAAAGAAAGGGTGGAGGGAGAGACTGCTTTGATGATTGTTAGTGTCACAAGTTAGCTGAAATGTCAGTTCACCAGACAAGAAAGAGAAGACTGTGATGTTGCCTTTTTGGAATGTACCAAAGTATTAAACTTCTCATCTGAAGCAACCTTGAACCAATTCTAACCATGCTGTCAAGAGACTCCTACAACAGACACAAAGATAAACTGAGATAGCAGCACAAAGATGAATTTGAAAAAAAAAAAAAAGATAACCACTGGACAGATTAACTCAATATTGAGAAGGTGGAGATGACAACATAAAGTATAAAAAAGCAGGAACTCTTTTGCTTTCTCCAAGACATCCCTGTTAACATTTCATGTTTCTGAGTAGTGACAGTTGCTTGGCTTAGCACAAAATCAGGAGCATCTTATGCATTTTTTTCCCCAATAAAGAATTCATATAAACAAACTGTGAATGTTTGAACATCATGTCCTTTCTTATAAAGATGGGGTTTAAAATCACCCTCACCACCTCCTCTATGCAATTCCCTCACCTGGAAGTTGTCACACCCACAGCTTGAGGCAATCACTCCTACCACCTTCAGTAATGGGGCAAAATAAGAAGCTCAGTTCAACAATCTCTGTATTAACCTCAGCTGAGCACAGGCACAGAACAGGAACGTCCTCAAGTATTTCAGCTGCTTTCAAAGTGACTGCAAATTTCGGTCCCAAATTAGAAAAATATGAGAGTAGAGCACCAGATGGGGTTAAAAGGTCTAGAATCACATACTTCTATCATGGATGTCATGGTAAATCTGTCCAATCATACAGCTTGCCTGTGCTTCAATGTTTCTGTGTAAATGGTGAATACAGCACTCCTTTACCTCATAAGGGATTTGTGAGGGTAACTGGCTTGAAAGCACACGAGCACCTCAGATAACACTGCAGTCAGGAACTACACAACATAAATAAAGGATAAATTGGACAAAAACCTGAGACAGGCACCTTCACTTCTTCTGACATTCTTTCCCTGGCCAGTGGACAGATTAACTTCAACAGTTGCTGCAGCCTAGTTAAAAAAGGCAGGAATTCAGGGCACAAAGGGCAATTGATACTGCATTATATATTTGGCCAATTTAGCCTCAGTGAAGAAATCCATACTCCCCATCTGCACAGTGTTTTGCTAACACAGCATAAGACAAATAGTAACCACCAGCTGTAATAAGTGGAGTGAGGGATGAAGGAATTCACAGAGTTCAGGATAGTTTCCCAAAGGTCAGAAGTTCCCATCACCAAAGCAACACTGGGGGAGATCTGGGACTTCACTTTGAGAGCAAATACAAGCCCAAATGGAAAAATCCTGTGTGAGAGACTATATCATAATTGGTGTAGTGAAAAAAACCCTCTCTTTTTAAGGCAGAAGAAACACACAAGACTATGGAGGTTATAAAAAACATCTTGCACTGTACCAGACCTTGAAATCCTCCTTCTCTTTCAGACTGATTAAGGGAAAAATACTTAGATTCTCTTTTTGTCCTCCACATGGATAAGCACAAGAAATAAAATAAAAGGGGGAAAAAAAAGAGGAGGAGGAGAAGAGGAAGAGAAAATCAATACAAGCTGTCTTCAGTTTAACCAGAATGTTACAGTGAATAGGTTTATGAAACCTCCAGTAAGGAGGAGCACAATTGCTCCCACAACAGCAGAAGTTGCTAAATTTTAGTGTAGTGTAACTTTCTAAGGTGTCATATAACAAAAAGAAAATACAGGTGTTCTCACTGTCCAAGGACACTCCTTGTATTAGAGTGTATAAATTACTAACCTGGAATAAACTCATCTGATCTAATGCAGGGGTTGTGACAGCAATCACTACTATGTGCTACACAAGAAAATATAAACCCTGCCACACACAGGGGAAGAATAAATAGAGATAATAGGGAGTATCTCTTCCTGTCTCTTAGCAAAAAGATTGATGCTCTGAGAGAAGAGTTTACACCCTGTCAACCCTCTTTGGTTTAAGTATATGGATTTAAAACTACACAAAATCATAATTGTATACACTTTCCTGATAAACAGCCCAGTCAGTTTAATTAGCACTGGTGAATTCCTGTCCTTGCTGGTATCTTGTAGCTGTCAGTCCCACAGGGAAATTCTGTGTTATATGAAAACACAGTCCAGCTCTTCATTTCTCTCTCTCTCTCTCTTCTTTTCTTGCTTACACAGATACGTATACATTCTCATTGAAACAGCTCCATGATCCTGCCTGACAAAACTGAGACAGATACCAAGGTACAGAAATGGGGGGCAGGGAAAATAAGCAGATGGTCTTGCTTTACTATGCAGGTGCTGTTCAGCAAGTTTTCCCACCAGTGGAGCTGCTGTATTTTGCACAGTGTTTTCCCAATGCACCAGACAATCAGGACCGGCACAACACGAATGCTGTGCTCTGCTCCGATGTGCTGAGACAGCAGGTTATCGCTGGTGACTCTGAAGCTTGCTGACATCTGACATGAATTCTTGGCATGCTGACTTTTGAAAAATCGATGGGGACAGACCTCAGAGTAACAGAAATAGCTGTGAAGTTTAACACCGCTGAAACTGTTCAGGCTTGATTGGCTGGTGAACATGGAAGGTCAGAAAGAGGAGCACTGGATCCTCATCAGTGGGAACAGAAGCAGATTATTATAGAAAAAATCACTCTGAAGTTTCATAGCTTACTGTTCCTGTGAAATAGCCGAGATCAGGAGATGCATAATGTGCAGCAGACCTCTTCTTTATTAATACAACCTTAAGCTAAGGATGAAAAATGTATATTGGCATACAGAAGGGCTCAATGGAGTGTTATAAAGCCATTGCTTGACCTCCATTTTTGATAATTTTAGAGTACTTCCTAAAAACTTTTGTTAAAGGAAAGATTTTAGCTGTAGCCAGATTGTTGATATTAATTAGATTTCACTCTTAGGCATGGAAGTAGGGAGGGAACTGTTAAACTCCAGGAGAGAAGTACCTATAAATTTAAGTTTAGTTAAAACATGGATGTGGCTTTACTGTTTGCCTTGTTGCAAACAAATTAATGACGTGTCACTTCAATCTAGACCAAATTACACACTAAAAACTGTAAAGCACCTTACTACAGAACTGCTGAAGCTCAGGTTCCGTGTCATCCTGATCATCTATACACCTTAAAGAGGCTCACACAGAGGGAAACATCATTGAGTCAATGGAAATCTGAAGGGATAGCGAATATGTTTGAAAGGCTTTGAGAAAATACCAGAAGTTACATTATAACTTTCCTTTCTAAACATGACTAGGAATACATTGTAACAATGCAAAGACCTAGAGTTAGGCCCTAATTAGGTATGGACAGGGAGACAAATATGGTGCTCAAACTTTGAGTAAAATATCTATAACCTTCTTGTCATGTAAAACTCTGCATAGCCACAATGAAATATTCTCCAAGTAAATTCTCTTCATCCATTCCATGTCTTTGCCATTTAAATCTGATGACTGGAGATTCAGTGTAGTGAAAAAATCTACAAGTATTCCTAGTAGGGAAGTGCCTCATTTATTTACTCATAAAGAACTTTCTTTTGAACATTATTTTGTTCAGTACTATTAAGCCAAGGCATTTTTAAAGTGAAACCATCATAAGCACATACAACCAGAATGCTAATGATTTGTCACACAGAAGAGAAGTCTCCGAGTGATTTGCAAACTTAAAGAAAAGATGCTTTCCCTTGTAAAGTACAACAACATAATTCTCAGGTCAGCGGTCCTGTGGTGTAATGGAGAGCACCCCGGTCTCTGAATCCAAAGGTCGCGAGTTCGAGTCTCAGTAGGGACCGTCCCTGGCAGTTCAAGCCTCCCTGTCATCCCATCCCGTCAGATCTCGGATGCTCAGCAGGGTCAGCGCTGGTTAGTACCGGGTGCTGTGACAGTCCCGAGGACTTCCCTGTCACTGTCCAAGCTTGCTCGGCCGTGGCAAATGAACCTCAGGACTTAAACGGAGGGGCCAGTTCTGCACACGCTGAGCCTCACCTAAACAATCCACTGCACAGGCTGGAAGGGCACACCCACGTGGGGAGAGCCCTTCCCAAATCTTTGTTCGCCAAGATTGGCCATTATATTATTATTATATGATCTGGTTCAGGTTTGCACAAAGCCAGCTCTGTTGCAGGACCCCCCTTACTCCACTGTGTTCTGGGATTACTCCAGTGCTTCCCCCAGAGCTGTGGGAGGACAGGAAGGAAAGGGAGGAATGTCATCTGCAGGTTCTAAAACTACAGGTTTCAAAAGGCTGAAGCTCTTTGATGGGCACAGTACTGATTGTCAAGTGGCCACACAGTGATAACCATTTTGCAAGACACCTGTGCACCACTGGCTCAGTTGAGGGGTCATTTTTAGACCAGCAGATTTTAGAAAGTTCTGGATACAATAAACCAACAATATGAAATCAATCCCAGACAGTAAAAATAAGTGTCAAAGCAAATCTGACTGAGTGCAACAATAATAAACACCCTATATTGCACAGCGATGGGTCAGAACACACAATACCCCAGGCAGTATCTGCCTTGCTATTTTTAGAAGAACAAGCCATCGTTTTTGAACATAAAATTCAATACATTCCCAGCAAAATGGGTGGAATATGTGCATGTCCTGCATCTCCAATGTCTCTGCAGAGCCTCTTGATTCCTCCTTGGCTGTTTCTATGGGTGAATCTCTAGTGCCAGACATCAGACCATTACTTCCTAGCATGGTTATTTCTGGAAATCAGAACAATTTGCTGCCTCTGAAATATCAAGCTCCTCTCTCAGATGTTATGCCTCCTACTAAAACAAACAGAGATATTTATGGCAAACATCACTGAAATATAGCACATGCAACAACAACATCAGTAACAACAAAGGAATTATTTAAAAACATGATTTGAAAATAAAATCCGTTTGGGGAAGACAAAACCACATACTGTCAGTATCCCTTTCTTATTTCTCCTTTTTAAGACAGTAGGTGTCATGCATAATACAGATTTCTGTCTTTGTGCTGTTGACAGCATTTAAGAAAACAAAAAACACAGCAAAACAAGAAACTCCTAAGATCTGAAATTGTAGGAAACCCACCAGATGGACTGACTTAGTGTGGGAGAGAAAGAATCTGACTATAAATGTCATCTTTTGAGAGTTTACCTCAAATTAGATGTTCAGAAGCAATTGAATTCCTCTTTTTCTCTGAACAAAATTATGCTTCTAAGAAATCAACAACAAGGATCTACCAGTCTTGTGATTTCAAGGACAGTGGATTATTTCAAGAGCGGTAAATTCCCAGAGGCATAAACTCTTTTACTGTTATGTGAGGATTTATAATACACTGGCAGTGAATAAACCCACTGAAGATCTGGATTGATTAAGAACAGCTTCACCCACGAGATGACCAGCCTTCACTGAAAGTATGGAACAGTGACAAAGGTTCTTACCTAGAAATGATGAATTTCTTGAAAGGCAGAGAACCTTGGTAACAGTCCCAAGCCCAGAGTCACCTGCATGGCTTGCTCCGTGTGTAGCCTTAGGCTGATGTTTTGCAAGTGTACAAATGTTCAATATTCTTAGCCCTGCCAAAGGTGCCCAAGTTAAAATTCTTCAGATCCGCTCCCAGAAGTTTTCTCAAAAAAAGGCACAGTCAGAACAACCAAGTTTCAGGGGAGACAGGAGGCTGAGAGCTGCTCCAGAGGTGCTGCATGATGCACAGGACCATCAGGGAAAGTTGATGTGCCTCTAACAGGACATTCTGAACACTCAGGATAGTGCTGGAGGCCTTCCCAGTCCCCTGAGCACTTTGCAATCAGGAGCGAGACAAGACAGTTTAAAGATACATCATCTTCTCTTCCACTGGGCTTTCAGTCCTTACAGCACAAACAGAGTCAGTCCTTTTCATCTCACAACCCAGTGTTTAATTCATGTCTCCCTCCACTGACTTCAGCAAGTCATTCTTGCAACTTTCTAAATAGATTTAAAGGAACATAGACCATAAAGTCTTGAAATTAATAAGTGAGTTCAGGAAAAATAGCTTTTTAACATAAACCTGAGAAAGGAGGTAAAATTAAATGTGTTCCATGTACTTATTATTCTTAAACTTCATTGGCCTCTTGTATTGAAATACCCCTTGTTTTACTTCATTTATTTACATGATAATTATTCCACTGTTTATCTAATTCAAATAGGTCATGAGTGCATCTTTAGAATCCAGGTCCTTTCTCCAGGTATTCTGTATAATGAGCAGTCACACAGAGGCTCAGGGCACAGTAAGACTCTTGATTTTCATTTTAGAGAGTCAAAAAATCTATATTTGGATTCAATAGTAATTAATTATTACAGATAATACATTCAAAGAAATTTTGAGTTATGAGTAGTTTTAACAATCACAAATTAATGTACTTTAATATGTAAAAAAAAAAAAAATCAATCAGTAATCCAGAGAATTACTATTGAGGTGGTGGGTTGTTTTGGTTTCACCTGGCTGCAACCATTTTTTAGTCACAGCATCCATCCCAAAGTTGTTACAGCACATTCACCACCTCAGCCCCCCAAGATCCCACCACCCAAACTCAGTTAGGGAGGAGGAGGAGAGCCTCAGACCCAGCTCCTACCAACTCTTTTCTAAAGGCTCTCTGTACTTCAGTTCCTCATCTCTCAGACAGGATAACACAGTGACAAGGTCTGGGGAGTTCAGTTACTGTGGAAAACATGAGAACAGAAACATCACTGACACCGAGGGCAACCTCTGATCTCAGAAATCCAGGGACCTGCTGTCCACAAGCACTGAGTATCATGTTAAGAGAAACCACTCTCTAAGAGAAAGCAAGAAAGCACTGTCCTTTACTGGCCCCTTTGATTTTATCACCTCTCACAGGATCAAGTGGTCCTTTCAAAATCTGAAGATTTGAAATATTATGGCCACACAACATTAGACAAGGAAAATGCCCATCCCGCCCCCTCCATCTTTTTTTTTTTTTTTTTTTAATGCAGAATGCAAGGAGAAAAAAGTATCACATTTGAAATAATCACATTTGTGAAATCCTTATCAAGACGAATTCTGAGGATGGAATTACTACAGGTAAAAAGTCTCTGTCCCTGCTGATTTGTTAGGTTGTGGCACTGCCTTTTTCTCTTTGAAGCTGCTATTGGGTCGTGAAAACATAAAATGTCAGCCTGCTGTCTTTCCAGGACTCTAATTCTACTGACTCCAAAAAGAAAATATCCTGCTTATGGAGTTACTACTAGTTTCTATTCAGAGCCCTAATTGGATGGAACAAAGACTGAAAATTAAAGCAATGGTGCTATTAGTTTTTTTTTCTTGATGCTTTTTCACTTATAAGCACGAGGCTATTCATGGGGCCATCTAAGGGTATGTAAGAACAATATTTTGTGGGCCTTTCTAATGCAATATCTCTCCATACAGAACTGCAATGTCAATTATGTGAAAACATTACTAAAGCTGGGGCTGTACAGTCAGCCTTGTACAGGAGATTTAGAAAGCACTGACATTCCTCTCCAGACTTTTTTCAACACTGTTCATTTGTATTATTCTACTGCACAGAAAACTTGTTTGCAGATGACAATTCTGCAGGGCCAGGCACAGAACAAAAGCCACTCACCAACCCACAACTCAAAAGAAAAGCTACTTTCCCTCTGAACTTGAGCTGCCTGCCCTGAATCACGTGTTTCAAATAGAAGTCTGGATATTTGAAACTTCATGAATAGAAAACAAAAAACATAGATGTAATTAGAAAACATCACAAAACAGGTTAGAAAGATCATGTACTATAAACAGGTGAGATGCAACTTGTCTATTTTTCAGGTTTTCCCCCAAGTAAAAAGAACTCAGAAGACCTCACATTTTATCTTAAATCCGAGGACAAAAGGTTTACTGACATAACAGAACAAATCATATTAGAAGAACACACTCAGTCTCTCTCAGGATGCACAAACCAGACCTGCTGCCTTCCAAAGAGCTCCTTTCCATGCTATATCCGTGCACAGAGAGATAGTGAGAGCAGAAGGACCACCATCCAACTGGACTATGGCATTCCAGAACTGTATGACTTCAACTGCAAGTTTTTTTTTTTTTAATCTTTTGGGTCAATGGTTGGCATATTCCAGGAGACACAGACAGAAGTTAAAGAAGTAGGCTCCTTCCAAGGAGCTGGTCTCCAAAAGCACAGTGCAGGGTGACCTTACTTTATTCACATTTTGAAGATTTAAAGGCATGTATTCACATTAGAGATACTTCTGTTTCTAACTTAAAATGAATGATTCACCTGATAGAACTCCAATCCTTTTACAGCACTGAAAGTCAGCTCTCCTAATGAGGACCAGTAATTGTAGATTCAAAGACTGCCCAAACCAGCCAGCAGGAGATAATATGTAATATGTAACCACAGGAAAAGCAAACTGGAAAAAGAAAGACCACTGGCTTTCATAAATCATTTTTTGACAGGAAGGTTATTTATCATGGGAAATAAGTTTAATCAATAATAGAGTGAAACAACCTTAATAAAAAAGGGAATCAAGCTCTGTTCTGTTGGAGCATTATAATTAATGTGGGTAGGGGGAGAGAGAAGAGGCAGAAAGAATTGTTACAGAGAATTGTTATTATCCTGACAAATGGATTCTGGATTGTTTCTAAAAGTTCATTTTCATCTTGCAGCTGTGAATGAGAAAGGACCAAGAGCTGCATTTTGTTTTCTAAGAAGTAATGGGAAATTTTGAGGGAGGTGCCCAATTAAGGAAGAGTTATTCAAGTGATGAATAGAGTGTTATTTGATCTCAAAGGAACGATGTAACCAGTCATGATTATATTAAAAACCAGCTTCCTTAAAAGAGGAGGGGAGACCAAGTTTTTCTCAATCTATAGTTGTATGCAAACCAAGTGGTTGTTTGGTTGTTTTTGTTGTTTGTTCTTTTTTTTTTCCCAACAGTGATCATTTTTATTCTGGGTTGATTGATTTTACAAAGATGAGAGGAAAGGAAAAGCACTCTAGAGAAATTTTGGAAGCTTGATGAAATGAAATATTTTCATCTACATTAATACCCAAGTTCTTTTGCATTATAGTTACTGTTTCTTTAGTCACTTTTCATTTATCTTTCCAACTATTTTTACAGGTAGATGATAATTCCATTGTATTTTGAAAACATTTAGCAAATTTTCTGAAAAAAAAACATTGCACAACTTCATTTGCAAAAGAAAAAATCTACATACAATTACAATGTTATTATTCATCCCAATCAAAGGGAATATATATCCTAATCATAAAACACTTTTTTTCAATCCACTTGGCCATATCATCAATAGAAATATAAAAGAATAGCACTGTTAAAGTTTAATAAAAAATTCTAAGACAAAATTCCTATCTAAAGCAAAATCACAGAATGAAAGAAATCCCAGTCCCTGAGGGAAGTTAAACAATTTAGTTGCAATTTTTTTTGTGGATGACATACAGTTACATTAATCCCCAAAATACATTCCTAGGAAGAAAGAAAATACATGTAAAGGTAAGAAGGATAAAAATTGGAATGGAGGAATGAACAACAAATTTGCTGGACTGACTCAGATTCTGTATTTCAGTCAAGATGTCCAAAATTCCTGAAACTCAGAGTTTACCTTAACCCATAAGGGTAACTCTCTGCCAAAAAAAATCCCAACACTCCAAAGGGTTTATTAATTTAATAATCAATTTAATGATTAGCTTGCCTAGCTTAAACTTTTGAATTTCAGAAGAGTGGCTCTTCTGTCCTCCAGCAGATATTTTGTTCCTGTTCCCAATCCCTCCCGAGCTCCACTCAATATTCCACTGAGTTTTCACACACAATCTACAGACAAGCCACAGGTCAGCAAAAGCAGAGCAGCAACATCATTCTCATCCAGGAGAGCATTCGAAACCCTTTTAAAGTGTTCCCAGACAATTTGTGAAGGGGGAGAAAAAGATTATTAGGTATCTTATCTGTTACAAATTATCCAGCAGCTGAAAGAGCTGCAAAGCCAATTGTTTTTGGAAGGCAGCTGTTGAGAACAACACAACTTTGAATGCTTTATTGTGAAATCCTTAACTTTTTATTTTGTCTCAGGATATAAAAATATTTTCAGTTAACTTTTTATACAAGCCAGACTGTATTCTAAACTCAGTTTTCATTCTGCTTGATCTTACCAGGATTAAATTGACAATGGCTCTGGAGACATTGAAGAAGCCAGATCAAGATCCCTATTCTTCAGGAACTAATTATTTTTCCACTCCAAATTTGTATCCTGAGGTGTCTAGAAACTGGTAGTATATCTTAAGACATAAAGTGGCAGTAAAGAAATATAAGTGTCAGGTTTTGCAAGTGTTGCACCCTAGGCCAAATCCCTATTCAGGTTCCACTGGGAACAGTTTCATTATCCTCATGCATGAAACCAGCCCAGAACTCAGCCTGCTCTTCTTTCTCCATCCAGCATTGTCACCTAGCCACAGCCTCCTGGCTCCAAGGAAATGCTCAGCATTTCTTCCTTCATATTCTGTTTTACTGCACAACATCAGTGATGTAGAGCTGGGCTACTGTTAATTTAATTACATGGTAGAATGGAGAACGGAACACGTTACTCCAGTGTTATTGATAGTCAGCAGCAGCACCTACTGGTACCCTCATCCATTCCCTCTGGAGAATGTCCCACTTTAATCATGCATATTGCAGCAGTGCAATGTGCTTCCTACTCCTTTTACGGCATCACATTGAGGGGGTTTCTATTTATCTCTTCAAGAAATGCACGGACTGCTCTACTTGTTGTAAATGGGAAACAGAGAAATGGAACCCAGTAGTATATTAGTGTGCACTTGTTTTGCAGAAGTCATTAGAGCTGTAGAAGAGGAATCTTTACTCTGCTGGGAAAGACCTGGTGATAGTGATTGACCATTTTTTCCCTGGCTTGCAGTAAAACATTTATTCATAATACATGTTTAGTGCTGCAGGTGGCATTGTTACTGTTCAAAGAACCCAACTCAGCATATAATGTGGTCGGCACTTCATCTTCCTGAAAATGAATCTTGAAAACTTCTTGAATTATACATCTCCTCCTGCTTTTCAGTGGATCCATAATTTTCTCCAGAAGATAAATTGCGGACAGCAGCACTGATGAGAATTAAACTAGCAAGGTTCATGTTAAGAACATAGTCAGTAAATCAAAAGCTGAAAGTAATGTCAGAGATTCAAAATCGTAGACTGACAATACCCTGAGATGCTGCATATGATGGAGTCTGGTAATGAAGTCATGAGGTTAAACACCAGCCTTTCATTCCATACCCACATTCTCAAGTACCATAAACCTGCATTCCTCCTAGAGCAGTGACATCAGCCTTGGTGCATGTATGGAGGAGAAGGAAGCCTCAGTCAACTAATTCTGAAAGAGTCCGTGTTCAGTAGCCAGAAAGTTAATCCCTTCAAATGTTAATAATTCAAATAAGCACAAAGAGCTTTGGGAAGTTCATCCTGGGTATATTTCCTAGCATGACAAACACAACAAAACAATGCAAAGAAAATGCCTTATCTTTAGAAAATATTTTTTCTTTCTAAGAAAAAAAATCACCCTAAAACCATAGTAAAACCTGTCACTGCAAAGCCATCATGTTCACCTTTAGGAACAATCATACTGATCTTGTTTAACTGACATCATTCGCTAGTGGTGCATGGTACCTATATCAATTTATTGTATAAACATGTTCATAACACCTTTCTTGTTGAATAACCCCCTCCAAAATCTTTGGTATATCAATCCCATTCTGTCAGTGTGAAGCACACACTCTGCTCCAGTGGTTGTTTCCTTATCACATCTGTAGGAGAGAAAAGACCTCCAAGAAAGGTAGAAAAAAGGTTTCACATCCTTTTTCATTTTATATTTCAGCCTTCAATTACATGCCCATTCCTCTCCTTGTGTCATAAACTGTTCCACTTCTGTGTTCATGAATAATTTGCCAAGGAGAAACACACATGGGGCAAACACTCAGCAGGGATTTAGCTGTGTGAGTGTGCTGGAGTTGGTAGGAGCACTGCAGCTCTGTCTCTGCACACACAGACTCTTCCCCCTGGGCAGTGCTTTAGGCTTCCATGAGCATCAGGCTCCAGGGAATCGATGGGCTCCATTCCCACCTCAGTGCATCCACAATTCTCTGTATACGGGATTTACATGTGGCAAGATAAGACACTAGCCTTAGTTTACAGAGGTAACTATATTAACTCATGAAAGAGAACTCACACCTTCATGCAGCAAGTAATTTTCCTCTTCTTAAATGAGATCTGTGTGGAATTTAGTCCTTGTGGAAACAGCCTGTCAGCTCTAAACATCACATTCCTAGTTTGCCTGCAGAACTGACACAGGACAGATGGAAGCACCATGACTGTCCTCCACAGAGTTCACCAAAATCTCTCAGCCTTAGCCAGAATAAGAGGGTAATTCAAACTTTGTGTCAATAAAATCATCACGAGCTTACTGAAGTTTCCCAATGCAGTGGTGAATTCTGGGGCATATAAAATAGGGGCTAAATCAAATCCAGCAATTTTCCACTGCTCTGATACATGCTTCCAAAAGAGGAAGAATTTAACAAACCAGAGCTTCAGTTGATATAAATCAGCACCATTCCACTGAAGCTAATGCAGCTGCATTGATTCACAGCCACTGAATTCTTGGACTCTGGTCTCACAAATATGATAGAAAGTTCCATTTGCTAATGTAAATATATATTGATGGTTTATCACGTAAATTTATTCAGGAAAATGCATGAATCAGTGCTGCTTTTTTAGTTATAAATCGCTATAACAGGTAGGAATAGGTTTTGAGCTTTTAAAAAACCCAATAATATACATACTTCAGTCCAGCAGCAATCCCTTGAGTATCCTGTTGCTTTTAAAAACACCTTTTTCCTTAGTGCCCCTCTCCTGCTGCAAGACCAGAGACTGCACCACCACTCCTATGACCATAGACAACAAATTTAAAACACCCTTAATTGGAAGCTGAAAAAACTAAGCGTGCTGCACAATGGCTGAGACACAAGACTTATGGTTGTTTACTGTAACACTAAGACAGTCCCATTAACAAGAATGATGGGAAACTGCATCCTGGCATTATTCTTAGCAAAAGACTTGACAAATATGTTTTGTAAATGAAGGAACTACAACAGAGAAAACATATAATACGCTTTTCCCCCCTTTTTCCCACTGAAATGGTTGCATGTTTAATGCTTTATACATTATTCAAGGCTCCATTTTCCAAGGTTCATCAATACCCTAGTCCACAGCAGCTAGAAGCTTGTAACAACTGACAAATGTAGACAAACATGCTGCTTAACCCAAGAACAGTGGGTCAGAGAACAAACAGGAAAATTTATTGTCTTTGCTATATTACTGTTGGAATGGAGAATTAAATGAATACCATACGTTATAGCTTATCACTTACAGTATGAGTGTATCATGAACAGCCCAGCATGTCCCACTTAAATAATACTGATGGATAACATTCAGGCAGCTTTTGTTCACTGCTGAGGTTTTGTCTTGTCTACATGTTGTTTATGCTTATTTAGGGTGAGAGAAAGAGACAAAAGAATAGCAAAAGCCATGCAAGGGGCTCACACAATCCCCTTCCTCGGTGTGTCCATGATGAATCTAGACTGTGCCTACTGCAGAAGTTATTGCAAAGAAATATAGAAGTCTTCTTGGGATAAAAAGTGGATTCCACAATATATTCTTAGACCAGACATTATATTATTTCCCAGCTGCACTTGTAAGCAGCTCTGCAGAGGACAAAGGAGGAAAAGGAGGGGGAAAAATGGTGGTGGGGGGAGAAGGAATATCAACCTGAGTTTTATTGCCTCTGCCTGCTGGAGAACTGTAGGGAGATTAGCAATAATTTTTATATTCAGCACAGTACCTCTGAAGGTGACTCAAGAACTTGTGTGAACTGGAATTCTAGTAGAGTAGAAGCAAACCCTCAAACCTGGGGTGCTCTTTCTTTCCTGCCCTCAGTCTGTTATACAGCCAGAACATTCCACCTGTGCAAGGCAGGTTAGACTCTCCTCTCGGTTGGGGTGTGGGGCATTAACATCTCCAGCACGATCTCTCCTCGTGTGAGGAGATCAGATTGCCTGAGGATCCCATCCCACACTGTCATCACACCCTTGCAGCTTTCTCCTGGTGTGGTGCGAAGGGCAAATGGGTAGGAAAAGGTACAGCATTCTCAAAAATGTAACTCAGAGCCATTTTCTTTTTTTTTTTTTATCTTGCTATTGTGCCACACAAAACTGCAGAGCAATGTAGAATCAAGCCCCACATAAAAGAAATTATATAACAGCAACAGGCATTGGGCTATTATTAAGCCTTTTGCTGTTCCATAGAAAAATAAAAATCAAAACAACTCCCTCTCCCCCCCAAAATGTAATTTTTCCCTAAGTAATTGAAGACAGTTGTGACCGAAAGGTCAGATTTATAATCTTTGGTAATTTAAGTTGCTAATATTAACCACAGGAATTAATTTGGTCTGACACCTTTACAAGCAGGTTTTTACCAATAGAAAGAAGATATTCCCAACCCAACACGAATTAAAGAGTGCTTGTCTACTCACAAAACTGTATCATTTTAATTAAGATTTTGCAGTCATCACTTATTACTTTAAATCTGACCTATATCTCAGTAAGGGAATCTAAGTTAACAAGTCAGGTTTGAATAGATTGGAGTTCCTTACACAAATCACAGTGATCTTAATGAAGCAGCTCAATATTCCATCTGTATTTACTCTAGCATGATCTCATGATGTACAGCAAGCCTCCAGTGAAAAGTATTTTAAAAAGGAATGCTCCTTCAAAAAGGAAACAGGATGGGATGAGTTCAAAATGGGACTGAGGTCTCCAGCTCTCCGTGGTCCAAATCTCATGCTGGTCAAGATGACCCTAGTCAGCAAAATATCACATGGGGTTGATTTCTATGCTTGTGTAAACAGGTTCTTTAATATACACTGCTCCTTATAATCACTAGGTTTATGGTTGGCATAAATGAAGGATGCAGATACTTACTGAGGTACAGAAAAAAAAAAACCCCACAACAAACCCCCCCCATCAACCCCAAAACTATCCAGTCCTTGGAGTTGGTTTACCTAGTAAACCCAGCTTGTTCACATTTTTCCCACTGGCCCTTCCCAGCACTAATTTTCAGCCCAGTGTCCCAGCAATCTGTGGTTCCTTAAGGCTGCCAGTTGCTTATGCAGACCACAGTAAGAGTCAGGAGCTGTTCTGGTTTGTACTCAACTTGGCTGAATATGTTTTCCTTTTCAACACAAAAACTGAATTAGCAAGGCTGGTCAACTTACCTCTACGGAATTACATGAGGAAACTGAGGCTGTTAAATCACATACAAGGTGGGCTGGGGTTGGCGCTAAAAAGTTTGGTTTACTCTGCTCTAAACTGAAAATCAGAACCACCAAAACTGTCTCCTAACCTTGGGCTGATGATCCAACAACCACCGAAGGGAATCTCTGAGAGAGTCACTTGATCCAAAAACTTGTTTCCCAAACTTTGGCAGATTGGTTTGGGCATCTTAAATACATTTCCTCTTGAGACACCTGTACTTTATATCTAATCTGGCATTTATTTGCCTCCACTGTAGCTCTCTCACTGCAGTGTATTATTAGGCTATGACAAAACTCTAACACCAGATTTGCATTCCAGAAAGTCACCAGACAGCAATCCTGGGATATGACTGCTAATCAAGAGACTGGTGACATCTGTAGCAGAGCAGATGGTAATGTTCCACAGGTCCTGCTGCAGGGGCTCTCAGTTTTCAAGGCAGTTCTTGTAAATTTAGAAACTTTGATCTGTACTCATTAGCACTCAAGAAGATCACACAGATAGCTAAGCACAGACATGGACCTTCAAGCACAAAGGGCATGGAATTCCCTGCAAAATAACCAAGTGATAAACTCCCACACCCAAGCCACAACACATGACTGTTGTCCCAGCTGTGCCCACTGGTACTACCACCAGAAGGAAGAATTTGGCTCTGCCATGCTTGTAGCTCCCTTCAATTGGAGGCAGCTGCCAGATTTACTCTCATCTTTGCTGTACTAAACATGCTCAGGTCCCCAACCCTGTATACACAAGTCATGTACTCTGTGCCCCAAACTAACTGGATAACCCTCCTCAGGACCCTGTCCAGTTTCTCAGTATCCCTCATGAGCTGTGGGTCTCAAAGCCAGACTCATGCCCTGGGTAGGGAGACCAGCACCACCAAGAAGGTTGTAACAGCCCTTCTGAACCTGTTTGCCATGCTCAGATGTGTCAGATGTGTGGCTTGTGGTAGCTGTGACAAGAACACACTGTTTGCCTTGCTCTAAACCTTAGTGCCTCTTGGGCAGGGCTGTTTGCAGCTTGGCAGCTCCCAGCCTGAACCAGTGCATGGGCTTATTTTGTCCTGAGGTGCCAAGAGGAAGCCAAATATAAATCTCCAGCTGGCAATATAAGACCTTACAGGTCCACATGCAAGTATTATCATCAGGTATTAACTAATGCTCATGTTTCCCTCGTGATGTGCAGCCACTCTCAGTGCATCTTATCTGTTTGCAAGTTCCATTTAACTCAGTAGAACAACAAAATAGCAATTTGAAAATAAACCCGTCTCAATCTGGTTGAAAGAGCTGGCAACCTTGACAGTGACCCAGGTACATTCCCTTTTGCCCTTCCTGACACTCTGATACCACCTCTGGCTACTGCAAATTCATTTGCCTCCTACTCTGAAGCATTTACAGAGAAATAACCTTGATCTTGACTTGTCACCGTTCCCCAGGCAAATTATTATGTTTTCTTAATATTCCTTCACCCTACGGTATTCAACAATTTTGGTTTCTTGCCTGGGTTCATTCAAAGCTTCAAAGTGCAAAACAAAAATAACCCCAGAAATGTGCAAGTAATGTAATAATCTTTCAAAGATGTTCTGTGTGGAACATAGCTGGAGCAGGGTGGAGGAGGGAAAACTGAGAATGACATGAACCCAACAATATCAAATGAAAAATAATAGTAAGTGAACTGCGTTGCTTTATACTGTAATTCCTAGTGATTAACATCATCATCGACTGGAAAAAACTGATTATCATACAGGGTTAAACATATTTTCAGTTTAGAGGTTCTGAGGCTCAGAAATACCTGCAACACATCACCTTGCATAAACAAAGCACCAAGAGACAAAGTACAGGAACTTTCTGCTTCCTTGCTGAAATTTCCTTTTAAAGGGGAGTTACCTGCTCAGGACCAGGAGTCTGTTCTACATAGTCTTTGTCACAGACAAGAACCATTCCTTTGTCCCAAGGCAGAGACAACAAATCTTTTGACTGTACCCCACACAAGTGGATAGAAGGAAATCTCAAACAATTTTTATTTAAAATATTGCTATCTGAAAACTGGGGGGGAAATGACAGCTGGAGGATGGACAGCAAACAACACTCCCCCCCTTCCCCAAGAGCTGCTTACCAGCCAAAAGCAAGGCAATAGTCAGCCTCCTGCAGAACTGTAACCTTTCCTTTACTACCATTTAGCAAAGGCTAATGCCAGACAATGGATATAAGGGGGGAAAAAAGGTCCTTCAAATAAAACTGCTGGATGGCTGAAAAACAGCCAGATTCAGACAGTTACTACTATGGAGATATTTAACAAGACACCTATTTTGCATTAATTGCTGTTTTAAAGTAAAGTTATTTAACTGTTTTTGTTCTTACCATTTTATTTTTCTATGATGTAAATTTGAACAGTTTCAGAAGTGGGAAAAAACCCAGAAGTATAACTAAGTTGCCTGAAGTTATGATTTGCTGTATTTTTTGCCTCACTTTTTTATTGCACATAAGTGCAGCCTTACTGTGGCTCATAAACAGATGTGAATCTGTCCCTGCTATCCCACCTAACTGTGCAAGGGAAAATAACAGAGCCCTTGGAACAGCAACTGCAGTGATATGCAATGGTTGGGGTGTTGGTTTGTGGTTGTTTTTTTTTTTAATTCTCCCTAGTCCAAACTAAGTCAATTAAAGAGGTGCTATGAACAAAGCTAAAAACATTGACTTTTGAGCCACAGAATAGCCAGGTAACAACTTGAATCCTTCCTTATTTACCTCCCTCCCCTCCTGCCCCCAGTTATATATTAATGGCAGTGCCAGTTATTGTTTAAAAAAAGCAACCATGTTTTCTCCTATTTGTCCTTACAACATCCAGAAGCTCAGCAGAGGTTTTGCCTCTACAAGAAGAGAAATCTGTCTTTGATGACCTCACACAGTCCCTTTAAACCCCTCCTATGGACCTGCAGCTTGTGATCTCCTCTACCACTGACTCTGAAGGCTTAATACAGTCGCCAAGTACCCAAGGATTAGATCCTACCAAGGCATGACACCCACCCCCAAGTACAAGGCAGACCTAGTTATGGCCTTAACACTGTATGCCCATAGCATACATAAGCTGTTTACCCTCATTAAAAACTACCCTCATTAAAAGCTATCCCCAGCTTTGATTAGTTTTGTTATTCTCTAAATGAAACACTCATTTTCCAAATTAATCTTCTGAAAAGAGAAGGGGCAGAACTGAGGCATTATTGGTCTGAGAGCTTCACTGAAGGGTATATGAAGGAATAAACTGATGAATATTTTAATAGGGATAAAAAAAAGGAAAATAAAATTGAATCTGAAAAGAAATCCACCCCCAAAAATCACACGATAACCTCCTTAAACCACAAGTTAAAATTCTTCACTGGCTTTTGACGGCTCCTGTTTTTATTATTAAAGGTTTTGCTGAGAGTCTGCATTTTCATGTTAACATATGAAAATACGTTGACTGGCACAGAAAAACAAACTCATAAATTTCAGCTTTAAGTATCTGTTTTAATGCATTATTGTACTTTATTGGCAATATTCCACCAGCAAATGCCTTTTTATTATTGTATCCCCTCTTTGCAATAAAGAGGGATGCTGTTGACTGGCTTCCACTTTGGGAAATATGAAATCATTGTTTCTTGCTAGCTGTGGGCAAGAAGTAGTTTTCAAACCATGCTAAAGTTGCAAAAGTCTGCTCACAAGAAATATATAGGAAGAAATATGTTAGTACCTTTCATAAATTTTCAATACAGGAATACAGCAAGATCATTTCCAAGCATAAACAGACCCAGCAAAGAAAATATATTATCTTAAATCAGGTATCATTCCCCTGTACTACAAAAGATGGGTTGTTTAATAGCATAAAACAAGTAGACTTCAACCTGGTACAAAATGATAGCTGAGAAAGCTTTAATATTTTACATAAGTAGCCTACCATCTCTGGCTAAATCTTTTATCCCTAACTGAAGCAAAACATGCATTGGCTTCAGAGAAATCTCTGCCTGTCTTCGGAGGGGTTGCTGAATTAATTCAAAACTTTGGAGCATTTCAGTAGCTGACAAAAAAAGTAAAAAGGGGAATTGAGGCATTTATCCCAAACTGCATAAATAGGAAGCAGTTGTGGAAACTACAGACTTTGAGAGAAAGGAAGCAGCAAGGCAGAGCTATTGTTCAGATGTTTGTGTCAGTCCTACCTTCAGTAAAACTTATTGCACACAACTGGAGCTCATCCAGCAGCCAAGTGCAACACTTGTGCCCTTCCTTTGCTTTCCTGTGCTTTCCCCAGTTAATAATACACAGCCCTGCCTTGCATTTCACCAAGCCAGTGATCAAATGGAAAAGCTCTTAAGATAAGTTTTGTGATGCTGAGCAGTAGCATCATCATTACCACAAATTAGCCAACTCACTTTCACTGGGCAAAACCTCCTGTCAGATGTGGTCAGCAGTCAGTTCCCTGCACTGACACACATGCTCCCCCTGCTTTGCCACTGGCACAGCTGCCCTGTGACCTGCTGCATGCTCAGAGGTCCATGGGAACCAAAGCCCTCTTAGCCAAGGAAGCCCAAGGAAGGGCTGAGGACTGTCTTTGACACCAAATCAGCCTTTAAGCAAGGCAATAATACAGGGCCCCTGGTAAACCAGGTTTCACCTGGTGAGATGTGGTCCTGCACAAGCACTTATTCTGCATACAAGTCCCTGAACTCAGACATTCTCTTTGGAAGGTGAAAAATGCACCATGAGCCTGCAATCAGTGAGGTGGAAGTCCTGCTGCTATAGCTATTCAGTAAATAGATGGTTGAGACCCAGCAATTTCAGATATTTTTGCCCTCCTCTTGCTGTTCATTTATGATTAGCTAGTAAGGTCCATCACAAAATGACTCATATTAATATTTAATACACAGGCCTAAGTTAAAACCCAGAATCTTTTATAGGTAACATTTGCATCATTTTTAAGGCAATCTCTTAGCATTTTTACATTTTTCATATGCAGCAGTTGATATGAATATTTTAATTATATCCACTATAAACACCAATGATTTACTGACCTATTGAAAGTTGATTGTAGAAGGCAGCCCTGCCCTACTCTAAGCAATAATTGATGATTTCAGTCTGTTCCAAATGGATTTAGGTCAATTGTGCTATAAAAGTCTTCGAGACTACCTGATGAGCCTCGAGGTTACTTTCCTGGCAGGAACCTATGAAGAAACGTCCTTTGCTTTCCTTGTGTTGTACCTGCTCTGTGGGCAGATACAAAGCTACAGATGGGAAGCTTGTGAACCCATGAAAGCTGAACAGATTCCTAAATTCAGATATAAATTAGGAGTTCTGGTTGTAGAAATGAATCGGTTCCCATTAGCTCTATTTATTCCTGCAGCAATCATTCCTTGGGGATTTTGAGTGTAAGACCTTGCCTGCTGCTCCATAACATGCAGGTCCTGATCCAAAGCCTACAGGAGTTATTGGAGACATTCAACTGACATTGTCAGATATGGTTATTGCCCACATAAAACACAGGTCAGGCTATTTTTTGATACCTGCTTTGAAAAGCGTTTGTTAAGTCTCAAGTGCGTTGTAATCGTGGATCACAGAATAAGACAGTTATATCCAGAACAGGAATGAACTTTGTATTCAAATTTCTTAGGGACATACATGTTTTCTAACATAATAGGCAGGAGTAAATTTATGTGTATAGATGTGTGTGCACACACATAAATATTTAGCAAATACAGGCTTGCTGCAGAAACACTCCTAATTTCACAAGCACTGGAACCAACAATGAATTAGGGTCTGAAATTACAAACTTTAAAATCTGACAGTAGTAGGCAAATGCTGGGCCAGTTATAATTTATATTTCTTGATTTCAGCCATTTCAGAACCTAATCCTGTAATATTGGAGAAATCTAGACAAAATCTAGAGTTTTCCAAAGCACATTTTCAGCACACTCGTGGTTTCACTTTCCTATGTCCTCTGTGATCGCAATAACAAGTATCTTTATAATGTCAGCTCAGTTGGTTAAAACTTGGTTGTAATAATGCCAAGGTCATGGGTTCAATCCCCTATGTGGGCATTGACTTAAGAGTTGGACTCGATGATCCTTGTCAGCTCAGTTGGTTAAAACTTGGTTGTAATAATGCCAAGGTCATGGGTTCAATCCCCTATGTGGGCCATTGACTTAATAGTTGGACTCGATGATCCTTGTGGGTCCCTTCCAATTCAGAATCGTCTGTGATTCTGTGAAATCAAGAGAGAGCATTGGGGAGCTCTCACAGGGGTCATTTATTGCCTACTTTCCACAAGGAGTTTATCTGGGACTCCAGTGATCCCATGGGATTTCTAACAAGCAATGTGACAACACCTACAGGAGATGCAATATTTGCAAATTGGTGAAATGATAATTACAGTGTTGTCTCAGGGAGCAGAAGAGTAAGAAATTTTGCTTATGGAAAACACAGCCATGCCTTGAGGATGACATGGAATCACACATATAAATATCTAGGGCTAAGGAAATGGATATTTGTTTAGGCACTGGGTCAGTATGGTAATTGTTGCACTCTATTTGCCTTTTTCAAGTAGCAGTGCCTGTCCCAGGTTATGACCTTGAAAAAAACCCCAGTGATTCCAGGCTGTAGTTTCTCTCCTGTCTCTAGTACAACATCTCAAAATACAATAGGAAACAATTAATACATCCACACAACTTCTTATGCAGCTCCTTTTCCTACTGACTTACTGAGAACTCCTCTAGTCTGCGTGAACAATATGTGTTATTCATTAGTAAGAAGTAAAAAAGCCCTTGTTGTTATTCTTTTATTTGCATTCAACGTGAACATCAATATTACTGCTCAGAGCCACCATTAATTTTTTTTAACTCTAGCCTGAAATAAAAATCTAATTATAGTACTGCTATGCAAACAGAAAAAACCTTCCATGGTCCTTCTCCCAAAACCTCACAGTCTAAACATGGGAATGTAATGAAGCATAAATAACCAACTCTTGATCAAAAGCAGCTCTGAACTATTGTTTCAGTGGGAATAGATAATAATGAACACATGGCAAGTACCTCAAGAAAATTTACATCTCCACCAAACATTAGCATAAGAGGCACAGCTGAAAAGACACGGCTAAACTCATAACAATTTGTTGTGCTTGTCTGTAAAGCTGGAATTTAAAAAATAAGATTTGCCTTGATTTCTGAAACATTCTTCCTTTCTAAATGGAAGGTTCTACCAGCTAACAACGAATCTCAGAGACTTGAACTTCCTGCTTCCCAGCAGCTCTCAGTAATGTCCATTACTTCCATCTATTTCAAAAGTTCTCTTGTTCAAAAGTTCATTCAATCTTGATGATCTCAGATCAACCACGTTATTCCCTGTCATTATTTTGTCCTGTATTTCCAACACTCCAACAGACATCATGTGACCACTAGGGAGAAAAAAAGCTATTTGCCAAATGGCAGTGAGACTTCTTCCAGATGTGATGACACACATCTGCACCTCACCAGCCCACAGGCCGGATGCTCCCGGGCTCAGACCTTGCCTGGCAGTACCTGCAGTGCCACGTACCGCAGGTCCCAATGCTTGGCACCAATGCCATTAAAATGGGAGGATTTCTACTCTTCCCATTTATTCTCAACTGCAAAGTGTCAGATATCCCAGGTGACAAAATCAAATGGGTGAAAGGTGATCTATGATACGTTTTTCCACGCAAATGTAATTTTCTTTTCCCCATTTGGATATTTCATATCCAGATTTCAGTGTGGGCACCTCAGAAGCAGAATTTCCTTCAATGCAAGGAAACTGGACAAAGAGCAATTTAAATGAGTTTGGTGAGTGTGGTATCTGCTTTAGGTGCTCCAAATTCCTCTTGCAGACATACAAATAGTCTAAAAATCAGCCAGTCTGGGATAAACAGGAATCCAGGATGCCATTTATGCTGTGCAGATTATTATCTGAGAATTGCAGCAAATCCACTCACGCCTTTTGGAGACCTATTTGGAAATGTGGTTCTGTATAACAGTAAGAAGCGATCCACTCATTACAGATTGGAACTACAGGCAGGTTTACTTTGTCTTGTGGTCTGCTTTCACTAGCATTAATGAGAGAATCCTCCAGGCAAAGCTCCTCTGCTCACAAGGAAAATCAAACACCCTGTCCTTCTTGGCTCGAGTTTGTTGTTTTCTGTATGTGAGGGCTGAATTCACAATGACCTGCCTACTTGGAAAAAAACAGGCAAGTTTGCTCAAGTTTGTTCACTCAAAGAGCTTCACCTTGACCTGAGGTTGTCCACAGGAATTAAGAGTACATAATTTTTTCCTTTTTATGTCCTTGTTACAAAGGAGGAAGACTAGGTCACATTAAATAATAAATAAGCAAACCAACAAACAAATAAGCAAGAAACAAACCTGCATAAGATTTGCAAAAATCCCAAACTGTAGGTGCAGAGTTGCTGAAAAGACAAACTCAGTTTACCCTATGGAAACTTTTACTTTCATTAAAATTATTTTAACAGTAAGGACTGAGGTGGAGATAAGAACCTAAATCATGAGCAAGATACAGACCTCTTCCTTTCTGAACATGGCACATTCCACTGACAAACAGATCAAGGGAATTTTTTAATGCAGCTTTTGGTATGGTTACATCCTGTGTTTGTCTCTCCTCTCCAATATCTTGTTTTTAACAGACAGATGAATGGGATGACTTTACTTGATTCATTGGCACTGTAAAGCCCTGACTTCTTTAACAGCAATCATAAATGGTTTCAAGATATGAAACAAGTGTTCCAGCATGGTCCATTGAGCAGACTGGAGAACAATGCCTTCCCCAGTGTCACTGCACATGATATATTTAATGATTGCTACCGTATGTTCCCATCAAAAGTGCTTTTAGTCATGTACTACATGGGATTCCATCTTGTTTATATTCCTTGAAGAGGCTGCATAGACAGCACTAATGTGATTTTCTAGATTCAAAGCTCTGAACTGCTCTGTTATACACCAAATCTTCCTAGCTCCTTTAATTTCCTTTTAATATATTTGTACAAATATATGATAATAATAAAGTGCAACACTTGTGCATTAAAAAATCTTAATTATAGGCTGGAAAAGAATATTGAGTCTGCAACAATTTAAGTTTAGTATAGCTATGAATGCATTACACCACCATTCTGCTTGCAGCTGTTCATGAAAGCCACAATATTCCACTGTCATCCTCAATATCTTGAAACATTTTTCAACAAGCAGCATTTAGAGCTGATAAAGAAAAATGGACTTTTGTTTACCAGAACATTTCAAAATTTTGGTTTTATTTGTTCAGAGACAAAAGCCAGTATTTTTAAAATTCCTGGAAAAGTAGTTTTAATAAATTTTTATTTGTTTGAAGTGTTGCATTTGACTACAAGGTAGTACATTTAAAGAACACAATCAATTCAAAAAATGTTAAGTACTTCAACACCATATCAAGCAGATATTTATCTGAATTCATAAATTGATTTGTGGAGATAAAGTGTTATGATATCATGATGTTTTCCTTGAGCAAATTATTAGATTTCTTTTCCATCTTAATATCTTTATCAGGCTAATGTAGCTGAACAAACTCCAAAATTTAAAATAGCAGTGAGAATTTAAATAGAATCCATGTCCATTAGGGAATATTACTATAATTTCTCATTTGAAAGAATTAATATTTTGCCCAGTATTTAGCTGTTCAAAGCTTCTCTAAAGGTAATTGTTAGGATGAGAGGACAAGAGAAAACAGCCCGAAATTTCATCAGGGGAGATTTAGATTGGCTATTCAGAAAAAAATTAATCAGCCCAAGGGTTGCCCAGCACTGGCACAGCCTGCCCAGAGTGGTGGTGGAGTCACCACCCCGGAGGGATTTAGAAGACATGGAGAAGTGGCACTTGAGGACACAGTTTAGTGGTGGCTTTGGCAGGGCTGGGTTAATGGCTGGACTCGATGATCTTAGAGGGCACTTCCAACCTAAATGATTCTATGATTCCAGTCTATAAATTAACATTGACCCACAGGCAACAGTGTGGAGCAAAGATGTCTCATAGTGCCCAAGAATGACCCAAGGCCCTCCCTGTGCAGTCCATCTCCTGGCAGCCTGCCCCCAAACCTTGCCAAGTACTGTTTGCTTATTCTCCTGCACACTTGATGCACAAGCACAGCACATGTCCCTCCAGTCTCCCATACTCCTGGTCTCCGCCTTGCAGGGTGGAGTTCAGGGCTCTCAGAATCAAGTGTAGGTCATCCACCAGCCAATTTGGATTCCAGAGTTCAAAAACTACCTAACCCAGCCTCACCACTGGGCAACAGAGGGTGCCTCTCTGAACCTCTAGGGAGATAGCACAGGTAGACTGACTTTAAAATTGCTTACAAAAATAAGGATCAACTTCAACATAGACACTCTACACCAGGGAACACATGGATTCTGAATCAACCACCTTCCTCTGAGTTCTATGTGCAATACTGTATATCATCTACACTCTTATTCTTTTGAAAAATACTGCGGCCTAGTTTGTCTGCTCCTCTGAGCAGCCATCTTATTGCATGACTTTTAGAAAAAACTGCCTCATTCTGAGCGAAGCAGATCACTTATTCCTGAATGATGGTTTCTGCTCTCAGATTATGTACTGTACCCTTAATTGTGCAGTTTGATAAAGGTAGTTGATATCCCCAGGATTTCTCTAACCTTTATTTTAGCACACTCCAGGATAGTAACACTCTAATCAATTAAAGCATGCTGATGGTGCATGGGGAGCCCTAAATCTCCTATTGACAGCTCATCAGGGCAGTCAGCACTTTTTTGTCATTTTCCATTTAGACCATTCCTTGGTGCAAAGCAATCTCAAAGACTCTACTCTGTTTGTTCACTGCCCCACGACCCCACCATAGAGTTTACACAATGCCATGCAATTTTATGCATTGTTTATATATCTTTAGCTTGCTTGTTTAGAAATTTTTGACCTCCCAGAAATGCACAGGCTCATCTTCAGACAAGAAAAATACTTGACAAAAGAAAAAGATGAGTAGTGTTCTTATATTTTATTCTGCTCTTAGGTTTTGTACTGTAGTCTCCATGTTGAGAGAACTGATAGAAAACACAATTTATTCCTTTGAAAGAATTTAATTTCACTGGATGCAGAATTCATACAGAGATGTACTGCATGACTTCAGCCACCAATCCATGTCACTGACCAAATTAATTATGTTTAAGCTTTCTAAATCATTAGGTAATACCTTTGAAACTAGTCACATATTTTGTTTTCTATAAATACCACATGACTTCCTTTTGATCAATGTTGAGTTATAGCAAATGTCAAATGAATTAGTTAAAGGGGAAAAAAAGACCTCAGCAAAATTCAAATTATCAAAACCACAAGCAAGGCGCATTAACATAAGAAAAATAGCTGTGGAAGTTCTTTCTAAATGCTGGGCAGCATTGTCAGAACAGACTTTCCCCTATGAGGAAACCCCACCTCTGTGCATCAGAGACACTTGGAAATAACAAATGCTGTGGTATTAGATATTTATTGCAAAGTACTGGATAGAGAAAGGAAAGAAAGGTGAAATCTTTTATTAGCTGAGACTCACTTTCCATGCAACTGTAGAGCTGTGACATTTGCAACAAAGCATAAGAACACAATAAATGTGATATACTGGGAGAGCTTTCAGACATACCTTTTCCATCCTTGAACTCTAAACAAGGACTTCTGCGTCCTCTCTGCCATTATAAACACCCTCTAAGTATTAAAATACAGCAATTTCAGATGGATTTAGATCATTGTGCAACAATAAATTGGCATTCTTTGGAAGTATCTATACTTATTTCAGAGCAAGGAATGTGAACTATCAATCCACAGCATTCTCTGAACCTTATGAGAAACTCAGTCAGTTCTGCTGTAAATGCAAACATGCTACCTGTGCCTGTTTCTTTTTCACTGGTGGAAATAACACTTTGGGCAGACAAGGAGATTTCATCAAGCAAGAAAAGGAAGAAACTATCAAAAAGAGAACTGATATAAGTGCTCTTACTTTAAGACGGAAAAAGTAATTAAAAACAACAACGACAAATGCTGAATCCTTATTTCTCACCTCCTTATGTGTAATTAAGTCTATAAACCCCTAAAACAGTCAAAATAGTTTTGTTAACTCCAAATTGTAGCTTCTTGCTTAAAATAGTCCGTCTATGTTTGGCTTTTCATATGGTGTGACTTAAAGAGAGTATCTTGACCTCAGAACTCCCAACAACTATGATGTGGTGGTCAATAATGGACTTTATTTGAGGGGAGAATAAAGAGAGTTTATTGTACGAATTTCCAGAATACTAGAGTTATTATAATTAAGGGGCAAAACAGGGGAGAATTATTCTATCTAAGGAATTTGCAGTTTGTTTATCTGATAAGTGCAGAAACCTCAAGCTAATCCATTATTCATGACATAAGGGGAAGAGGAACAATAAGTAACGTAACGTAGGTCTTTACAGGTCTTGACACAGGGCAGGGTTACATATACAGGCTACATTCTTTTCAAATACAAAAGGCAGCAGAGAAGCGATTTAAGCTGTGTTACTGGTGTCTGCCTCTCAAGGTTGGGGTGCTTTTCCAAGGTGTAGCAGACATCCCAGTTAGCTTTCCTGCTAGTTAGCTTTGGGGGTGATTTGTGATCTCACATTGAGAAGGAAAGAATTAAGGCAGAGGCTGTAGCAAGAGACCAAAGAGTTAAACTGGCATCCCTCAACTGAGGATTTGGGGATTGTTTGGTTTTGTTTCAAGTCCAAAGGTACAAACTGTACCCTCTTCCATAAAAGTAGATGTGTGGAAACCAACACAACCAGGTCTGGAATCTGTAAGGACCTCCAGAGTCTGGTGAGCTGACCAAGCTTACTGGATAACAGATACATTTCCAACAGTGTGTCCAGGTTTGTGTATCATACATGGGCATATACATTTACAATTAGATCCCACATGAATACACAGTAATTTAAAAATACCTGATCTCTTTGTGCTTCATTGCATGGAGGGAGGACAGAAGGTCTAATGGACACGGTATTGAAGGACCATGGCTTTCTACTTCTTCTTTCAACAACACATTATGTGGGTTTCCCCCCACGATTCTGCAAAGGAGGGAAAAGAACAATTGTACTAAGAGTCAAATTTGAAAATTTGCTCAAAGTATCTGAAAGGACATCATCTATTATTGGCAGAGAAGCTTGGAAATGTTTCTTGTCGTTAATGAACATGTTGTGCTACAGCCACCAAATATTGAGTAAAATTACAATTTAATTTTTACTCTTCTGAGACTGTGAAAGCCTCACACTGAAGGCATTTTCCTATTGCAGTCTTTGAATGCAGTGGAGGCAGAAACCCAACCTAAAAATCGAGATACAATTTACTTACATAAAGAAACACCATATGCATGGCCCAGACTTACTTTCTCTTCTTATCCTCAGCTTTTAAACCCACAAATTTTATAGAAAAATAAAACCAAAGGCAGATTTTCTAATTATTGTGGAAATCATGATCAGGTTCAAAAACACTTAAAAACACATTACAGATTAAAAGATGGATTATATTTTCAAACCAGTACTATTGTTACTTTAGTAATTATTTTAGTAATTTTTGCAATGCTGCAACACAAGACACATGACAGCACCAGAAAATTTCCCAGAGCACGAATCCTCCATGAGTTATCAGGGAATTAACTGAGTAATTAAACATGGTTGGCCTTGATGAAATAGGCCAACGAGGACACTTCGATGACCAACAGATAGGAAAAAATTTGTCTTAATTCTCTTCCATTTTTCACTGGTATATTCATAGCCCTTTGAACTGCTTCTCATGCCCCAGAAGGTAATGGGACATTTACAGTCTGTGGCTGACTCAGTGCTTGCATCTCATAAACTCAGTGTTGTCCACAATTCTGACTAGTGAGGACACATCACTCTTAAATTCTGGGCAATCTCCTTCTCAGCAGCCTTCCTGGATGACTGTGGCCATCTTACTCAACGACTCCCTGTTACTACTACAGGTAATTTAGTTACCTGGAGAAAGACCCATCAGTCCCAATGATCCCACACAGCCGATGTACAAACTGTAAATACACAACGACCACATGAGCATCAATGCAGGAAGGACAGCTGGTACCATCACTCCACAAACTCCAGTCCACATTTCTAAAATACTACAAAAAACTCTCCCAAATATCCTTGCTACCGAGATATCAACAAATACATTTTCTGAGAGCTCCAAATGTTATTTTAAGAGTTTTCCCAACCCTTAATCTTAAACAAGGTCTTGTACCTGTCTTAATTGCCATGTAATATTTTCTGCTTCAGAACAGCTGTGTCAGATCTCTTGATCAAACCCCACAAATTATTACTAACTTCTTCAGTATCAGGTATTTATGTTTTACTTTAAAAGTGTTGCCTGCAATTATTTACACAGCACTATCTGACACAAACAAGATGCTATCTGTGGAGCATATATTTTGCCATGTGAAAATCCATTAAAGCAATTTTTCAGAGAAGAGTTTAAATATACTGTTCCCAGGGTAAACTTTTTTGCCATAACATAAATATGAATTTGTAAAAGCTCCTAAGCAATGATTTACTGCCTTGGTACACAGTTGTGCAGTAGTTCTAGCTGAAACACATTTAATTCCAAACCTACATTCTCAATAAACTTTGGCCTTAACTCATTCTAAAGACAAGCTTGCCAAATTCCTGCTACACATTCAGCTGACTGGAAGGAAAAGCAAAATGAAAAAAAAAGAAATATCTGAGAATATATATTGACAAGATACTCGAGGCAACTTGGATTCATTGGGGCTCTGAACAAGAGTTATTTACAATTATGAGCAGGAAAAAAATCAGCTTTTGGTGGATTTTGGAGCATAACAGGAGCAAATGCACCAGTTCTTTGGAAACAGCAATCACCTTTGATGATGGAAGAAGCAAATAACAGAATTGCCAGTCTTCTAATTAACATGAGAAATGTTTGCATTTCTTCAGATACGCTATTGCAATGTGACTCCCAAAATCAGGAGAGGAATGGTTGAATATTCTGACAGCTTTAGAGGAATTTATTGCGAGAAAGTCCTGCTGCATCATCCAGAGAATTCATCACAGTCTAGAAACATCAAAGTGCCGAAGTTCCAAGTGTATTCTGAGATCAGTTCATTTCTTTATTTCTTTTCTTCCAGCAAATAAAAGTAATACTTACAGCATCTCCCTTCAACACAGATTAACCTGTATATTTGTCTATCAGTTTTGCAGCACTATGTTCATACAAGCAATAACACTCCTTATGTAGCCAGAGGTTCCTTATCATCATCAGGTAAGTTCTAGCACATTTCTATGAGAATACATACTATTACAAGAGACTAAAGACTGACCAATGTGACTGAAAGCTTCACCACAATAACAACAGCAAATCTATGTAATCTATTTGATAATATAACCTCATAGGGATAGAAAAATTTTATCTTGAGGCAAAAACACAGGTTTGTTTTTCTTTTTTTTTTTTTTTGGTAGTTATAAGAAACAGTATTCCAAGACCACTTCTGAGATTAAAACATTCAGTCTTTTTGATCACTAGAAATAACAATCTTAGCAACATTATCAGACAAAGAAAGGCAAACCAAACTTTAACCACATTATGATTTGTGCATTTTTTTCTTTTATTTAATTCTAACTTAGTGCTCTTGTCACTGTGGATGAAGGACAGTTCATGCAGCAGCACCTCTTTGTACTCTTGGCACTGTATAATACCTTAACTGAACAAAGCACACCTCTTTGTACTTTTGCCACTGTCTATCTTAACCAAACAAAGCAATTCTCCTGGAATGCATTTTGAAACCTTACTACAAAACACAAGTAAAAGAGATGACAGTTGGAGGATTATTACTGAAGCAGGAGGAAAAACCCTTCACATCTCCAGGACATGTTAAATCTGGACTTCAAATCCATATCAAGCTCCAGAGATCAGGCCACAACTCAATTAGATTTTTCCATGTCCTCCAAGCCCTCCCCATCAACACACACAAAGCCCAAGGAAAAAAAAAACAAACCCCAAGCTGTTCTCTTTTATGCCTAAGATATGTTTTGATCCTATATGTAATTCTTTTAATGTGTCTGGTATTTTTTTCCTTTTTCTTAAGGGATGAGGTGGGGAAGACATCTCCTTTCATGAATTGCACATAATAATCTTTCCCACGGGCAGAAGTTGAGAGTGAAGCAAAATTTTAGACTGAAGAATATTAGGGATGTCCAAACAGGGTCACTCGACTCATTGGTCACTCAAGCTCAAACAGCATTAGGGCAGTGAATTCTGTTCATTTTCAGCTCGAGCTGCAGGACCCAGAATTCACAATATTGAGCCACTGGCATTACTGTGATAACAGTTAAGGGATAGAATGATGGAAAGAGAGAAAGCAACACTTACAAACCCCTCTTAATGGATAAAAGGAAACAATCTTGAACATTCCAGTTGTCTTTTCTTCACTGCATTGATTAAAAAAGGCTTGAGGTCTCCAATGATAGAAATAAATGCTGAGCTCTCAAAATATTTTCAGGAAAAAGCTTCCATGTGAGGGGGAAGTAAAATATTCTGAGTTTGACGGTATCTTTGCAATTAGATAGAAGTTAGCAAAAGTTTTCCTCTAGAATGGATGCCTCATTGTTTTAATAACTGATTACGAAGTTGTAAATGATTTTAAAAAGCCCCACGCAATTAACCAAAGCAACTACTTTTGGGGGGGTTATTTAGATATTTCCACATTTCGTTAAATTTCATTAAAATCATAGATGTATTTTTCAACCAAACTGCAGTTATCCCTCTCCACAGTTACCAGACAGCTGAGGGTCACTGCTGCCACATCACTTCCTTTGTATTACAATTTTCAAGTGCCTTCATGTAGTATTGACTTTTAATTTTCTAATTTTTTTTCTCTTTTACATACACATAAACTCACATTCCATTAAAATAAGTGGAGTTATGAAGTTCAGCCACCAAAGTCAGCACCATCAGGCTTCAGCTGGTCAAAATTTTACCCAGTGCGTTTGTGAAGTGAATTTCCAAACAGGAATAAACTTATATACATGTTAAATGCATATTTAAACATATGAAGAGGGAGCATTAGGCAGGAAAGGAAGGAGTAAACAGTACAAAAAGCTTTCAAAATTGTAGTCTATCCATGTCCCTCATCCTAACAATACACATAAAATGATACAAAATAATAAAAAATAACAACAAAAAAATACAGGTAACCCTCAGAAACACCTTCGAATAAAAATGATCATAAGCAGTTTTTAACTCTTCTTTGAATATGAAATGGTACCAGCTGATTAAGGATTAGTTTACTAATTACTGTCCAAGTTTGAGAGCTTGTTGTTGATGACCATTGTCACATTTCAAACAAAGGTGGGAAATTCAAAATAAACCACATGAATCTTCCCACTGAAACTTCAGTATCAAACTTCCAGGTTTAAACTTCTTCACTAAATAATAATTATCTTCCTATTTCAAAAATAGACTTAGTAACTGGAACATTATTTTTCCTGGTCAGAAAGGCAAGGTCTTCCACATTTCTCTCTTTCCCAAGCTTGCCTTGCTACATTTCCACACTTTATTGCTATGAAATGTTCTTCGAAGAGGAAATGTTCAGATTGCTTAAAGGCTTTGAACTTCGTACACTTTCTTCCCTCTTTAGTGATAAATAAATACATACCAGCGTGGCAGCTGTTAAAGGAGGTGCCAGGTACATAAATCAAACAGACATAGCCTAGAGGGGAAAAGGCCTCAAATGATAAATAATTACCCATTCTACAGAGCTTGATTACTGCAGAAGTAATGGCTGATTAAAACAAGGCCAGGATTAAGGCAGAGACCCGAGCCAATAAAAAACAAAACAAAACACACACTGAAAGAGAACTTCAGGTTCTATGTCTGAGCAGTGTCAGTGGGAAGCTGGAGGTGTCACCCTTCTGGTCAGGGGAAACACACAGCAGGTCCCTGAACTGCCCTCGGGAGCCCTTCTCCATCAGGGACTGCCCTGGGAGCACTTCCCCATCAGGGACTGCCTTGGGACCCTTCTCCATCAGGGACTGCCCTGGGAGCCCTTCTCCATCAGGGACTGCCCTGAGGACCCTTCCCCATCAGGGACTGCCTTGGGACCCTTCTCCATCAGGGACTGCCCTGGGGACCCTTCTCCATCAGGGACTGCCCTGGGGACCCTTCCCCATCAGGGACTGCCTTGGGACCTTTCCCCATCAGGGACTACCCTGGGAGCCCTTCCCCATCAGGGACTGCCCTGGAAGCCCTTCCCCATCAGGGACTGCCCTGGGACCCTTCTCCATCAGGGACTGCCCTGGAAGCCCTTCCCCATCAGGGACTGCCCTGGTGACCCTTCTCCATCAGGGACTGCCCTGGGAGCCCTTCTCCATCAGGGACTGCCTTGGGACCCTTCTCCATCAGGGACTCCCCCGGCAGCCCTTACCCATCAGTGACTGNTGGGACCCTTCTCCATCAGGGACTCCCCCGGGAGCCCTTCCCCATCAGGGACTGCCCTGGGTCACCTGCCAAATGGGTGTCTCAGCCACTTGCAGAGCTCTGGAATGTTGAAGTTCCAGGGTGTGAATGATTTCACAGGCTTTCCCACACCACTTCAGTGCTCTGGCATCCAAATTCACCCCACTAACATTCCAACATACAACATAGTTGTGGCTCAATCTCTGTTGGATTAAACTAACTCTTATAATTCACATGTTAGTTAGCAGCTATTTCATAGGGTTTTTTCCCCTCCTCCATTTTATTCTGTGTTAAAGAAATTATTTCTCAATAAATAATGATACAGATAAAATTGTTTTCTACTTCATGATTTAATGGGAACACATTTTCTAGGAAGTTCTTCAGCATTTTAGACTTATCTCAGTGTTAATTTATTGTAATTGCTTACAGTTAAATCAGAGCACGTCTTTTCAAATGCTACATTTTTATACACTATCAGAAGCTTAGTATTTTAGTTTTAAAGGAATGAAATCTGAAGCATTCAACTTCACTTGGCTTTTCCACCACTGAATCAATAAAGCAAAATTATGACACTATGAATATTTTTAGTCAAGAAGGGCTCTGGACAACACATAATTAGGTTAAAGGATGAATGGAACTGCTGATCTTGAAAAGACAGACAAATACCAGAATTCAAGAATATCCCTCTAGAAATTTTGGCTACTAAAAAAGCAAGAGGATTTTCAAAAGCAATTAATATTAAAGGGCAAATAGTCAAAAAATACTCTGTGATCAGCTTTTTAACTTCAGACTATTGAGATGCTTTAATGTAATCTTTAGATATTATGCTCTTGCCCAAAACTCCAGGGAAAGATGGTGAGGTATAGCTGATAAAGCCAGACTTATCAGTTCACATAAGGATGCATAATTAGCCTAAATTAATGTTATTGAAGATAATCACATAGACAGTGGATCATGAACTTCGTGTCAAAGTTTAGAAAAAGGGTGCACTGATTTTCATGCCCACGATGCCACAGCTGTAGGAGCAAGACAGGATCACATCTTTTGAACTTGAAAAAGTCATACCCAATCTCCCAAGCCTGCAGATAGATTTGAACTATGCTTAATCAAACAAGAGATTAAAGCTCGGAACCATATTTCAGACAGGGATAGGGGGAAAAAATACCTCAAAGCAGCGATTTATAGAAGGGCTCATGAGCTGCCACGAGGAAATGAATGGATTGTTACAATGAGAGCCATGCCCAAGAGTCTGATATCCCCAAATGTAAAGACCTCAGTTTTCTGTCATGAGAGACAAGATTATCCCACGTGAGGAAAAGAAAAATGCTGAAAGACAAATAAATATTTAATGAGTCTACCTACCTCTACATACCTCTGAATTTTTCACCACATTTATTTGCAGAGCTCCCAGGCCTTGAGAGATTTGCTATCAAGGCTATCAGGGAAGGCTGCAAAGAGCCTGGCACAAACATTCTGATCTCTGACTGGCACTGGAATAAATCTATTTGCTGGAACAGCTTGGTTGCATCTCTCTACTACTAAATCCATGTCCAATACCAACACAGGGGCATTACAGACATCCCAGCAGCCCTTTTTGCCTTAAGCTGTAAATGTAGACTTTTTTACTGGTGTCTTTATAGATATTTGAGTATCCAACATAAAATATTCCATTACAAAGGGGTAAGCTAATAAGAAGCTATAACACAGCAGAGCAAGGGCAGCGATCAGGCAAACGGAGAGAATAATGAAAGATATAGATATACATTTGCTTTCTCACTCTGAAAGGTTACAGCACATACATGCAAAAGATCTATAATTCTCCCATTTGCAGCACTGCCTGCAACATTTACTGATCTGTGTTACCACTGCACTCGTTTTAGGAAAGATGAGCTAAACTCATCCCTACTACAGATAAAGCACAGACTGTGTGACAAAGATCCAGAGACTTGTCATCGATTTTGATGCTGTTTTGTTAATGCTGGACTGGCAGAGTTCTTACTTCACAGGAATGGGTTCCGGGGAAGATCCTTCCTGTGATGCTTTGCCTGCAGTCTCAGCAGAATGGAAATCTTTATAACCACATAAGGATTTCATGACAGATGCCTACAGGAATATGCACACACATATACAGTCAAAGCAGAGGTAAAGCAAAGCAGCCTCATGGTAGCAGCAAATTCTGATTAGGTTTAAACACTAACATGTTCTTGTGTGTTAGAAAAAATATCTCCCCAGAATTAGCCAATAAATTTCTAGAATTTTTTATAACAAAATGAGACATCTTTACAAAGCTAAACCATGCTTTGTCAATTGTCTTCCATGGGTGAAAAAAAACCCTGCCCAGCACTGATATGGAATCACAGAGTCATTTAGGTTGGAAAAGATATTTAAGTTTTGACAGCAATTTGGAGCCTCATGGTACAGAAATCCTGGAATAACATGTGCCTTGGAACAGGCCTAGCAACCATTTCCACCATGCACCTTATGCTGGAATTTTCCACAGGAACATTAATGGATGGCTAATGGTCTCTCCACTGTAGTGGAGTATTAAGAAAGATTTGTCTCCAGCTCCTCTGTATGTTTCTATCCCAAACACCCCTAGATTGACTTGGATACAAAATTCTGTAATATGAAGACAATGGTTGCAACAGTTCCATAAAACAAAGTAGTAAAACAACAGAAAAGGGAGGGCCAAACTTTTCAGAGGGGCAGAAAACTAAATTCTTCCAGACTCAGAGTTACACCCAAAGGTAATTTGGTCAAAATCAACATTTTGAAGTCCAGTAGTATTTATCACTACATTTTTTAATTGAAAGACAACACACACACACACAAGCCCAATCCGTGAGGACAAAGTGAAACGACTCTGTTAATTTACAACACAGCTAAACTCAGTATCCTGAAGGCAGGCACCGACTCAGGAAGGGTCGGAAGTAAATAAATCATCTCTGACTGTGATAAATGATCAGTGCAGGATGTGTCAGAGTGCAGCCTGATCAGCCATCAGGCTGAAATGCACTGAACTACCAGGGGAGCTTTGGGGGCCTGCAAATATGAAATAGGCTCTTGTTAGTGTCAAAATTGGGCAAATGGTTTGCCATGAATTAATACACAAGCAGAGCTTAGCCCACTTCACATTTCTGAACAGTGGAAAAGCAGGTGGGGTTTTTTCAATAATGTGCTTGCTGGTGTTGTTCCACTTTCTTTCCCCAGAATTGTAAATTCCAGCGTTTTTTCCTATGGTTATCTATTAACAATATGTTATGAATGGTTTAACTCAAGACACATCATTTATCCTCAAAATCCCAATGGTTCTTGCCAGTGTTAACAAAAATTGATACTGAAAATGCTCTCAATCCAGAATAAAACATCACTAAGATGTCACAAAGAGCTGTTAACCAGAGGAACAGATCCTGCTCCATTTACATTCCCAACCTCAGCAATGTCTGTGTCATTGAGGATCCTTGTCACCTATTGCACAGTCCTGACAGGTGCAGAGACATATGACACTCAATTCCATGCTTGAAAGCATGTGCAAAAGAACATTTTGGTTGGTTTTTTAATTAAAGAGAGATTAACAAGAAAAACTGTGAAACCATAATAATAAAAAACTACATATCATCAATATAAACACTGAAAAAAACCCCAAACAGATAAGATTTCACAAAACTCACATAAACACAGAAACAAAAGTAGATTGTAGATTGCATTTTCCGCAGTAAATCCCAGGCCAGGCTGGCACACCAGCAGCTCCACCACACTGGGGCTGGGCAGAGCTCACCCCCTCTGAGGGACACGTGGAATCCCAGAGGACACCACTGCTGCACGTCCTGCAGATACACTGGCCTGTGCCACCAGCTCAGGGGGCACCAGAGCACTTAGTGCAGGTGACATGAGACTCAGAGAGAGGGAGAGGGCTCCTGGGGTCTGAATGTGCTGGACTTCTAATTCCTCAATGTAAGATTTACCAAATTTGCCAAATAGGCAGAGATTGATGCCATGGGACTGTGACTGCTCAATGGAGAACTCGTAGCTGACACTTGAAACCTCTTCTCAGTGCCAGGCTTTCCATAGGTCTACTCATTCTCCTTCTCAGTACCCTAAACCTTAACTGTGAGCTGAGACTAATGCCATGGGACAATATCCCTAAGGCTGTGCCTTACTGGACCTTGGCAATGTCAGCCTCTCTCTGTAAGGTTCCCTTTTCTCCCTCTCTCAGCTCCAAGTGAAAGTCAAGTCTAATGGCAATCCCGGAGACGAAATTCTACACAGGCACTAACTGTGCTCCTCCCATGGGGTTTACACTGATCCTTGGCAGAAGACTAACTTTGAGTAACATCATGTTTTCTAGAAGAAATAAATAAACCCAATCTTTTAATGCAGAGGGTCAGAACAATTATGATCTGGGGCTTTTTTTCACTGGCAGCTATTCAGCCAGGTGATGTCCAAGGCTAAGACTGTACAGAAGATATGTCTAGGAGTAACCCCTACTTGACCATCCAAAACATGCCTGAACCCCTTTCTTTCTGTAGGCCTATCATGGTGTCTTCTCTAGACCTGAAGCCACACAGGACTGCAGTGCTGTCAGTGCAGGAACACACAGGCAGCACTTCTGAGGTGCATCCAGTCACCTGTCAGGTGCACTCTGCCTGTGGGACTCTGTGTTCCCGAACACCAACTCTCACTCTGGGCTGAGACAAGAGCCATGGGACTCTCCAGCCCCTGACCTTGTTTCCCAGAGTGGTCTGGCTGCACTCCTGGTGTGCTGCAGCCACATCTCCCATTCTTTGGTCTGTACCTGAGATTCGTTTCCTCAGAAGCCTCTCTCTGGTCTCGTCCCCAAGCACAGCCTGAGCCCCAGGCCAGCAGCTCAAGCTGTTTAATCAGCCCTGAGTGCACAGTTCCACCAACAGCTGTCAAATTACCTTGGCAGCCCTTCTGAGCCCCACTGTTACGTGGTGGTCCTGGATCACTTGTTTTCAGTATGTTACACCTCTGGCTCTGTTGCTCTTTTTCTCCCCACGGGGACCTCAGAAGGGAGGCACTAAGTCCTTCCTCTTCTAACATTTTGGTGCTGGGCAGGTTATTGGCACATCCCCTGGGCCTGTGTGCCTCTGGCAGCCTTGCCAAGTGCAAGAGATAAGTAATTTGCAAAGACTTTATTGATGTGACTCTCGCTATCATTCTCAGTGGTGTGCATCTCCTCGGGGCCTTGGAAGTATCAGCTCTTGGTTAGGATTTGAGTACATCCATAATGTCTTACTTCAAGGTAACAGGTGACCGGTGTTGTGTGTTTTTACTTTTAATGATGTGAAAATATACCAAGTTTGTAAAAATTCCTCCTTCAATAAGCCTTTTCCAGACAAAGAACCACAAATGAATCTGTCAAGAACCACAGACGGATCTGTCAAGGTCTTTTCTTGACTAATGATTTAGACTAAAGTTTCTTTACACTTTGTCAAACTTACTATTACCATTCAGTTGTAAATTTCTCCCCTGACTTCGATATTACGGCCTTAACTTTTCCATTGTGCCAATAAAATTAATTAAAATCTTAATTATGTGGATTCTTCTTTGTATTCTTCAAATCCATGGAGCAGTAAGTTATCATAATTCTGCCAAAACAAAAAAGCAAGGCTAAGAGTAAGGGAGAGACACCTCGGAAATGATGGGAAAAGATAAAGGATTTGATTTTTATGTAGGATATGTGAGCACACAGAGCTGTATATCTTGGAGAATCAGCTAATGTAAATGCATTACCAATTTGACAAGACATGGCATAAAAAAAAGGGTATGAATCCATCTGTCTTAGATGCCATCAGCAGTCCTGGGCTGGTTTTATGCATCCCTGAAGTTCCAAATTATTTAGACCTGGGGTACTGAAATGTTTGAAATGTATCAGTGAAAACAACATCCCCAGCCTTTCCTTCTAAGTTAATATGAAAGAGGTTTTTCTAATCCTTTTGGGAACAGAGCAGACAGTCAAAACACATCAGAATATTTTTTTCTATTTCTCACCTGGGCAAAAAATTGGAAATGCTACAGCAAATAGTTTTGCCATCTCTTGTGACCAAACTGGAAGTCTCATTACTCTTTTTGAGGGCTAAAACTATCCTTTTCAGATGGCAGTGATAACATGAGAACCTCAGTTTTCATTATTAGAAAATAAAAACTTTCCAAGCTGTCATTTCAAGGGAAGCTCCCAGATAACATGATCAATGGCTAAAAAATAATGAGAAAAATCATTATTTAAAATAAAATGGTGACTTTGATGAAGAATATTAATATTAAATAGATATTAAATGTTGCTGAAGAACACTGACCTGAATCCTCAAATGCAGTGCCCAATGTTCAAAAAGTAACAATAGAATAGTTAAAATCGCATAGAAATCATAAAATACCAGAGACAGGGCAGAGGTAGGAGCAAAGTCATCACCAGGGTTTTAGCTTCCTATAGGAGCAGCAGGGGATTTGGAAGGCAAAATTTCCAGATCCTCTCCAATTGGACCTCTTTGCTGTAGAAGGATGAAAATACTGCCCCGTGTGCAGCTACTCTGAACTAGGTAACATTTCTGTGCGTCTCAGGTGCCAGTTCAAACTTGAGCTCATCATCTACACCCAGCAAACGGCTTTCTTAAGAGCATGAGGCCAAATAGCATTTTCTTGATCCTAATTTGTCTTTTGCTACAGCGTTTGGTGTTTCAGAGTTAGATGGAGGGGGACAAAAAACTCAACCCCAAAACTCTAAGAGGTAAAATAGTTTGTTACTCATTTATTTCAGTATATGCTGAAAATCTAAAAAAGTTTAGTACAATGTATGTGGTGCAGACAAATGGAATTTTATTTACTCCCCACAGGAGACACCAACATGCTGAATGCCCAAGGATTCATAGCCCACCCTCAATTTGCTTCTTCTAAAAGCACAAATTTTGTGTTATAGAACCTTTTCTGCACACTTGCCAAAAGGATGGTGGGATGAAACACCATTGTACACCACCAAGAAAACGGTAAGGTGAAATGCTGCTTGTTTCTTTTCCTGTTGCATCAAAATGGCAATGAAAAGAATGAGAAACAAGCGATGAAAATTAAAGGGAGCAACTCACCAGCAATTAAGAAAACATGTTCAATGCTCAGTTTGAACAACATTCAACACAAAGAAACAGAGGCCTCAGGGACTAAAAAGAAGCACCAAACTCAGCCCCAGTCACCCCCTAACAACTCACACAGATCTGAACCTTTGCAGGTTCACAGGCCACTAACTAATATTCAGCTAAGAGGCTTTAGAAATGTAGATTAATGTTTCATGCTCTAGGGAACAAGTTCATCACAAAGTCTGTTGAGAAACTCCTTTTTCCCCTCCAGGGAACAGAATTACATAATCTGTTAAGTACATTATGGTTTCTTAGCTCTTTCTAAGCCTTGGCACAGTCACCCAGCAATAACTCCTGCTGGGGCAGGTGGCAAGTGGTGTCTGTTAAGATGCCAATTACCCACCAGGATGGTAAAAATAAATATATTAGCAGCATTCCAGCTATGTTACTCTTGTTCTGTTTAATTTCATCCATTAAAAAATATCCCTCATTTTCTCTCTGTGCTCCTTGACAATTGGCAAATGCCCATGAAACATCCTGTATTTGCCATCACAACCCCCCAGTGCTCCCCCCAAACAAGCAGCAAACCCAAAAGCCTATTTGTGCACTACCAGCACCTTCCTTTTCTCATACAGGGATGGAAAACAGAAAGAGAATTAGGTTTCAGAGCAACACTCATTATTACAGTCATATCTTACAGCAGGCATGGCCACTGCAGCCAATTCTTGTTGCAACCTCAACTCAACGTGCAGCCATGTGATGAGAGATATAATGAGATTTTTAACACAGGGCTGCCTCTGAGTGTTTGACAAAAAAAGATTCAGCTGGGGTACAATGAACTGTTATTTATTTCCATTTGAGTTTAGCAAAGGTTGTCCTACACAACTGTGAAACAATTTTACACTTTTTAAATGTATTAGCTTTGAACTGAAACAGTAAATAAACTATTTATTTGGACTTTTTTTAGTATCTCAAAATGGATTAAGAAGGGTGTGGAGAGAGTATAACCATCACAGAGAACAATTTTTTGATAGTGGGATAATAGGATTGCAAAGGGTTATTTTGCTGGAGAGGAGATTTTCAGATGCTTTCTCTCTAATGAAGGTTTTGTTCCTCACTAAAAAAGTATTTTTGCCTTTCCTTTTCACCCTTTTTTCTTCTTCTTCTTCTTTTAAACAAGTCAGGGAAAGGTGAATTGCCTTGGAGAACCATGTTGTCATTGGACTAAATTAAACCTTAAAAGATCAAAGCTTTCAAAATCATGCTGAGATCAAACTGGGATCTTTGGAAGACTTAGAGGGAAGGAAAAACACTGATCTTTATGATTTATCTGCAAACATATTGGTCTTCAGCTGCTGAAAATATACAGGAGGACTATTCTGTGTAAAAAATACCCCAATCTTCAGTGACAGCAGAGCAGCTTTTAGAGAAATCATCTTTCCTGAGAACAGGCAACATTCACCTCTTCCAAGAGTCCACAGGTCCTGTCCTGGCCATGTAAGATGTTCACTTCATTCTTTAATGGCTCAGTGGTCGTGCTATAAATTTTTTCTCATGTGACCTTCTAAATCTCTTTCCCACTTCCAAGAATACTAAAAATAAAATGTTTAAATAAATTTTAAAAATTATATAAATATTTCCCAGCAGAGGAGAAAACTGTTAGAGAAAACACTTGCTCTCTTCAGATACTTGAAAGCTCTAGGGACTAAAATGGCCTTTAACGCTCCAGGGGGTCCTGATATCATCTTGCTGAGGTTTAATAACTACCTGTACCTACTGATTCTTCTGGTCATGGTGCATCTACCAGTAGCCAGACAACAATGAGGATTTTATTATCCTGAGGGTCCTGGGATTCAGGGCAGGGAGGAACTGGGGGGCTCTGGGCCCTTAGCACACACACCTCCGCCCCCCACCAGACAGGCATGTGGAAATGAGGAAACTGCAGAGTCATCTGTTTGGGTTTGTGGCCACAGGGCCATTTTGGGTTTCCATTGTCTCACCTTCAGGAAGAGCTGATTTCACCTCCAGTGAATTCTTGTGTGTGTCAGAGACAGAGAGAACTGCTGTGACCATTTTAAGGCAGCAGTTGTGATGACTGAGCTTTCCTTATAAAGCTCATTGCCTCTCAGCAAGGTACTGAGGATACCACTTGTCATACACTTCCTTCAACTTCCCAGGAACCAGGAGATCCAACCAACCAACCCCAAGAATGAAATATCCAACCCCAACAACTCAGCATTCAATCCTATTCTGAATGGTGAGCAGCAGTTGTTATGGGAAGCCTGTGAAGACACTGATCACAGGCACTGCTCTTTGCACAACCTCATAGATTTTCACATATTTGCGAGAAAAAGGGATGGAAAACTGCTGCAAATGTAAAGGCACTAGATGTAGATAAGGGTAAAATAGATTTCCACATGAAAAAGAGCCAAATGAATCAGATTTCAATATTGTACAGATGCACAAATAGCATCAAGCCAAATTGAAATGTTTGTCTTCACCACATCCATCAGCATTTTCCCTCAAAACCTTTCACAGAATTTATTTTCCCATGTGAACTTTTAAGCATAATTCACTCTGTGATTTCCTTTAAAGAACTGATGATGGCAAACATTCCTGAATAAGTCCATTCTAACCAAAAAGAACTGCAAAGTGAAATACATTCATTATAGTCCTCAGCTTTTGATTATCTAGTACTCACAACCAACTTAAGCCATTTACAAATTATTATTTTGACTTTAAGATAACAACGATCCATCTGACAATTTATGCAGGGAAAAAAGGAACTTATCTACATCAAATTATTTCAGCAATATCCTCTGTGGATTTAAATTGCCACGAAATTCAATACAGTATATGGAATAATCATATTTTACAACACTGCAATATATATTCTAAAAGGAATTTGTAGTTCTAGCAGTGTCAGTAGAGAATTAGAACTCTATATGGTATTTTAAAGAGCCGTTCACTTATGTCTGTTAAGAATAGGACAGCAGTTACAAAGTTATTCTATTCTAAAAGGCCATAAACTCTCATATTGACCAGATTTAATCACAACTTAATTCAAACTAATTGTGTCAGCTGGAGTTAAATCACACAGTCACATTTTATTTGTTTCATTTCTGGCATGTTTTCATGTCACTTTTAGAACAACATCTTAATGCATTACCCTCCATAGGCAGAATGGAAATCCACATTATTTCTTGCAGATTATGAGGGGGGCAGAGGGGGAACAACTGGATCAACTGAGTATTTCTGAGACGTCAGCAGCCAAGTTTTCTGCATCCAAAACCATGAAAAGTGTATTATGTTTTATTACAATGAATCCACAAATGAGTCCAACAGAATGATAAATCCGAGTATCATTCATGCATGAATGCTACTGCAAAACAGGCTGAGAAATTATTTGATGTACAAAATACAATAGATGGAGCACATAAAAAGGCAAGCTTAGTCTGGGATTTTCTCCCAGTCCACCTGAACTATGGTGCAGGCAGCAAGACCAAAAATGAAGAAACAAAAACATCCTAGAAGATGCTGACAAATATTAGGTGTGTTCCTATGTATACATGCACGAGCACTACTGTTAATACCAAAGAAAGCACAATTTATGCTCCCAAATGCTGATTTAATAAACTAGGAGAGACAATTTTCTTCATTTGAATTTTCAAGAAAGTTGCTTTGCTTTGGAATGTACACCTCACTCAGTGTTTCCATCAAACTCCTGAAGTATCCAACAGATCACGTTTTCCTTCCACCACTCTTTACAAAATGGCCTGATTTGTGCAGTGAAATGGGCAACAGTATTCCCTTGTGTAGCATCACCTCCTTTCTAGGACGTATTTCCAAATCCAAATCACAAATTAAAATCATGCTGTATTTTACCCAAGCCAAAATTTCTGAACTCCCCGAGGAGCTTTCGCTTGTGTTTAGAATAGTATTACTTGCTACACTTGCACAGGGCTTCAGCAAACCCCCTTGGGAAAAGTCCACCTAAGCCTTTAAACACATGCACAGTACACTTTATGTGAACATGAACATCTCCACCAATGTCATCAACTCTTCAGCAGCCTTAAAATTAAATATGGGCTTAAAGCATTTTCCGGATTAGACCCTCTCTCCTTTCTTTATTAAAATGGGACAGTGGCTATAAGCCAGCAGAAACTCTAGTGATAAAGTAGAAGACATAAAGTTGGAGAGAGATGTGATAAAATTCCCTTCTATACATGAGGAAATGACTTCCATAACTCATTTCAGGCTTTACTTCTTGTAAATAGCATGGCCCTGTAAAAAAGCCGACTCTGTTTCGTTGCTGGATGCTCACCACACTGATTGCTGCCTAACCCCAATTCCACAGAGCAGGCAGCATTCTAAGCGGGTTTGCCTTTTGTTTCGTCATATTTATAGGATTTTTTTCCCTCCCTTTAAATTAAAGGAGAAAATATAGAAAAGCAAATAAAAAATTAAAAAAAAATAATCAGAAGTAAGACAGATCTACTGAAGAGGCAAAATTCACGTTGCAATTTTTCTTCTGTTCCACGGGCTGGATGGATGATCTACCTTTCTTTCAACTTGCCTTTGCTGGAGGCAAGAACAGTGACAGTATGTTATAGGACTAGCTAAGGTGCAGAGCAGCTGGATTCCCCAGCCTTCTATAAAAAGCCCAACAGGATGAATTTTGTTAAGGTCTTAAACTATCAATTACCTTTACATAGCTCTTGCAACATTGACTGCTGAGATATATAATCTGGAGAAAGTTCTGCTGGCCAAATACACACACTCCATTTTACTGTATCATGTAGCTGTCAAAGAAGTATCTATCCAAATCTTTGAAACACACAGCTGTGAACAGAGTTTTATGGGGTGCACAAAATCCCAAGGCCACAGTGGCTTCTGTTAGGTGGGGATCATTAATTATTTGTCATCCCCTCATATTAGATGCTGCAAAAATAGAGGGGAAAAACAATTCCCACCTTAAGGGATCAAGTTTTCAGTGACAAAAAAGGCACAGAAAACAAGCGAAACAAATTTATTTTTGCAACAAAAGAAGCTAAGGACCTTAGACATATTTAAAATTGGGATGCTCTGAAAACGAAGCTTAAAAAATTAGGAAAACAAAACAGTGACAGGGAGCTGTGTTTCCAGAAAAGTCTCTCCATGAGCACATTTTGCATTGTTGAACAATAGGAATGCCCAGGCTACAGTACCCAGTACAGTAATACAATCTACTCTCAGTCTTGGTCTTTTATTAGGAGTATAAAATTTATACTCCCCATGATGAAATAGATAAGAAAGGTAAGCAAATCAGACCCTACACAACATTCTGCTTTTAACTTGGCTCTTGCAATTACTGCAACTCAGTAGAAGTTCTCTCACCTTATTATGAGATAAAGATTCAAAGGGATAGAGGAGCTCGGTGTGCATTCAGCTCCACAGAGGAAATATGAAGGGATTGATGAGATACAAAAAATTTCTCGAGTGTCTTTGGGAGATTTTGTAATGCCCCAAAGCCTGAGGATTGTCCCCAGGAGGCCCATCCACATTTCCTGGGGAGAGCAGGTCTAGGAGATGCTTTGGTCTGAGTGCTCCTGGCTAGATGTGCCTGCACCATAAAGCACAACACTGCAGAACAAACCACCATAACTTCCAGTTAGAGAGAACAGAGAACAACTCAAAATTACCACAACTGAAGGCAACTGAAATGATCTGAATCCTCTGCTAGTCATGCAACTCCTCAATTTATGCTTTGGCCAGATCTTCCACAGGGAGCAGTACTTGAACAGGAGTGGGAGACAGGAATTACAATCTGGAATTGCAGGACCAGCATCTACTGCCTTGCAGACATCCACACTTTGGCACAGTCTCACAAGGCTGTTTGGGTAAGGCTGTGGTCAAATTTATCTGAATTTACAACATCACTGAGTTTCAAATGAATCAGGTACAGATTTTTTGACAATTTCATCTTAATACACTTGGATTTTTTTTTTTAGCCTGCACTTGAGTACAGGTTTAGGGTTAACAACCTATTATGATGGAGGAAATATCAAGGTATTTATAAAAATGGACCTTCTTGAATTTGTGAAGTACACCAACATATAATAAATAATACACCACACCTCTTTTAAGATCAGAATTCAATATATAAATTATTTAAATAGAGATATTTCCAGCAAATCTCAACTCCCTACTTTCTCCTAGGCACCATTATTAAACTAAAAGAGAGAAAAATGATGAGAAAGAATATTCATCCTTAGAACTGAACCATCGACATGAAAAGTTTTCTATTTTCAACATATTACCCCATGGAATGCACTGACTTGAATTCAAGCAAAAATTCTTTTGCTGATTTTTATTTTTAAATTTAATTAGAATTTTTTTTTTAAACTATCTTAGTCTGTTTTCAGACACAGGAGGCTGCTCTCTCATTTAGTGGAATGTTGGTGAATCTGATGAGTTCAATCTATGCTTCTCTTATCCTGCATGAAAAGATAAGCAAGTATCTTCCAGGAAGAAGATCATTTAGTCCTAAACCTACAATGCTGAAACATAATTTTCAGCTTAGTTATTTATACAATTCTAAATAAATAACTTTTATGGACTTGATTCAGAGACTTGCAGGCTCCTGCAGGTTTCAAAGGGTTGAAGAATGGATGTCCCCGGAGCTTTGCTTATCATGGTTTGCATTTTTGAGGAGAGATGAAGCAGCAGTCTATACCCTTAGCAAAGAGAATAAAGCAGGAGTAGCATGCCAAGGCTTCTCATAAAGGATGTCTCTTGAGACAGCGTGTAGTCTTTGGGCACTTTATGAGGGCCAGTGAACCTACTACTACTTAAGAAAAGTCCCAGACAATCTCTGTTACCCAGTAAGTAATGGCTTTAAATGTTTTAGTTATATTATACTTGTGTCTGGCTAAAGGTGATCCAACACATTAACCAACTGAAGAACCATGACAGCCACATATTTCAGTTAGTGCTTGTTAAGAAACAGAAAAGTAGAAATTTACTTTACAGACAGGTGGCAAAGTTGTTCTCTGATTGCCAGATTTTACCTTGAAAATACATGGACCAAATCCTCTTCACTATCAATGAACAGCCCTTTGCCAAGCAGCTGAAGTCACAGCCTGATTGAGTGGCTGGACCTCAACAGGAATGTGAAAAAAAATTATGGAAAATGGGAAACTTATGAAAGAAATGAAGAGAGGATTCTGTTGTAATTATTAACAGCAATAGAGGAAAAAATTCCACCCTGACCTCTAGACTAGCACAGCCTTTTAGGCCATGACAATGCAGCTCCAAACCTACCCTACTGCCTGCTCAGACCAAAGCCACAGCTGGAAAGGAGACACTCAGCAGCACTTGCTGCTCCCCATCCTGTGGCTCACCAATAACAAGTGAGGGCAGAAAAGTTCCTGGGTGGATGCACAGCAAATCACCAGCAGCACACGTAGTGAAAATGAAATCCAGACATAACAGCCTATTTTCTTTTAATGAAAATTTCATGTATAATTACTTGCTGGATCAAGATCTCATTGGTTTTAATGGGAGTCTCTGAATATGCAAATGTCTTCTAATCACCTTCAAGGCATGCACGTATGGATAAAAAAAATATACATTATCAACATTTCATTGTGGGTTTAAAGACAATGTTCAGCATCAATTGTATTTTCTCATGTGTTTAGTTGGCTATCAGATAGCAGCACTATTATCCTCATCCAGATGAAATTTCCCCACAAATATGTTAATAAAAAAATGTTTCTTCATGTCACCCATGAAAGTGAGGACGTGAGTCAACATATGTGGGAAAAAGTGGTTACTTGACACCACTGCTCTATTTGTAAGAATTAGGAAGCTGATGCTCAAGAAAGTCTTTTTTAATGAGCCTATCCTATATGAATGTGTTTTTAAAAATCTTGTTTTCAGTCTTGTCTTTGACATTTCCTAACATTCTCTATCAGTTCTGACATGAGTGTGATTTTATTTTTCAAATTCATGTTCCTTACATCATCTAACACAGTCTTTACTCTTCATCTAAAAACCTCCTTTCAGCCTTTGGAGGAGCCAGTTGTAGCTGCCAGAGCTTTCTTTAATTCAATAATAAAAGCAGATGCTAAGGCAGTGAATTGACAACTGTTAATAATATTAAGTCCTTGTTCTTGATTTCTGCATTCTTAAATTGCTCTGAAATGAATATCAATGCAGCTCAGAAAAGCTGGGTTCTGGCTACCTCACCTGCAGATATTAAAACAAACTTTCTATTAAAACATTAATTGAATAAAGTTTACCTGGGAAATGTTTGCCTGGATTCCAGCTCACTCACTTGGATCTCCAGCACCAGCTGGAGAAAACACCACACCTGGATCCCTCAGAGGGCTGGAGGTGCCCCAGAGGAAGGATTCTGTCGTTAAGGTGGGAGTTCAGGAAATGAGGGGCTCAAAACCAGTAGTTTAATCCCCAATTATTAACCTCAAGTGTATCAATAAAATATTTTAGCACTCAACAGGTTTTAGTCACTTTTCATTATAAGATGTAATTATAATAAGACTTAGAATTATGCCCAAGTGCTTTAAGATAAGTAAGTGACTTAAGCACTTCCTCAGAAGTTACAATAAATGAAAGCCTTGACATAGATATTAAAAAAGGAATAATTAGTTCAGTATTTGACTTTTTCAGCCCAGCCTCACCACAGATTTCAGTATAAACTTGAGATTTCCTCCTCTTTTATATTTGTTGTCATATATATAGTTGGAATGCAGAAAGAATAATTTTAAAGATAATTAACAAACTTGAGTTGCCACTCCAACATCCAGAAGAACAGCTGCTAACATCATTTTGGTCTTCCAACATGCCAGTTTGGAAGCACCCAGTAGTTAGGGGGGGCAGTTTTTTGAATCTCACTGAAATTTCCAAATTGCTTTTGAGTAACAGTCTGACTTTGGAGTGGTAACCTCTGTTACCACAAAGCAGAATGGGAAGATGCATGAACTGAATTCTCTGAGACTGGCTTAGCACTGTCTATTATGGGAATACCCTCTTTGGATGATAAAATGGGGGAAAAGTTTATTTAGCAGAAGCAAAGGAGGCTTGCGCAACAGCTGCTGGGTGCTGTGGAAAGGTGAGGTGCCAGAGACTGCCAAAGGTAAAAGGTAAGCCCTTCATGAGGCTTATTCCTGGAAAAGGATCCCAACAGAGGTGTCCTGTATTGAAGAGGCTTCATACAGATGAGAAACTTACTCTTAAACACGACTAAGTCTCTACAACATACTCAACTATGACATTAATTGCAAGCTATACAATACTACATTAATAAAACAGATTCCAGAATGCAGTTACTGGTGTAGCCTCTGGTGAAGGAGCTGAGCTGAGCTGCTGGTCCTCTTGAGCAGAGTGATAACTTTCAGAATCATCCCTCATCTCCAGGCTTGCCTCTCTGGCAGCACAAAGAATCACCAGAATGAATAACTACCTTATTAATATCTCTTGAAGTTCCATCTTGACCTGTCTGTGTGTTATCAGTTCAACTTCCATAGTTACTGCAAAGAACTGGCCTAAATAATTAGATAAAAGGCTGCCAAGCAATGACAATGCACAGTGATTTTTCTATTTAAATTACAGGGACAGTGACTAAGAGAAACATTCGTGGCTTCTCTTTAAATCCCAGCAGGAAATGACTGAAACCCTCAACTTCTACCTATGGGATACAAAGGAGCCAGCAATTGCTTTCATGACAATAAATATCTGAATTGCCTTGTAGTTCTACTGCCTTCTCTAGTGAATTTTGGCCATCTCTTTGCTGTATTTAAAAAAGTCTGAATTTGAATCAATTTACATTCTCTCTAATACATGGCAGATGTGCATAATTTCATTAAAAATAGAAGCCAGTGTGCCAATCCTCAATCTTTCTCTGACATTCTTAATTATTCTATCCACCACAAGCATGATATGTGCAATCTAAATGTTATTACACTTGTACAACTTCATTCAGTGGACTCTCGAGGGGTTTCAGTTTTTTGGGGTATTGAGGGGGTTTTTGTGGTTTGTTTATTTTCTGTTTATTTTTCAATAATGAAAATGCTTTAAGATGAGTAATAATTAAGGAAAATATAAGTTTGGTTTAAAAAAAAATACAAGTACTGAACTCCTAAAGGTGCAGGAGACAAGCAGATGCTGTTTTCAGGCTCAGAGGATATCTCAGAGTTGTAAGCAACTCAACAAACACAGATTATTAGCTCAACTCAAAAATATACCCTCCCTACCAAATAAATCCACCCTTTCCATCACTGTCTTATTTTAATGCTACCACCTGAATAGGGAGTCAAATCCTGAAAATGCTGAAATTCTAATAGAGCAGATGCCTTCAGGCCAATGAGTCTGTGAAAAGGGGAGCAGAAGTGGTGCCAAATGTGACTGAATTGTAGTCAGAGAGGACCCCATAAAAACAGCTTTCAAAGATGTACTGAAACAGGCTAAATGTCAGCCTAGACCATAAAAACAGCTATTAGGAATGCACAAAATGCCATCCTACCCACATCACAACTTGAAATCTGCTTAGGAAATGTATTGAACCAGTGCCCATAGTAAAGACAAAATCCTGGGCCAAAGGCTCCTGAGGATCTGTTGACATCCTCTGATATCCAGGATTATGCACCATCACCTTTCCTCCTGGGATGACAGTTTCTAACACTCCTTTCAGGTTTCTTAACTGTTGAGTCAGGTATGAACAATTCATTTGGATGATCAGAGGATACCTGAGCAAGTCCTAGGGCACCAGTTTTCAATAACCTGAGCTTATCAGAGCCTCATTAACATATTAGTGACAAATTTGGAGCAGGAAAATCTGTCTCCTTCTCCATCCCTGGAGTGGACTTGGCAGATCTGGGTGGGTGGGTGAATTTTTCATCTCTCCTCACATCATTCTGTGAATCTCACAGAGTTCCACCCTGAGATAAGGAGCACCATGCCCTCTGTAGGGCCCAGCACCCTCAGAGTCCTGAGACATGCCCAAATTTACCTTGCAATGCCAGAATCATTTAGTTACTCACTTTCCCTGTATCTTCCCCTACTTAGAAGGTTCTTAAGGTTTTTGGATGGGCTAGACACATCCCTTGAGGGAACCCAGAGGAGCAGACACTCTAGAAGTGAGCTCAAGGCTAAACAAGCCTCTGTACAGTGACAAAGCCCCCAAGGTCTGAAGGCAACACCAGCAGATGCTTTGTTAAAGAAGGGTGTGCATTGCCTCTGGCAAGTGGAACAGGAACGTTTTAATGTTTTCTCCTTGCATTTTCTCATCCAAGACATCCTCTGATTGCTCCCATATCTTTTTAGCCACACAAGAAAAGCAGCAATTTAGCCTTGTCATGGAATTTTGGCATGTTGAGAACTTTAGGTTGTCAATGTATGCAATGAAGCAGTCTCATACCCCTCTAGTCTCAGCCGATTTCTTTTTGCCTAAAGAACAGTCTGGGAAGCTTAGAAAAACACTCTAGCAGAGCTAGAAGGTAGGGTTTTCTCCCATATTTCTGATTGATAATAAATGCTTTTACTAACAGACTAAATCCAAACCAGAGCTCCTAATTAACAGAATCATACATGAGCTCAGCAGTATCACAACTGTACTTTTTGGAAACAAGTTAGAGTTTGCTATCTGAAAGCTTGATGCAAATTTCAGCCCAAATGTACCAAAACCAGCAAAAATATCTTGATTTTAAGAGCCTGGAAACCATGTAGAAGTTTCGTGCAGGATACAACAATAAGGAAAACTTACTTTCATACTGTCTTTTTGCTGATACTTCAGAATACTCAGAAACTAATAAGCAGCTTTGGACTGTAAGGCAGATTCACAGATAATTCAGTGAGAAATGCTGGTAATTCAGAAGAAAGCTTGACAGTTATGTAGATCTGGCATTCATTATTAGTTTATTAATATTTGGTTAATCTCATAACAGGAAGTGATCATTAGTGCAGGATCATATGTCTAGAGCAGAGCAGACAAATTCCACTTCAGTAACATTTGAGCTGGGTGTTTTCAGAAAGAAAAGCCAAAAAAATGTTAATTTTGGAAAGACTGTGCATGACTTATATGCTTCAAAGCCTTAGCAGAAGGGGAAAGTACTAACTACAGTTAGGGAATCTGTGAGACAAATTTTAGCATTCACTAACCTGTGATAATGTGTGTGCACCTTTATCATATCAAATAACCATGCAGTGTTGGCAGCAATACTACAAAAAATTTAGTCCACATTTGTCTAATTATTATCAACATTATAATCTACATGAACTGTAAGAACAGAGAGGCCAAAAGCAAGAACAGTTTGTGAGTTCAAACTGTCCAAGATAAAATTTATTATGAAACTTGAATCTAACCCTGACTAATATGTTCAGGTCTTCCTCATAAAGCTTAGAGAAGTATGTTATAATATTGAGCTGCCCAGAGACGGAGCCCCACAAACCTTTTTGATAATTCCATTTAATTAATAGTAAAATCACAAGAATATAAGAAACCATGCGAAGAACCTATTGCCAAACTTCTACAAGAGGCTCAATGTTTACTGCAATATGTTATTACAAAGCCTTGTATTCCCTTCTAAGGCATTTTATGGAGGCACTGCAGAAGAAAAAGATTAAAAGACAATATACTATGGGCTATTAATTAATTAAAGAATATGATCAAATTGGCAACAAATTAATGCTGTGCCTGAAACTATCAACACAAGAAGTTATCTCAGCATCTGTTAACAGCAGCAGGGTTTAAATGAAAACTGGGGGAAAATGAGAGTATATGACAGAGAAGAAAAAGCTTCTCTCTAAAGAACTGTCTTTTCAATTTATTATGAGGGATACAAAGGGCAAATAGAGACTTTTAGATGAGATTTTCAAAGCTATCTTGGAAATTACACATTCATAGATTTTCAGGGCTGGCAGAGACCACCACAGCCATAACTTCCTGTACAACAAGCCAAAACTCACTCTCCACATTCCACCACCCCACAAATCTTTTGGCATTCCTCAAAGTTCTTCAGTCTTCCTATCTGCTATCACATAACTTTCCCCCTATTCTATTCAATAAAGTCTTACAAATACAGACATAAATATGTGAGCCAGCTCTGCCACCTGTACCTGCAGCCTCTGAACTTCCTAACCCCTGATTTCACATTCTCCTTCAGAGCACCAGTTTCTTATGCCTTGTTTTTTTGGGGCTCCGCATCCATTCAATGTGTGACCCCCTCCACTTGGGGCTTCCTGCCTCTTCTGCACAGTCTCTCACCAATCCCTTCATCATGAAAGTGGCACTTGACTTTCAAAACTAGCATATTCCATTCCTCTTCCTCCAAGTTAGGATAATCTGTATCCTTGTTTTAACGCCCCCTCAAATTAGAGAAGTACCACAACCTTCATCTCCCTATTGGCATTGTCCTGTAAAAGAAAAAAAAATTACTTTTATTCAAACTAAGTATTCACAGGTACAGTTTTTAAGCCTGTGCCTGCTTGTTTTGTATGCAGTGCTGTGCTTTCTTTTCCAGCTCTCTGATCCTTTTCATTGCTCTTCTCCAACCTCTCTACAGAAAGCCAGTTCCTGCTTAACTTGATCATGGCCAAGAAAGCCTGATGAAGTTCAGAGTCTCTTTAACACTAGACCTAGTGGTGCATTATGTTGATCTTCCACCACTTTAAGTTATTAGTCAAGATATCACACCACAGCAACCAAACCCACAGATAGGTCTGCACCAGTGATGTCAGCCTTTATCAATTATATTTAGAACTCTCCAAAAGCCCATCACACATGTCTGACATGATCTATTTTTCATAAAGCTGCATCAACCCTTATTACCACCTTCAATTCCAGATTTCTCAGGCTTTGTATAATTCATACCATTATTAACTTTGGAATCAATGTTAAAGAGAACTGTGTGTGTTTTTACAGACCACAATCAGGCTATAATGGCTGTGGAGTCTTGCTGGTACAGCCAAGGAGAGGCCAGCTCTGACACTGACATTCACTGCAGCTGAGCAATGCCATGTCCGGGGCAAGATCCAAAACAACCAGAGCAAGAAGGGGACAGTGGTCAGGGAGAGTATTTCACATACCTCGTGCTCTTAGAGAATTCACTCAGGCAAAGTTCACTGGAAAGAACTACACGACAAACAATGGCCTCTGAACTAATTTCTTTGTGTAGTACCTTCAACAGCATCTCGTAAATCCTGAAATGTGCAATTTATTTAGGTATGCTGATCATGGGTGTTTTTTTATTAAATTTTGGTATAGATTTTTGTGCAGTTTAGTCCAATAAAGCCTTAGCTTTCTCCTTGCAAGAACAGAATTAAAACTCTGGCTGAAGCTGCCTCTGGCTTTCACAGCAATTTTTGAATGTGCAGATGCAAACTGTCCAAGAAAGGTGGAATGCTGAACTGTTTTCTATTATTTTGTCAATGAGCATGACTGTATCTCCCATGGAATTCTTCCATAGCCAACTAGACTTCCTTTTCATGCAGCAATGAAAATGCAAAGTTTGTAAAGCTGGACATGTGGGGAACTTTCTCTGTCATATTGGCAATCCACATTTCAATGGAAAATAAGAATTCCTACTGAGCTCTTCCCCTCCCCCTCATCCATACTGTACTCTGAGATACAACACTAAATTCCACTGATTCATTATTCCTATTAAAACAAACAATAACCTCAAATTGTTTAGCAAACCAAACAATTGCAAACAGTAAATTTAAACAGCAAAGCAGGGAGCACGTTGGGTAAATGTTATTTCCCTGAACAAGGAAAGCTTTCGGCAAAGTGCTTAAGTTGAATACAACAAAAGGCAATTTAATTTAGTAATACAGCTGGATGAAAAATGGAGAGCTCAGGTTTAATAAGAAGGGGAAAAAAGACAAGCATATATCATCCAAAAGGATAATTATGAGAAACTATTTTGTATGATCCAGCTAAATCAAAGCTTTTAATGCTTTCTTACTCCTGTCAAAGGAGAGAGATTTAGTGCTTTAAAAATGGGGATTTTGCAGACTCCACTGCCAAGAAAAAATGATTTGTCCCTTGATAAATTACTATTGGGTTTTCTACTTGAAAAAAAAATACACTTACATTGAAATAAATGCCAAGGAATGGCTAGAGAATTTATATTATTCACTCGTATCTGTCACTGGATTGGTTGAAAAGCGACAGTGCTATTAAAAATGTCTTCTTGCTTCTAGACATAATGGCACAAAGGGGCCATGCAAGTATTTCATGAATGGGAAGGATATGTACACAAAAATAATAGTAAGCAAATCTTTATTCCCTTCCACCATCCTGACACACCAGACTCTAAAGAGTGGCTCTGTGTGTCCCTGTGTGTGTGTATTTTGCATTTAGAAGCTGCCAATTCCAATGAAAACTCCCCTCCCACTGGGATGGAAATTGCCCACTCATTTTCCTGAGGATTTTCAAGGGCTCTTAAATAAATCCTAGAAAATTTTTCCATCTTCTGAAAGAGAGGAAGAACATACATGTAAATATGACGATAGCTTGAGAGTTGCAGTGCAGTAAAAGCAATTCTTCCCTGAAGAAACCTCTCTGAGGGTCTGTTCTGTGCTTTTTGGATGGGGAAGGTCCCTCTGTTCTCTTATTCCCAGACTTGGATGAGAACTGTGTGTGTCATCAAGAAGCACAAAAACCAGGCGGTCACAATCAGTGGGAAGAGTGTGGGACACTCAGCAGGGAGCAGGTCCTCAGGGGTTGTGTGGGGACCAGAGGGATGTCACTCCATGGGCACAGCTCCTTCCAAACCTCCAGGTAACAGCAGTGCCTGCTTGTTGCTCATATTGGTAAGGAAGGAAGAAACCCCTCAATGCACTGCAATGTGGCAGAGGAGAGGCACATTCCCAGTGGAATCTGGGCTGGACCTGCTGCTGCCAAGGAGCTGCCCAAAGCCACTTGAGCTCTTTCCTGTCAAGCTTCAAGAGCAAAGGCGCCTGTTGCCCAAAGGCTGCCTGCTGCCCCCAAGGCAAAGGCAGAACTTACTGGGTGCAAACAAAAAAGCCATTCATAAAGTTGGGATGCTCTGGGTGAGGTTAACAGAGCCCCACAGGGCTGCAGGACAGGGATTTCACTACTCTGAGTACTTAACTATTTATTGATTAGTGCTTATTTTACACATGTGTTTCATTAGATCCTAAGAGGTTTCTGAGAAGGGCTGGATTCATTTCTGAGTTTGAGGTGATCTTGCTATACTTTTTGTTACTCTGTTTTATCTAAAAGATTTCCTTTTTTTGGATTAATTGCAAGCAAACCAAGTTTCTAGCACCATGTAAAAGATCTTTTGCTTATTTAATCGCTACTTTGACATTTATCTGTCTCCTGAGAGTAGTAACAGTTACATGTTTTCGTGTTTCTTTGAGGCCTGAACAACTTTTATGTCTACTAATTAAATGAGTAGCAGTGAGAGAGCTCTGAATGCACAACAATCAAAAAGCAAGAATAAGAGTTTTTCAATACTAGCAAAGTTATATGTCATTGCAATCATTCCAGATGAAACACAGAATGCAGAACTAGCTGGAAAGAAAAAAGAAAGGAGTTTGAAATGCCATAGTTTTTCAGCCTAAACTGTTTAGTCTATAAAATCTTTGCAACAGAAACCAAGTCCATTCTCCTCCACTCACAAGATCCTGCAGTCACTGGACCCAATTCTTGAGCTGACCATTTAGAATCTTCCAGACTATCAAGACAATATCAAAAAGGAAATTGTAGCAGTAAAATACGGTTTAGAAAAATTCCATCTGAAAAAGGATAGCAGTCTCTAGAAAACATCACTACAAATTAGCCAGAGTTAGAGGGATTTTATGCAGTAATTTCAAACCCATCTGGCTTACAGTCTCAAAGTGCTGACTGTTTAAAACCATATGGGGCAATGCCACCAAACCTGACCTGCAGCTCCTTAAGCGTATTTTACATAGTTGGGCATTGTTGTACCAGAGTACCAGAAGTTTCATTTTACTTTCTTCCATCAAAATCCCAAGATGATTTAACTGGAAAGCTTTTATCTGCTCCAGGGACTGTCTCACTTTTAAAATGCAGGAAGCACCATTTTATTTAATTTTTGTTTTCACTTTAGAAAACGCAGTTCAGTTTTGCAATTCAGTAAATGTGGCATTTATTAAAATCTAGAGAGCTATAAAGAGTGTCCAAGTCTCTCCTGGTAAGAAAAAAACCCCCCAGAATCATTGAAAGTCACACAAAGTATGAATCATTGTCATTCTGATGTCTCAATTATTTTTTTCATATGGATTATGCTAACAAAGGAAAAAAAAGCAAACCAAAAGTTCAATCTACATCTTTCTTGTGACAAGGACTTCTCAGAGAATTCATAATTATATCATCCCTAGACATTTACCTTAAGTCAATAATTCCAGGTGTCTTCTAAAACTGACTTTTTGCACATACGCTACAGAAGCTGCTTGAGGCAGTCGTTTATTTTCAAATAACATCTTTATGTTATCCTTTAGCACATAGGCTTAAGTAGATTGTTTATCTGTGAAAAAGGAATGTAGTAAAAAGGCAAACCTCCCAAAATAAGTTTTGTCAGCAAAACAAATTTCTTCCTAGAAAATTCAGTTCTAATCACTAATTAGCATACAAATACTAATACTACATGAAGAAACAAAAGAATAGCTAGAGATTACAGAAGAATAATCATCCCAGAGGTTTTTCCTACTGTATTGTTTTCATATTCCTATATCTTTGAAGAATTACAGAAGGAGGCAAGTCATTGTATGTCTGTCTTTTGCAGGTGTTCACTCACAGTTATTCCTTGGTTTCAAAGAAACATCCCTCACTGCTGGAGTCCATTATTTCTTTCAACCAATACAACCAAGTTAAAGTTTTGGTAGAAGGCACTTTGACAGGTATATCATAATGAGATTCAGTCGTTGAAAGATACTGAGGGAAATATGAGAAATTTTTAATTACTACGATTACTAACCTCTAGAAAGTCTCTAAGATGAGTTGGAGTCCATATCCCTCAGATATGCCCTCAGTAGAAATGATGGGCTGTGGCCCTTTGGTCCCTGTCACTGCAGATCACAGAGTGTTAAGGGTTGGAAGGGACCTCAAAGACCATTTAGTCCCAACTCCCCCTGCCATGGGTAGGGACACCTCCCATGAGACCAGGTTGCTCCAGGCCTGGATGAGTGTGTCTCATTCCCGTACTGTCCTGGCTGCAGCCAGCAGCTCAAACCCACTTCCTTGGTACCATTTTATTGCACAAGAATGACAAGATTGGAATCACCATAAGACTTGAGCCATTAGGAGAGCTCTGTGTCCCCAGGGGGTACCAAGATGCTGAAGAACCCACCCTGTGCAGTCAGCCCTCTCTGGGTACAAGCAGGAGAGTGGGAGCTCGGTGGGGCTGGTCCCAGGGGATTGGGGAGATGTGGGAGTTGGGATGACTAGGGATGTCCCCTGTCTGGGTTCCCTGGCAGAACCTCACCACGCTGGCTTTGAGCAGAGGGACAGAACCCACAGCCCTTCCAAGGCAGCTTCAATCCAGGCATCATTAAACCAAATCAGCTGATGATTGTGCTCTCGATTCAGTGATCTCTGCTGGAATTTATGGGGCTGCAGGACATTCGCAGTTCAAAGACGTTTAATCTTCAAATCTCTGCCCCTTTGATCTTAAACTGCTATGTCTTCTGACAGCCAGGACAAAGGATAAATCCACAAAATCAAAATGGTTTTCTAAAGCTATCTTTGTCAAAGGAGTTAAGAACAGAGGACACCGTCAGAGTTTCTCTCTTGCAATCCAAGATCAATTCTGCAGGCCAAATCCTCAGCCAACATAAATCAGTGCAACTTCATTCAGATAAAGTTGACAGGATTTTATACTACCTATGGAACTGGGATTGAGAGTTCCACAATTTTGTGAGCCTCTTTAATGTCTGCAAAGGCCCTTAATGAAAAATAGCCAATAAACAAATGCTAATAATCTGGGCTGATACACATGCAAACAAAGTCATCCGTTAAAGCAGGCTGGAGTTACAGTTTTACAAGATACTCTAAGCTCAAGAAGAGATAGCAGAGAGAGAATACAGTCACAGGTCTACCACTTAGCCTATTTTTTAAGAAAATTACAGCCCTGTAAATTTTTCTGGACTGTTTATTCAACATGCAAAAAAGGCAGCCTGTCATGAAGTAGCCATTGTGAATCTCCTCATTTCTATACCCATTAGCTGCAAGTATACAGCCAATTCTCAGCCTTGTATTTTAGGTCATAAATCTGCTCCCTCTGTTCCTTGGGCAAATTAAAAGCTATATATCTTTTGTCAAAGTCTTTCTGACACAGAGCTCCTACCTTCACAGCCTAAGGCTAGCTGTGTGTCTGGGAAAATTATGTACAATAGGCAGTGACAGGCATGGAGTCCAGCATTTAGGTACTAGTCAACGTATTTTTATACATGTAAAAATCATTCTACCTTAGAACTGGAGCACAATTTATACATATTTAAAAGGATTACAGGAGTATGAAATAAGAAAATGCTTTCAAAAGGGTAAGGAGGTGGTCTGAGTTTGATATCCCAGCAATCTTTGAAACTATGCTGCATTAAGCATATGCATTAACCTCTGCATTACACTGACACAGACCGCACTGTCAGAACCATAACCTATTTTCTCCTGCTGCAACAGTTGCCATGCTTCACTTTCTGATGAATGAGTGGGCCCTGCTTCTGATTTCAGCTGAATGTGCAAACAGTATATGTGTTTTAATCAAATGCATACCAAATTACATTGGTTGGGAGTACCAGCTTTGTCATGTGTCACAGCAATGCCTTGTCTAGTTACTTTGGAGTTTTATGGCCTTGATATGAGGCTCTGCAATATTTAAGAAGCCCCACGTGAATTTCTGCATTGTGGAAAATTTTCTAAGCAATGGCCTCGTTCATACATTTTAAAAGCTGCAAGAAACTCAAAAAGAAGTAAGTTTAACTACAAGCCATAGAGAAGTATTTGTAAGAAACTGAGGGTTTCATTTGATTATTTGTTCAAGAGCCATGCCCCTCTGCCCAAGGCTCTTCACGGTGGCTACTTCTCATTCTCCTTATACTGCAAGTAATCCTTGGTCCATACTTTTATCTGAAACATTTCTTGCCCTCCTTAGACTCTTTTGTTTAGAGCTGCCTTTCTCACAATGTCATCTCTCTTACACTGTCATCGGAAGGGTTCATCCTTTTCCTTTCCAAGTGATGTTGCTGTCATATAATCTGTTTTCTCAGTTATTTTTCCTGGAAAACCTGGAAGGCCTGTCTTCATTACATTTAACACACAGCCACGATCTCAATAGAGCTCACAGATTTGATCTGCTATTTCCATTTATTTCTCGTTCTGAAACAAACACAAAGTAGTCCTACTATCCAAAAATACCTCTTATTTTGGAACACATAGTTTATATTCCTTAGGAGAGTGGTTTACTTCCCAACTGACAGCTTTTGTCCTGTCTCACCAGCTTTAGGATGCTTTTACGAGTGATTCAATTTTTCCTTCTCGATGCTAATGACAGTAGTTAAATTTGTGGATGTGATCCTACTAACGCAGAACTAAAGGAGGAAAGGTGATATTATTTTTAAGATCAAGTGTCGTTTATGATAGAAAACAGCATGAGAACCATTTGCAGAGAATCTTGCAGTGGGGCATGGCCACAGGACAGGAAAGCAACCTCATGTCCCTCTGACTTTCCATGCCAGTTGAGGACATGCCCCGGCCTTGTAAGTCTTAAGCCACTTACAGACTTTTACTGTGTATTTCATACCAATTCAGTCTCAAATCCCCAAGTCTGATTTAATTAGAAAGGCAGCAAACTCTGGGAAGGCAACCAGGCATCTAAAGCTGCCACACTCCGTAGCTGGAGTGGATGATGTTTATTGGGCTCTCGGAACACATAAACTACTAAACAGCACTCGCACTTCCACACCAACAGCAGCTTCCCTAATGCATTCAATGGCACGCTTTTAATAATGTAAACCTCAAATAAATGAGGCTTCAGTGGGCCCAACCCGCAGCTGGCACAGCTGTATCAGAGTCATTGCCACACCTGCAGGGATGGGTGCCCTCCTGCCAATGCTCACAGTTCTTAAACAAATCAATATGTACAGTGAGGATGGGAAAGTCCACAGCCTCCCCACCCCAAAAAATATAAATTAAAAATCCATGTACTGCCAAAGCTTTGCACTGAAATCCATCTCTGCATTTACAGATGGAAAAGTTAATTTGCATTACCAAGACCCAGTTCTTTTGTACTCTGGCGGCCGGTGCTACACTGGTAGAATTTAATGCATTCCTCATGGAGGTGGCATTTTATAATAAACATATCTCTGATTGCATTGCTTGGTGACCTGACTTTGTTAGTAAGCCATCATTACCTTCAGTGTGCTGGCCCTGCGACTTTGCTCTCTGACCCACAGTTTGTGTCTTCAATAAATACACTGATCGGGGCAGGGACATTTAAGTAATAAAGTGTTGCTCCATGTGAGAAGAACTATCAGACTGCAATCCCAAGCAAACAGAAATTGTTCTCTTTTAAGTTGCTTGAAATGAAAAGCACCACAATGCTGGCATATCTGTTTGCATTGTTATTTTTAAATTATATACACACAGCATCTTAATAGAAGAAATTATATGCTCCCTGGTTGACACATTTCACAGTTAGAAATAGATGTTAAAACGCTTTTCAAAAAACAAATTGACAATCTTACTCCTGCCTTCCATGTATGCACACTCCTTAGAAGCACAACCAGAAGGGGGAGTAAAAAATTAGATTTATAATCCACTGCTTACAGACTTTGCAATAGATTTTTTTTTCAATTACTCAATGGAGACAAATATTTTTTTCCAATTTCCTTTTAAACTTCTGCTAGGGGTCACAAAACTGAAGCTTGGAAGCTACAGCAAATGCACAGAAGATGTTTATGCATTTTAACTGCTTTTAAAGAAAAAAAAAGGTATTTGTGCTTCTATACATCTTCCCAATTTTTAAATGTTTCTTTTTTTTTTCTAAATGATTGCAATCCACACGCAGACACAGAAGGAGTACAAGTCTGTAGTGTTAAGTTCACCAACTTTAAATTCTCTAAGTGAAAATGTTGTCAGTTACAGCAGCCCAAAACAATAGGGCAGAAACTACTCATGGGGAATAATTTCAGTTTAAGAATATTGGAAAGGAGTGAGTAAAACTTAGAAGAAATACAGTACAGGAATAGCTTTCCAAGGAAGTTGACAAAACCTCTCAAACAGTGAGGTGAAGTGGCTGCAGAATTGTGCAGTTATGGATGTTCTCATTTTGGGGGCTTGGTGGCCCAAAACTCTCCTGGGAGCTCCACTGTGGAAGGCAGAAAGGGAATGTGGTGTCACTCGTGTCTGAACTTTCAGCAGCCTGAGCTCCAGAGATCCAGAGCTGCCACCAAAGCTAAATATACTGGCACAGCCCTCAGCAATCACTGAGGTGAATCTACTTAGCTTTTTTACAATCTGCACATAAATAGGACGTTGTTCCTCTGTCAAGACCGCAAAGTGTTCTCACATAACTTTGTTCTTAAGTGTGTTATTGTTTAGAGACTACTGTTCACCCTTTTCTACCAAAAAGCAAGAATTTTTTTTTCCACAAACCTTGAAACTACAGTCCTCAGAACTTCCCTAACATGGTGATGAAATTGAAAGCTCATTTTTCAGAAAATGAATATTTCAAGATATAAAGCAAGGAGCAAAAGGAACGTGGCTAAAAATCCAGGGCTAGTCCCTTTTTTGTCTACTAGACAGCAAGGTTTGCAACAAGGCAACAGTTTTAAATTAAAACCGTGCGCTGTCCTTAAATTTAGAGAGCACTGTCAAAAAACAGTCTCAAATATTTAGATGAAGAAAAACAGCAGTGGCATTTCTTGGGAATCTGTAATTTTGGAAGTGATGCTGAGATCTGCCTAAACATTTTCTTCTATGGCTCTAGAGCTCATGAAATGGAGTCTCTCAGCCATGAGGCACAACCATGAATCGCTCCCGTGACAGAGAAGTGTTTTGCCCCCAGTGCTTTGGAGCATCCCGAGGTTTTACAACCTGAGCAGGGAGCCTGCTCCATACAGAGGATTATCAGCAGGAAACAAACACAACAAGAACGTAACTTTTGTTTTGACATGATGTTAAAAACTGCTGGTCTTGCAAATGTATTCTGAAATGAGGAATTCCAAATTGATCGGTGTTTCTAATGAAATATTTCCAGAATAGGACATGCTTTCAACTTTGCTGCTACTTGCAACGTGTCTTCTGCAGCCTTTCAGAGGCAAGTGGCACCAGCAGCACCCAGCTCAGAAGCTGAAGCACACAGGAGTGTAGGGACCAAGTCCTACAGCCAATAAGGTCATCAAATTCATTTATTATGTGGTGTGAACACCAAAGAGTTAGCCTTTTCCTCAGAGAAGCTGGAAATGGGAGTAAAGAGACTGTATAAACTCAGTCTTGCAGATGAAAAAACCAAGGAATAAAAAAAAAAAACAAAAAAGAAACCAACCCAAACATTTTCACTCATACCAGCACAAAAAGCCTGAAGCAGAGACCAAAACTGAGTAGGGATCTCACCCATCAGCATCTCACAACTTATCACCACTACCACCTCTCTTTCCACTTGCATGAAAACACCACCTTTTGTTTTCCTGCCAGCACTTACATAAGTTATATTTGAACGTGTTCTGGAATGGAAACGTAAAAGACGCACTTGTCATATTTAGAAAATTTTCTTTTTCTGATTGATTCTTAAGAAGCCAAAAGGAGCATTTCAGGCAGGCAGGGCTTCAAACATCTTTTGCATCATGATCGGAAACAGTTTCTCTGAAAATCATGCTATTGGCACCTAAGAAAAGGCTAAATAAGATAGGAAAAAGAAACAAAACAAACCAAAACCCAACCAAACATCATTCCTTCCTCTTAGCCCTGTTTTCCTCCTCTTCCCATATTTTAACTTGCATGGAATGGGTTCAAACAAAGCAGGGAAAGCAGAGCCTCCCACAGTCAACAGGTTGAGAAATGACAATTTATACTTTAGCACTCTAAACTTAACAGAGTACAAGTCAAACAAAAGGCAGACATGGTCTTTAAGTTAAGCAGATTCTTAGGAAGAAATGTTTCTGTCTTTCTTGCAGCTGAAAATGAAAAGGTGTTTATAGATTTTGGATAAATTATTTGTCATTCACAGTCACTAATGGAATTCACTGTACATGCTTAGAGATACCACTAAATGGACTCAATAAATGGATTTCCAAGCTTTCCCAAGAACTAATCCTGGTCAAAATTTTCATCATTTGTTTTTTCTGGGGAAATAAGCCAATTTATTTTAAAATTTCACAGGGATTTACCTTCAAAATTTAAGTAACTCTATTTAAGACAAGTAACCTCGGAAGACAGATTTGCATCACCCTTTCTCGCAGTGAATCCACTGTGTTTCTGCTCATGACTTCAACAGGACTGCTGGAAGATTCCTGCTGTAAAAGGAAGTGTCTCCCACACCTCACCTGTGTAACACAACCAAGCAGAGGTGCAAACAAACTGCTTTAATTGACTCTAAGAGTGAGCAGAAACATTTGGTCCTCACAAAGTGCTGCCTATTCAAACCTGCCCACAAACACTGGGCAGACAAACATCACACTGCACACTTCGAACCACAGCGGTGTGAGGGAAAGAGCAACCACAGCAACATTAGACTTAAAGAAAGAACTCCTTTTGCAGTGCCATGGGAATTATCTCTTTGGTGACATCAATCATTTACAGAAAATCCTGATATGATTCAGTACCATTAATAATTTTGTTCCTATTTGATAGCTATCCATATGCCTCAACCTATGAGTAGCTCACTGCTTGCATAACAGTGCTAGCCACCAACTGTATCACTCGCAATCTCTCATATAATTTAATTAAAAAGAAGAGCTTTGTTAAAATAAGATTAATCTTCTTGTCTTCATGACTCAAAGATCAATACAGACTAAAATACTGAATAGTTGTAATTAATCAGGGAAGAAAAGAATAAATTCAGGTTGCATAATGGTAGTAACAGCAATGCAGTACTTCCACATGAACTCATAGGCACTATCATTCCTCCTGTTAGTCATACTTATACTTGATATAACAACACAAACTGGACTATAAAATTATTATTTCCTCCATAAATTCCACATAGAAATACTCAACAAAGAAAGCAACAGTGCACCCGAATAATTCTTGTTACAAGAAGGAAGGAAATTAAAACAGAGAACTGGGGTACCTCCTCTTATTTCCAGACTGAGGAGCTCAAGCCCATTTGAAGAAGAAATAATAGTAAGCTTTACCCTGTCTTGTAGAAGTCCAGAAAAGAACACCAGGGAAGGCAATTAGTTTAGGGAGCAATTATCTTCCCTGAATGTCTTTACAGGACGGAACTGTGAGACAAGACTTGGAAAAAATCAGACTTTGATAAAGGTCAGTGACATATAACCTATTTTGGCAATTACTTGTCAAATATAAGAATGGTTTAAAATACATTGAAGCAACTCAGGAAATGTGGTGACAGGAGTGTTTTAAGCAATGTGCTCACTGTTCTTCAAAGATAACTCTGAATTTACCACTGGCAATACTGACATAAAATCAGGTGTGGGGAGCAAGGAAAGAAGCAATTGCCATTCTCCTGAGTTTAAGGGGTTACTGACATAGATGTGCTGGGTGATCTCTTGCCATTTGGGTTGTTGTGTTGTCAACCATCCAGGCTCTGTTATTCTTCCTTCTCTAGTCCTAGGTATGATGCAGGTGCATCAGTGATCTGTTGGGACAGGAAGACGACTGACTCCTCACATGCTCCAGGGCAGCTGGGAAACTTTCAGAAGGAGTTCTGCAGCACACTGAGCAGCTCACTATCAAGTATTCTTTTTTTTTTTTTTCTGCAATGAATTAGAATTTTCTTCCCTGGAGATTCTGCCCTCTACATCCCCATGTAAAGATTTGGGGTCAGATTTGAAATGCTTGACCACCTGCTGTTCTAAAGCTACACAGGCTGCATTCCCCCACCAGTTCTGCCACTGTATGATTTTATCTGTGCCAGCGGTGGAGGCTGATTGAACATCAGGAGGGAGAGAGAACATTCCATAAAACTGCAGGCGGAAAAGGTTTGCCAATTAGTTTTCTTCTCATGACTTTTAGGATGCACAGATTCCTTTTGGCAGTTCCCCTTGTTTTGTACCCATAAAATAAGTTTAATGGCTGAATTTTCTTTAAGATAATCAGAGGCTGTATAATTTATGCATCTGAATAGCATTGTAGCCAGATGTAATTTTGCTTGAAGTTTCAGCATTACAGTTAGTAATGACTCTGCTGGCTGTGTTTTGTGGAATTTGCAATTTATTTAACAGTTGACTGAGCACTGACCCCATATGATACCACCATAATCAAAATGTGGTAAAAATTAAAAACAAAAAATGAGAAAGAAATCTCTGCCTTCTGTGAAACACTCAGACTACAAGTGGACAAGGTATAGAAGCAATCTCTGAAAATGACAGGTAACGTGGTCTTTAAAGTTTATAGCAGAGAAAAACTTGCCAATCAAAGATTTAGCTGAATTAAGGTTTGAAACACTCTCTCAGTAATAGTTATGGCTTGAGGCATTTGTTTAGTCAGTCTTTACTGCCATTCAAGTCCCTTGCCCTGCTTTGATTACTCCAGGACCATATAGGGGAAATATCAGAGGGTATTCTGTGCTTCCAAAGAGCAGGGGGATTTTGTGGGGAAAAGAGTTAAATTTCATTCCTGCCCATTTCTGCCATAGCTTCCCCAAGAGGAACAGAGCTGTGCCAGATGGGAAGCTGTGCCTTTCCAAGGGTACCCATCAAGGTGGGTCCTTGGTTCACCAGAGCAACTTCTCCTCTCCCTGACAGGTTGCCCCAGCTTTCCCCACTCTGTAAAACCCATCCTTGCTGTCCCAGCCACAGTTTGTGTCATGCTCACCTCTTCCAGTACATCTCACACCAGACTCACAAATCTATTTGGGTCATTACTTTATTTTGGCCCTGCTTATTAAAAGGTTTGCAGTTAATCCACCTTTTAGCCCACCCACTGCATGACATTTAATAAATTGTATTCTTCATTAACATTTCCTTCTCCAGCATTATAGATGATTAATGGTGATAGAGAAATACAGTGTCATCAGCATAAAACAATGATTTATGGTGATAAAGAAACCAGCATCATCAGCATAAAAAAATATAAAGTTATTTGAAGAAGTAAAGTTAACACAGGAAGGGGCAGATCCAGAACTGGCTTCAAGTTCAGTTTAGCTCTGCTGCATTTATCTATGACCCTGGTTTATCCTGTTGAAATAAGTGTGGCTGGGACCTATGGATTCCTGGGTCCCCAAAAAGTACGATAAAGCCTATTTGGAGACACTGCAGTGCAACAACAGCATTACAAAACACACAGGGAGGATGGTTTTCTCTCCAGCTCCTCTGCTGCTCCTGAACCCTAATTGTATTCTTAAGCCAATTTAGATCAGAGGCCAATAGTACATACAACTTGCAGCAGGCCACACTACAATTTATGTGCCATGTGGGATACAAAGAGCCATGAAAGATTTCCTTTCAAAGCACTGAAAAGGCTGAAAAGATGTCCCAGTGGGTTGCCATTTACACTGGTAATCCAATTGGAGTAAGAGCGTTTCCAACAAAGTTAAAGAATGACAACACGATTGAAGACAGTGGCCCAAGATTGCAAGTCAGCTTTTCAAAAATAGGAAAATACATGAAAGGAGTTTTGCCTCATGGTGCACAGACACAGTACACTTGATTTAGTGTGGAACAGGCACTCAAGACTATAAGGCTTTAAACTCCATACAATTTCCTAAAGTTTCTCACATCAGTGATATTTTTTTCCCCAAAGAAAAGAAAACATAATGACAGCAAAGAAAGAAAAAGAGAACCATGTTAAAAAAAAATCATATTAATTTGATAGTCCATTAGAAATAGACATCTGACACTCAGGATTCTCTGAAACAGTGACGGGCTACACTGAGAGATAGTTGGTTTACATCTAGGCCACGAAGGAAAAACAGCACCTCAACTCAATTCTACAGCTTGTTTGTACCCAAAATTTGTACTAGGAGCTTCACTTGTAGGAAAAATAGAGATATCTTTAATTCTCAGCTGGGAAAAACTAAATTAATGTCTATACCACCCCTTAGACAATCTCACCACATCACTCAAATAGTTTGGGTGAGGAGGAGGAGGTGAACGGAAGGATAATCTACTCCTGTTTTCATTGTATAATCACATTCACTGCAGTTATACAATCAGGTATGCCAGTAATCAGAGTACTTGCCTACTTGATAACATTGTTCCTAATTATTTGCTGTTCCTTCCCATTAATTTTCAAACCTGACTATCTTGATTTCAACACTACTAAAAGAGTCATTTAGAGAAATAATGGAAAAGAATGGTTCCAGTGCCAATTCACGCTGTCGTCTTCCATAAATCGCTCTCCAACTTTAAACATTTCCATTTATAGCTATGATATTTTTGACCTTTATGATGTTTCTAAGCCTCTTCAACCATCAGTAGCAGACTGGCTACTGTGAGATTCTTCCTCCTGCATGTCTGAGTGTCCAGATAGAACAGTCACTTCCAGAGGAAACAAATCTCAAACAAGTTCTCCACTCTTGTAAAGTGGAAACCTAATGTTTATGTCTTTATGCCTTAACCTTGCAAATTTAAAGCTACTGCCTAAAGGTGCAGAATGTTGCACTAACACAAAAGCACACAGATCTGAGGCCAAAGGAACAGGGATCCTGCCTTCCCCTCTACCACAGGCAAAAGCTTCACCTGAAAAGAGGAGTAGTACACTGAAAGCAATGACCACCACACACACCAATCCCCCCCATTGTTGCAGACGTTCCTCGCCATAGTGGCAGCAAACATTTTTCAAACAGAAATGTGTCCTAGAGGATTTATATGTGGTTTTGCATTTCCCACAGATTATGTGGGTTTTTTCAACTGGCAAAAATTTCAAACCTCTCCATCCCAGTGATGCAGCAGCCAAGGTCTTGGTACCAGGATGAGGAAATGCTCCCCAAATAGACTAAGGCAGTTTAAGACAGCCATCAGTAACAGGGTGGTAAGAACTGCCATCCATTTTCTATACATTTGTATTTAAGTATGTGAAACCATTTGCTTTGACCGAGTTCATAGTGTTTAAAAGTAGAATATGAATGAGAACAAAGGATTCTAAATCAATTGTGGAACACAAGTGCACACCTAAAGTCCTTCATTCCCTCCAAGAGTACATGACTGTGCAGCATACACAGACCCAGGGAAAAGCAGCACTTCATGTTGCTTCTGCATCCAACAAAACGAACCAACTTTACAAACTGGTTTGTAGAAATCACTCTGTAATTGCTTTGAACAACAAATGAAGCTCCATTGTCTGCCCCACTGCTACATGGACTGTCTGGGATGATCTGATATTTTTTAACTATTTTTTTCTAAGTTGAGTTAAAATGTATTGCTCCCAACCCCAGGTCTTTTGCAGGTGAAGGGGAAAAAATAAATGTCGAAAATACTTATTTGTTATTCAGTTGGGAAAGGCAGAATTGTTTTACTCTATCACACTTGCTGGCTGGGGTTTTTTCACCTCTGAAAGCAGTTTCTGTAATAGCAATTCAGTTCTTGTTGCTCAGACTATGTAGAGATTTGTTTAGGCTTGGATAAGTGCCCAAAACATACTCCCAACTATTCCAGTTCTATTGAGTCTCTGAAAAGGCACTACATGTACCTTTGCAGAATTTAGGTCTTTTTATTTCAGTCTCAGATGAAAGCACACAAAGCTAAACAAGGAGAAAGGGAGCAAAGTGATCTGAACTACACAGAGATAAAGAATGGCTCATTTAGAGCTTGGTTGGAGTTCTGGATGAGCGACCATCTTAACTTTTGCCTTATTCCAATAGTATTTTTCAGCTCTGGGTAACCAAAGTTCTGACTTTTGCCAAGTAAAAGTGGATTATGATGATGTGCAGAAACTATGTTTAAAGGAAGAGGAGGTGTATACAAAACTGTTATTTTTGCACTGAAATTCAACACCAACATTTTAACAGCACAGTCAACAGTCAGGCATTAGTGAATAGGAGATGGGAGCAGTCACATGCTAAATAGAGAAGTTTTCATCTTAAACTTGTTGCTAAAAAGTAATCAATAAAAGTATAATTTAAAGTTTTGAAAATTAGAAATATTTCAATGGCTGGTATTCTAAAATAGTAATAAGATTTTTTACTTTTTCCTTCACGTGGCACTTCCCTTTAAAGGTAAGAATGGCCATTGCTAAGCTGTGTGTGAGCTCAATGCAAATGCCTGGTGAGTGAGCAGCAGGTTGGCAGGTAGAGCAGTACATCATCATCACAAGCCATCACTCCAATATCAATCATTCCTCAAACATGAAGCAAAAAATGCCTTGTTCTCATTAATAAACATGAGTTTGTTTTCAGATGAAATCCCTCCTTATTGCCTCCAAACAGGTTTCTGAGAAGCCCAGATTGCTGTTTGGGTTAGTAGGTGTGTCTTGCTTTACCAAACAGAGAAGTCTGTACTACAATTACTTATATTTGAAAGAGCTGCACAGCAAAAGAGAATGGGCTTCCAAGAGTATTCACTTATTGTCAATGTTCATTCACACTTCATAAAAGTTCAGTTCATTCTTGTACACCTTTCAGTTTCTCTTTTTACAAAATATTAGAATGGTCATTTTTCCAGATTTTAAATTGTCTACTGCTGTGCAAGAGGCTAATAAAATCCCTGCTCTCCATTTACATGTCTCTACAACAGAGAGAGGTATGTCTCCCCAGGAGGATAACCTGTTCAAGCAGTTATGATGGGAATGGAATAAAATACCCTGCTATAGCACAGGTTGGGTTTGAAAAACACTCTTTTAATAACTTCTTCCTCTTGAAGAAATTAAAAAAAGCCAAGTGTATGTTCCACTGTATTTTCCAGAAGCAGGAAATCAAACAAAATTTGAATAGTCCCGTAGGACACCACAAATTAGCAAATAAAATGATTCGTGCTGTGCACCTCATGCACTCTCCAAAAAACATGGGAGGGAGTCAAGAATTTTAACATTCTTGAAAGATATCTCTGAGCAAGTCAGTCTCACACCTGCCTCTGTGCAGCTATGCCATGTGCAGTCACCACACACAGGTTCTGAGGGAATTACGCTGAGACACTTGGCATATATTTACCTCACATCATGCTTATGGCATGACAGGGAATGTGTTTGGGCATGGAACTGGGAAAGCTCACCCCATGTAAGTGTTGATTTTCTTGCTATGGACACCCCAAGCAGCAGGGGCATGAGCTAGAGGAGCCACTTGTCCCTCTCTTCTTGCTTGTAGAAGGTAAGCCTTGCTATTGTGAAAACTGCCATTTTAAAAAGGCCTGGGAGAGTACAGATATTCACCTTTCTCCCCTCGATTCCCCACCCTTCTCTCTGTTGGGAGCACTAAGTGCTAAGACCACAAGGCCATGTTCACCTCTGCAGCCCAACGTTTGACTTTGTGACACTTCAAATTTAAGGTGTCCATAAGTCCTCCAGTCCATTCTGTCCCATGCCCTTCTCTGCTCAGTCACACTCTCATGGCATGACCTTTCACAGGAGCTCACACAGGGCTTGGATTAGCACTGTTATTTGCTTTTTATACGCCATTGCATAACTTCAGCTAACACAGGTAATCAAGAGTTGTCTCAGTTTCATTTGTAAGAGAACTCAGTATAACAAAGAGTCAATCAGCTGTACAAACAGAAGAAACAACCCAGCTTAACTCTAACAGTTGCACTCCTAATAGCTGGCAAATTCAAATGTAACACAATCCTCTGGCTGGCGTTCCAGGAGCTAAATTTTAAAGGAAGATGCAACCAGAAATTTATTAGCTGCTAATTGTGAATCCTTTCAAGTTGTCCAAGACCAACTAGAGAGACTGCAGGGAAAAAACATAACCTTTGTTTCAAGTGTTGAGGGTGTATTTTAAGTCACTGATTGGATGCCAAGGAGAGGGATGCTTGCAGACAAAATGACAGGAAATCCCAACAGCAGTAGGTATTTGGATGATTTGGAAAACTAGATCATTAAAAACTCAGGTGGCTTAGGGAATTTAAACATAAAAGAAGAGAGGAAGAAATTAAATGCATCAGGAAACAAGAGCAATGACATACTAAAAAGGAGCAAGGAAAAAGAGATGCAACAGTTCAAAATCACACAAAAAGAGAAAAAGGAACAGAAGGATTTCCATAAAACACAGAAAAAACTCTATATTTATTTTCATTTGAAGCCAACGGAAGAAAGAAGTCCTAAAGGCATTGGAATAGTTTAATTTTCATAGCTGATCTGGTTGACATTTTCTTTTGAACAGCAGATTAAATAACACAACTCAGCTAACAGCATCTTTGCTATAAATGCTATGGGGCTAAAGACCAGATAAGCAGCAGCGTTTAAAGGCTTTCTCCCTATGCAAAAAAGTGCTAGTAAATACTATCAACATACACATATTTTGACCAAGATGAAAAACAGAAAATTGTTTGTCTGCTCAAGTCTGTTTTTCAGCTTCCTAATCCTGATGCCAACACCTGACATTCATCACCCTGAGATTTACATATGAGATGGTGATTCCAAAGTTGTCTTAAAGAAATAAATAGAAAACTCTAAATGTATTTAACCAACCACATGTCATTACTTTTTACCTCTAGTAGTGTTTCTATTTCTCAGTCAAGATCCCTTCACATGAAGCAGACTGACATCACTGTTAGGATAATCAGCTGAACCTCCCATTCTCAAAGGCTACAAATAATAAAAAAATAGCAGTTCCTATATTAAATTTGAATACAGGCCTCAAAGTTACAAAGTAAAGCTGGAAAATTTAACTTCAGAAAACACTCCAAAGCTCAAGGACTACCAAAGCCTCGCAAGGAAGCATCAAACCCTGAAAATTTAGGTGCATATTTCAACATTTAAATGATTATGTCATTTGAAAATTACTTAAAGCTACATTATTTTAACTTTTGTGGTTTGCAGTAATATAAAAGTGCACAGAGTAAACAATATTTTCTGATTAAAAAAAATATTAATAAATAAGGGAAAAACATAAGGCAGAGAGCAGGGAAAAACAAAGGGGAAGGTCTAGGAGAGGAAGCACTTTTGGGAATGTCAAGCAAGATGTCTCACCAGCACTGAGGTCACACCTTGGGTTGCAGACTGAGCCCAAAACCACTGTACTCACCACCAAACATGCCTGATACAGCCCTGGACACCAGTGAAGCCCTGGAAAAGTTCATGGATCCTCCATTGGGAAAACAGGTCCATAACGAGCCAGCTGCAGGGAAAGGATCTAAATTTTATTTCCATTTTTTGAGGCCAGACAAGTTTCATACTCTAACATGACTGCTGTAATTTCTGATATATCTGACTTAAAGGACAGAATAGTAATAAAGTCAGAAGCGCCCAAAATTGCAGAAAGGACAATTTAAACTGAAGCTCTCAACATTGACATCCAGGATTTGAGCATTCAAAGTGAGCTGTGAAACACCAGAAAATTGAGGCCTTTGGTAAATGTCAACCAGGGGAAATGTGACTTAGATTATTAGAGAGTCAAAGAATATAATCCACAGTAGATCACTTCAGCCCTGGCTAATTACTAAAGGCACCAGTTCATTACACTGCTCTAAGTGTATCTAATTCAGTTTGCTCTGCAGTTCATCTATTATGTCTTTTTTATGTGTTACTGTCCTGGCTGTTGCCGTGTACAATCTGCTCTAAAGGTGCTTCTCAACCCCTGCAGTTCCCACAGAGCAAGCCCAGAAAGTGTCACTGAAGTTTGCTCGGTTTTAAGCTGACTTTTAATCAGCAAAAACAGGGAAGATCATAGAAAAAAAAAGAAAAGGAGGGGAGAGGGAGAAAAGGGATGAACTCATGTTTAAAAATCAGGACCACAGTTGAGACATTTTCTGTAATAAGAGCTAAGCAACTGGAGTTGGTTAATAGGAAACCATTGTCAGATGCAAATTTGAAATTCAAAAGAACAAAGCTATTTAACCTATGATCAAACCATTTAAAAATACATTTCATTATAAAGAGCTATTGAATTTTTTTCCCATGAGATACAGTTGGTGTTGAAATTTTACAGGGATTCAAGACTTACATATATTCATATATTCAGAGAAAAAAAAATCTCATGCAGGGTTAACAACTACAAGCATCCAAAAATTTGTAAGTCACAGATGACTGGGGAAATGTTCTAAAAGGTCTTTTTTTACTCTTGTATTTTTCTTGTTATCTGCCCTGGACATCTTTTATTGACCAGTGCAGGTTATCTGAACCTCTGGTATGGCTTAACATTATTCCTCAGGTGGCCCCCTATGCCCCTGAACCACTGGGCAAATGTTCTGGACACAATAGTGCACAATTTTTACCTTTTCACAGAGGAAGCATAAGGTAGTAACATCTACATAACATCTCACAAACCTACACAGCATTTGAAAGCACTTCAAGCACTTCATAAGCAGCAGCAAAACACTTACTAACAGGAACAAATATTTAAAGTTGTGTGGTATGAAGTGTCAGTTCATGAAAATCCCTACTCCATATCAAAGGATATTTACTATCCATATCTGACTTTCCAGTAGTTAATAATAATGAAAAACAATTTTTTAAGTGACCATAACAAATTTCTTTTACGTAGTGCATGTCATTCTTGTCACTTTTATGGCTTGGAAATAGAGCAACATAACGGATATTAAAACTGACATACTCCCATATTTTAAATAGTTGTCATCTGCTCATATTTTTTATTTAATAGGGTTCTCAAAAGCCATTCACAGCTAATTGATATTAGTTTTAATTGAGTTTTGTGTAGGTATTAGAAGGAAAACCAGCTTGCAGTAATTTCCTGTACAATGAATCAAAAAATCTTTGAGGAGAGTGTATAAATTAAAAATGACTGAAAAGCACAAGAAACTGTCAAGCTGCTCAACATTCAGACATATGATCTGTGAGTGAAATAGGTCCCTTCCTTCCGTTTGCACAGTGGATGGACACTTCAGATATTTGTAGCACAGATAACAAAGAAGTAGATTAAACCCTCCTTTGCAACAAAAAGAAGAGGCTGGGCTGGGCCGGAGCCACGCGGGCCACAACTTGGGAGAACACCGTTAAACACTTGCCTAAAATGTAGGATACCTGCAGCTGCCTGGTCATACTTTTGGCCCACCACTACTTTATTAACCTTCAGCAGAAAACTACTAAAAATAGTATAAAAACCTGTAGGACTATGACCTAAACGTTTCTGTAGGGCCCAATACTGACTTGTGGAAACTTGAGTGCAGGAAAACACAGACAGAAGGAAGGGCACTCGGCCCAACAGAATCAAGGAACACACTAATTCAAGGCACAGCAGAATTTCTGACCTGGCTACACCTTGATGTGTGGCTTGGAGAGAACAAAATCATAACTGTAGACAACTTGTTACTCAAAAGAAATCTCCTCACATCCATTGCAAACATGTCCACAATTCCTAAGGGAATTTTTAAACACTGTGAATTCAGGAAAGCAGTCAGGGCCTCTAGTCTAGATAAACCCTGGACAGAACCTTCTGCCCAAAGTCAACTCTCTCTGCTTGTTCTCACTTCAAAAGATCTGCTGAGGCACATTTCCAATGGGATTAAACACATCTACCTGCAGGATCTGGTCTAAGAGATCATGATGACTCCCTGACTGCACTCACAAGATCTGCTTGTTGCCTGTTGTCTATCGGTGAGCGTAGACAGTATTTTCAGAAATGCAATGGCAAACTCCAGAGACTGAGCAAGCTTTTAACTTGTACAACAAGGACTTTAACAGATCCTCAAGGTGCTTGCAAACCATAGGCATTTAGGCAGCTGGTGAGCCTCCTGTTGGCTTTGCCCTGCTGTTTAACCTGTATCAGCTGAAGGAGGGCAAGCTGAAGTATCCCTACTCGCCCGACACAGCACAGACACATCACTACCTTCATACAGCAGCAAGTACATCAAGTCTTCTTGTGCCTCAGAGCCTCTTAATCCAAAGAAGAGATAAAAAATGTGAAAAACCAACTGCATGATAGAGAGCAATACAGCAGAGTATTGGGTGTTATCACTGCCTCACTCACTAGAGCTGACTTTCAGGTCTGTGATCGCTTTTTCTTCCTTTTAAGCACCAAACCTTCACACCAAAGAAGATAAGGAACCAGGGAACATATATAAAAAACATTTTATAGCCTTATTTTACACCTGCCTGCACTACTAGGAAGCCAAATGCAAGCATTCCTACCTGTGCTGGAAACCAAACCCCATCACCGCCTCCATGAGCTCCACTCCCTGCCTCAGCAAAACCATTCCTCACAGCTGCATCCTCCTGGGTGCCATCAGCACCTTGGCTTTGCTCTCCACCATGTCCCAAATTCAGCTTAAAAACCCTCAGTGCTCACAGGGTCCCTCAGGAGGATGATGAGCCTGGAAATCACCTCTGCAGCTGAAGTCTGGAATAAAACTATATAGTTCAGGTGTCTCCCTCACACTTTACTCCAGAATAAAAAGAACAAAAAAAACTTATCTGCATTAACACTCTCCTACTCCATAATACAAGGATAGCAAAGACTCTCTCACATACTGATGCCTGTTTTCTCATTCACCTTCCTAAGGTTTCCCACATATAAAATGAGTCTGCTGGTAACTCATGGAGTTATTAATTGCTGTATGTTAAATAAAGGAGGATAATTTTTCCTCTAGGTTTTCCCTTCAACACAGTAGGTAAAGCTCTGCTTTCTAAGACAAAACTGGTGAGATGATGAAATAAAGACTTTTTCTTAAGGCAAAATACAGACAACACACTGACAGCTGAGGGCTGTGTTGCAAAAATAAAGAAATGTTCAAACCCCAGTGTTTTCATCAGACAGCTCTTTTGCCTGTGATCTCAGTCCAGATAGCACACATTAGAGAAAGTAATTAGTTTATTGGAGTAATTTCTGCTAAAACATTAAAAGCCTTATCCATCACCATGTGACATTAAAAAATTCCATTTCACAGCATTCAGAGAAAAGAAACTACCCTGCAAAAGCATTGCAACACAAACAAAAAAGAACTGTTTAAGGCAGCCCCTGCATATTGGCAAGGGAGGTAAAAAGCTTCATAAAGAGATTAAAATAATTTGCAAGGAGTGTTTTACACTGCAAAATCATCAGCAATGCTTGGTGACCAAGGATGCATTAAAGTGATGATGGTGAAACATTTGGTAGAGTGAGACTTGAAGTGGTTTAGATTTTGAAGCAAAATATTATACTGCATATGGTCCAGCAGGACACCAACAGGTCTAATCATAACTTACATTTAAGGTATACATTCTTTTTATTTGAGCCCTTATAGTGAACAGAAATGACTTGTTATCCTTTTATTCAACACTCTTTTCTGTGCCTAATTACAGTTGTCAAAATAGTTATATAGTCTTTTTTCCACCATGCACATATCCAGTCTGCTCCCACAGGTCATCCCTAAAACAGAATGTTTGTGCCTCTATTACTATTATTATTTTTATATCAAAATCTGAATTTAAGATTAACTTTCTGAATTAAAAGCCTTGAAAAGCTTTAGGGAAAATTAATCCACATAAGAACAGTGGCTCTGGCTTCGTGTCTTTACTGATTTTAATGTTCTATTTCATTTTAATTTTTACTTTCAAAACAAATGCAATATTTCCTTTCAAAACTAAAAACCCTAATGTTTGCTTTCCACAGCATTTGACTCCTTCAAAACTACCATAATCCTAAAAAATGGTTTCAATAAAAAGATGATGGTATTTGGGTGCAAATAAGTTATTTTTTGCCAGTAATATACAGTTGCTCATGGGTTTCTTCCTCACATGTGCTTAGGCAAGCAGAGGGCACATGAGCTGGTGCATGTCCTTCCATCAGCCAAAAAGTGGATGTTCTCCTAACTCTTGAGGAATGCTGCCTCTCCCATTTGGAAACTCTCCACATTTTACGGATCCCTCCTTATCTAAGATGGATATTTTTGGCCACGTTTTTCTCATGTCCTTCAGCTGCAAGATAGCTGCAGCTCTGCTTTAGTGGAAGGAGGAGAACTTGAAAAGCTTTAAGCTTCTGACAATGACAGCAATTACAGGTCAGAATCAGGACCCTCCTGAATACAGGTTTCCCCAGAGCCTGTTGTCCCTGGCTTTGGCACAGTTTGTGACTGATGTCACCTCCCAGCAGCAATGTTTACTGCTTCAATGGAAAAGGTGAAGCAAGTCTGGTGTCCTTCCATATACCATTTTAGCAGATCTGGGACAAAAGCCTTTTGACACATGGCCCTTTAAAAAGAATCTGAATAAAGGTAAAATCTGTTAGAGGTGTTACAGCACAGTCCTACTTGTAAAGGATATTTTTGTTTCTTTTCTTTCCTGATTTATGTGCTTGAATGAACGATCTCTCAGTGCAGAGAATTTTGATCAGAACTGTAAAACTGGGAAATCCAGTGGCATTTACTTGGCAGCAAAGCCCTTGTTCATGAACCCTAATGCAGCTTCGAGGCTTGTGACAAAACCCCAAATGTTTGCCAGTGACCTCCTCTCCCTGCCCATGTCTAAAGATGTTGCCTGTGCAGCCAGTGACAGGTGAGCAACTGCTCCAAAGGAAGCAGCCAGCAGAGCAGGGGAAAGGCAGGGAGACAGGGAGGAATCCTGTATTGTGAATTAAACATGTCAGAAGGGAAGGAGTGGAGAAGGAAGAGCAAGGTAGGCTAATATCCCAGTGCTCAGCAGGGCAGGGCAGTTTAGAGGCTTTTACCTTTGGAGCAAACTAAGGCTACTGCACAGCCTCACACATTTGCCTGCTCTCACATACAAGCACTGTGGGCTGATGGAACCATAAGCATCAAACTCAAGAAAAGGAAAACAAAGCACCTCTCATCAACAGAAGGGCTGAAATGAATCATTTAGTGGCTGACCATGAGTGAGGCAAGCTGTCTTCAGAAGACATAAGAGATTGGGGCTTTATGAAACCTTGAGAAGTAAATAAATATTTCTTATGGAGGTATCATGAAAACTTTAGTCCTAATGTAAATTAACTCTCAAAAAAAGGTAAAATTTCTTATAAAGAGAAAAAAAATTAACATATTGCTTCAAATGTTCATAACTTTACCATCATCTGCAAATTTTACAGTCTCAAAACCTTTAAAAATCCACTAGGTCTTCAGGAGGACTTTTATCACAGTAGAAATGAAGTGCTGACAGTGTCTGGCAGAGGAAATCAGTGACAGAACTGACTAAATATCAAAATCCCCCGATTCCTATGCAAATACTACTCTACATTACCAACATTATAAAATGCTTTATATATGTACTTTTACTACCAAGTCTTAGTCATAAAGTAGCTCTATTTCATCTCTATAAATGTAGAATGAATAACCTTTTCTGTTATTTTAACTCTGTGGGATATTTCCTGGAGGCAGGAGGCAAATCCTTGTCTTTGGCATAAGAATTCCTTGTGCCTGCCCTCAATTTTTAACTTAACAGAGCTCACCAACATACTGTTTTGCTCACACTGAAGTTCTGGGCAGCACCCATTTCACAGAGTATCTCACCATTCTTGTTTCCTTTACATCAAACTCTGACCAGCATTTCCCATTCCCTGCCCCAGCATATCTGACGTGAGGCAACTACAGCATAAAGTCTTCCCACTTTCTGAGGCCAGGAAACCAGTTTTCCTCTGTTTCTAAGCTAAAAAGGGGAACAAATCTGTGCTAACAAAAGCCCAAGTTCTGTTGGATCTTCCTCCCAATTTATATTTTGTGGGAGATTTTGTTGTAGGGGTGCAGTTTATCCCCCATCCTCTTATTTAGGTGGTTCATTACAATGTGCATGAAGAAAGAAATAATAAAAAGGCCTTTTGCAGACATAAAGACCTGATTCTGGACACTCACACAGTCCATCTGAAATTCACTGGAGTTTGGGTGGTTTTTCTCATAAAATACTCAAGGAGGGGCATATTGAGTTTGATGGAGTGGAACTGTTCAAAAACCACAGCACCTGGTGTTTCTTTTGTAATATGCTCACATGCAGTGCTTTAAAGTGCTAGAAAGCTTTAAGGGGCTTTAAGGACTAAAAAAAGCACTTTGCTACAAATTCTCCATATTAGAGAGGGCTTTCCTGTGTAACAGATTACATTATGGCTGATGCATGAGGGAATGAACCATTACCTTTCAGAAGTTTATCATTTACTTACTGTTGTACTGAAACACAACCATAGCACACAAACTCGTTGCAAATGATGCAAAACATACAGATCAAATAGAAATAAATATTCTATTCACTCAATGCCTTTCCCATTTCAGATGAGAGAAACTCTCAGATAACTCCAAGTTCAGTCTGACTGGCCTCAAAAATACATTTCTGAGGTGAGACTAGGGGAGTGTCACTCGAGGGAGCAGCAGTGTTCCCTCCAACACAAGCTTTCTCAGCACACAGGAAGATGGCTACTATCATCTACATTCAGGTGAGAAAAAATAACAGGGCAGAAGATGGAGTAACTCAAGTACTATAAACTCAATCATCTCAAAATCTATTGGATAGAACTTGGGAAAACCAAGAAAAGCCAGTCTTGGTTCTTGGCAATGTTGGGCAGAAAAAACAGCTCTTCGGAAATCTTGGCACCCATTGCTACCAGTGATGCTTTTTGCTCATGTTGACTCACGCTTTGTGAGTGTGGGGAGCAATGCTGGCAGGCTGAAGGCTTCTCTCTGTGGTCTGCCCTCCTACCTCTGCAACATCCCTGCAAAGGCTTCTGGATCAGAGATGTTTCTCCATGCCCTGGTGGCCTCTGCTTGGATGGTTTTTTGCCCCTTTTCCTGCTGCTCAGTTGAAATGCAAATGGGAACTCCTGCACTGCAGTTTCACTTCTCAGCTGCCCCACCATGACCAGGACCTTGCAGAGCAGTGGTCACTCCAGTGAAGTGATGCATCACCCAGACAACCACACCAATGACTCCCTTCTGACCTGAGCAGGTTTGAAAGAGTGGCTTATGTCTCCCTTGATTATCAATCCTTTAGACAAATATACAAACCACCCCAAAACCATTGGAGCAATGAATGCTGCTGCTATCCTCAGTGCAGCCAGGCAAGGTCGGGGGCTTATTTTTCCCTCCAGCCTAAAGGCAAAACATTACATTGATAAAGAAAACAAATTATTATAATGTCTCCCATAGACATCGGTGGCAGAGGAAGATTTAAAAAATGAAGTGGCCTGTTTGCTCCTTGGTTTTCTCTCGTTATTCCACTGTCTAAATTTTTTTTTAAATTAGTATTCTGATTAAATAAAAATTCCTAGCACATAGTCTTAACACTGCTGATTTTAGATGTGAGTGCTGATACCTCAATATGTTAGGCCCATAAATGCAAATTGAAGCAATCACACAAACATGGGAGCTGTGTGAAAATAGAGTTGAAAGGTTTTTAATCCAAACAAACCCAGTCATTTGATTAAAGTTCTTGAGTAATTTGCCCTTTGTGATGTTTGGGGGAAATCTACTGATATACAGGATATAAATTCTCCTTCCTTTTGGGTACCATCTATTTCTGTACTTGTGATCTGGTGGAGATATTTCCAAGCTCCCTGTAGCCTTGCTGGCTGTACTCGAGCTCCCTTCAGTTTGGGAGCAGCAGAGTGCTGTGCCCAGCCTATTTTTGCTTGCTTCACAGCAGCCTCCCTCTAAGGGAGCTGCTGAGAACTTTCACTGCTGTTCTGGCACGCTTTCCTCAGCAAAGCAGTCAAAGCAGCTGCACTTCAGCTCCAAACTCCAAGTGAGAAGCAAAACACCCTCTGTGTGTGTAGAACACATAAGCTGCTCTTCTGTGTGTCTGCGTATCCCACAGACAATTCAAGCTGGAAGAGCATTCCTTCTGATCCCCATCCACTGGCTTTTGCTAAAGCCATATGTCTGAACTAACTGCTCTTGCAATTTCTGTCCTGACAATTTTGGATCTAACTCACCTCCCACAAGTTCCTGTTGATTAGCACGTCCTGCCAGGCCAAAACACTCAGCCAAATGAAGAAAACACAATAAATTCTTACAAATCATCATTCAGTGCAAGGTGTCTGTAGCTTTAACTGTATCTTGTGGTCATACACATTCACATATTACCAGAGAAAAATGTCACACAGAGCAATATGGTCCTGAATTGCTTTGAGCCTGGATATTAAGATTACATTTTTTTTTCCTTACAGCAAGTGCACCAAGAACCACAAGCTTATAATAAAGTTACTAAGTGTCGGAGGAGACCAGACTGATGAGGAATTCATCAAGTGGCAGAAATATTACAAGTGCTGGGTGGATGAGGACGCGGAGGTCCAGGAACGCAGGATACCTATGCAGCGACTGAATTGGGACCATGGGGGCTTCCGGATGGACACTTCCCCAGTTTAAATGTTATACCCTTAATATGGCTACCCTGGTTATTTTTCCCTTAGTTGTTCCTTATCCAAGTTTCTTCTTCCCACAAACCCCTACAATTTTCCCACCAATCTCATTCTCCTATTGGTCCTTTTGCCACTCCTCCCCTCTCTCCTTCCCTTCGTTTGCGTGTACCCAATGAAGTGCGTTACTCCTCCCTCTTTCTGCCCCTCTTCCCCACCCAAATTCTGGAAATTCCCGTGCTCCCCTCATAAGCCAGGGCGTGCCATTAAAACTTGCTTTTCCTCGTGGACTCCTGGTTGCTGTGGATTTATTCCATTTGGGGTGGTCACCGGGCCGGGGGAGGGAAGAGCCTACCTAAGCTTCTAAGGGGCCTGATCCTAGGGAGCTCCGCTTGCCACTTTCCTAGCCTTGCTCCTGGAAGCAGGAACCTCTCCACTGTATCAGTGGAAAATAACAATCCGCTGATAACTAAGCATTGCTTTCATAGGATGTAGATGCTGACACAAATCTATTATTTCTTTAGTCTGCTTATTTATGCAATTTTGGGTCATTTATGGAGACAGCTTCATTGATGCCATATACCTTACCTTTTAACTCTACTTGGATTAAGAACTTTTTTGTCTTACACAAACAAGATAACCAACAAAATAGTTCCCTGACTGGATTCAAGATGTAGGTGTTAATAAGAAGAAACAAGAGCTGGTTCCTTTCCAGTCTTAGGTCAAAGCAAGAGCTTTGTCCCACATTTCTGTGGATTTTTATCAACAGTAAAACCATGTTATGAATTTTTTTGCTGGTACGACTTCTTTTGTTGCCACAAATCTTCATGGAGCAGTAAGTAGCAGAGGAAGACTACTCTTACAGAGACAGCTGAATCACTTGCAACCTAAAAGATGCATTTTAATACTGCCAAATGCAACATCATACAACTGAGAACAGAGTCAGTCTACTAAACCTGCAGACAAATCTGCAAAGAAAATCCACAGGCTGAAAAAGCTTGTCTTGGAAAGCAGCAACTCAAGAAGATTTAAAGGTCACTGTTTAGGAAGTTTTGCAATTTTTGTGAGGAACGGTTTATTTGCCAAAAAATACACTTAACTGTAGTTGACAGAGGGAAAAATTTGTTAAGTAATTCAGGTGGAATTTGAAATATCATTCAGAGATGAAAATCAGATTTTTTTTTGTCTCCTTAGTATTACTTTTCTGTGGTTTAATTATAAAATATGTGTGTGTCATTTCTATGGTGATGTGCATACATTTGACAATATCTGAGTTCCACACGGAATGTATTTCAGGGTTCACAGTGACCATTCCACAAGCTGAGAGCTGAGGTCTGAAGCTCACTACCCTTTCTTCCATAAAAGACTCACTGAGAAATATCTGCTTTCTGAGGCACTTTGGAAATGAGACTCACAAGTTCTCACAGAACTTCTCCTGCTCCTCTGCAAGACATTTCACAATGTACATGGTTTGTTGTTTTTTTTTTCCCAGTGGCCTTAAATGATCTGTGTGTTCACCTCTGAGTTCCCTCATATCATCCTCATATGGCCCCAAAGAATCAGCTGAGTGCAAGATGCACTGTCAGTCTCTGCCCCTTAAAAAGGAGCACTGCTTCCTACCCACTTCCCAGCTCCAGCAACAGCCAGGAATTATTAGTGTTTGATGATCTTTTGTTTCAAGACCTCACTCTGTTGTACTTTGAAATTGAAATGCCTTTGCCTGCAAGGCCCCCAGAATCTGACAGCTGACTTCTTGAACTTTCCTAAACTGCAACAGCAAAGGAAGTAAATCTATCAGCTCTGCTTCTTACAGTAATAGCATTTGCTAGGGGAGGGATAAAGAAACAAAAAAAGAGCAAGAAGAACTGGCAATGTCTGCTGAAACTACCATCCTCACTTTTTTCTTTTATTATTCCTCCATTAGTTGAATTAAATCTTATCTATTTACAGACTCTATGGAACAGATCTGTTCAAGCACTGGTATATCTTTCTTGGATTCAGCAATTCCAGATGTCAGAAAGATTAGAGAAGGAAAGCACTTTAGCAGCTGAATTCCCATAGTCTTATCAATTCTGAAACCTTTTTTTTTTCAGATTAAAAAAACCCCAAAACCCTGGCTTTGTTCTGCTTTCTTTTCTTTGCAGCATCTCTACTCAGCCCAAGCTGTCCTAATCCACTCCCAAAGAGGAAGAGGAGGGGGAAGGAATAAGCTATAAAGGAAAAATAAATATTCTTAGAATTATAGGATCTTGATGCCATAAAGAGTTGTACTACTAGAGATCATTCCCTTCTCGGTTCAAAATTCATCTAGCCCTTCCCATTGGTGGCACAGAGTAAGAACACAAACACATCCTGAACAGTGTCCATCTCTCTTCTCATGACATGCGCTACTCCTCACTGAACCACAAAGCTACAAGCAGCTCTCTAGGAGTGGTATCTGTACTACCTGCAGATTAAAGGCAGCAGGATTTACAGAGGTCCTGATGACAAACAGGGATGTATTTCTGTGGCCACATACCATCTGAACAGCAGAACCTTCCCTTTTCCCCTTAAACTGAATTGTAGCATTGCATTCTCATATTAATGTCCCCTCAGAAAAGACTCTTCTTGTGTGCCAGGAACAATCAAACCTTCCTCCACCCAGCAAAATAGAGTAATAAGGAAATCACAATTTCTCAGCTGGAGAAAACATTCACTCGAGAGAGTGCCCAAGCCATGAGATTCTCTGGTGCCACAGACAGCAACAAATAAGAACACAGGCACTTCTTTTGGACTGGACTCGAAGCCCATCTATTTCCATAGGATGGCTCTTACAGCCCTCAGCACTAAATACTTTAGGAGAAGCAGCAAAATCTGTATTAGGCAGATAGCAGATAATCCTCCCTCAGTGTGGATCTCTTCTAAATTCTCAGTAGAACCAGAGAAAAACCCCTGAAGAGTGGAGTTTAAAATCCTCAGGGTTAAATAAAATGGTTTTCAAGAAGCTAATAGGCTGAAAATAAATAAAAAATATTTACCAAATAAAAAAATAGTTTCATTAAAAAATCAGATTGTCTTGGGGGGAGGGGAGGGATGAGGGAAAAGGAAAATACTTTTACCCTCTACGGATTCAGAAGATCCACTGCTGACTCTTTTATTGTACTGAGGGTAGGGTAGAAAAGATTACTGAAATTTGTTTCCTTTAGTGTTGGTGTGTGCTGCATTGCTATATGAAGTCTAAACATATCAAAGATGTTTGAATCACTAAAATCATGCTCCAAGCCACTAACAACTGTTGCATGTCAAGCACAGAAGCACAAGTAGCCAACTCATTCATAAGCAGAAACATTTTTTTCCTCACACATAGACACAATCAAAATCCAGCAAGACAGCTAATTGTAACCTAATCTTATCAATTCCATGTGCAAAACCAATTTTAGGTATGATTGGAAAATGTGCAGAAGGAATAACAACAGGGTATTTCAGGCACCCTGTGGGATTTAAAAACCAGATTCAATGGTATTAAATAAAGTACCAGGGCTACATTTGCTAAATCAAATAATATTGGACTAATAAGGACATCTGGAAACAGCTGCTATCAAATAACACTTAATTTGGGCTTCCTTCATGGCCACAAGGCATGGCTGAAACAAGGCACTGCTCTTTGCAGCAGTGATGCCAAGCACGGGGCACTTGAGGGGTACTTGGGAGAGTCAGTTGTGGGTGAAACTGGCACATGTATCTGAGCACTCTGTAACAGCTCTGATCCAAGGTCATCCCATTAGTTAATGAGAAGAGATACTTTTGCCTTTATTAGCATATTAAGAACCATATTCAACTATTACATTTGACTCACATTAGACTTGATAAACATACACTGGAAGTAAGAAAGAAAATATTGCATGAGCTTCCAAAATGAAAGGAAGGACATGAAATGAGGCACTGTATTCCTTGTGGATAGTGATTGATTTAAATCTAAGTGCCAAAGCCTTAGTTGGTACCAACAGCAACATCTCGGGGATTCAAGGCCTTAATATTTAGTCAGGCATGAAACTTTCTGAAAACTGGCAAAGTTTTTGTGGACCTTATTGGAATTTTAAGATCAATCAATAAGAGTGCTATGGATGAATTTATGGTATCTTAAATATATTTTAAAAGTCCTGCCTCAGCATACCATAAAGTTAGCATGATGACTCTGACCATTTCTCTTTCAGCAAATGGTACCTATGCCCATTTCAAGTCCAAGCAGCCAGGTCTCAATTAATAAAAGTGGCAGGATGACCCAACTGCCAGAAGGGAGCCAAGTGCTCACAGAGAGAGGGGAAATCAAACTCCCCATGACACCTCTCCCTTCATAGCAGAGCTGGGCAAGACACTGCTATTTACTGTTAGAATGATCCCTAAGAGGCTGAGCTGGGAGACATCTTTCAGTTAAATATTTTGCCCATGTTAGAAGCTTTATATCTTCTTTTCAAGCAGTTTAACCAAGGGAGGAAGTAGAAGAAACAAAACCAACTCAATCTTTGCTGTTTAAAGTTTCGAGCTTTCCCTTAAAAAGGAAAATTTGCACAATTCTACACAAAAAAAGTCTCTAGCTTATGATTTGAGTTAATTTCTCTGAGCACTTCACACACAGACAGGACAGACCTTCTTTGGAAGAATCTACAAGGGCAAGTGTAAGGAACATCAAGTAGATACTCAACAGAAAACTGAGTTTGTCAGGGTCATACCAACTAGAAGTGGTGTCAAAAGACTAGAAAAAAAGACAAAAAAATTTCCCAAGGACTGCTTCATTCTTTGACCATGCTTCCATTGGCAACTCCTCAATGACATTGTATTACTCAGCCTCTCCTTCTGCTCCATCTGCTCCAAAGCTTCTGAAGGCCTCAATACACAAATTACACCATGGCTACTTGCTCTATCTAGAGAATGGATCATTTGAGTGGTCTGGAATAGTTTCCTGAAATTCAGCTGTTGAGCTCTCTGCAGTAACACCCACCACAAGATCACTGTAATAGGATTTGCCTTCCTAATTATCACAGCAGTAACCTGGTTAGACTACTGTGGCCAGTTGGGCCATGTTACTGATGTCTGTAAAGATCTCTCCTTTTAAGTTATTTCCCATCTCAAACCCAGCTGTTAGGAGGTTTAACTGGTTCAACTGCATCAACATCAGGGTTTTCAAGCACTGCCAACCCACCAAGGAGCTACAGTTCATACCCAGTGGATGTAGTAAATACAGCTCTTCTTAGTCTAGAAGGTGGCAGAAGTCTGCCGTAGTCTTACAACAGCAAGATTAAAGTGAAGTTTTCTTTGCTGAGTTAGGGGACTATTCATCATTTCTACAAGCAAACACATGTACTCCCACACAGTGTATACAAATCAGTGAGTCAAAAATTGTGTCAGTAAAAGCAGGAGCCACTCTCACACTTGCAGCGTTTGCTGTGTTCAGAACTCTCAACAAACTGTGTTCTTGACAAAAATGATAGATGGCAGCTGCTTTTTAGGTATGTCTTTTAGCTCATCTTCTATGAAAGAAGTATCAGTACAGAAATACTTAGGTAGATGTCTGGACCTTGGTATTTTTCCCAATCCACCGTGGATTCAGTGAAGTTTTTTTAGATTTTGCCTATCTGTTCTCCTCTTATTTCACTAAAGTGTATAGCTCAGGGCATGGGATATTTTAAGGCACAATCCAGAGCAGAAGGTGGGATAGTGCTTTTTTGGATGGCAAAACTTAAGAGCAACGATAGCTTTCTTCTCTGTCCAGCAAAAATAATAATTTAATACCTGAATTATCTACAGCAATGCCAGCCCTCCTGAATCTACATGTATTAGAACATATCTGTCATGTTTTCTCTCTTTATCTTTCCCTTTCTATTTTTGCTCTTTTGTTGTCACTTCTGTATTTTTCCCCTCAAAAAAACAGCCAGAGATGAAAGTTATAGAAGATCGTACACTTATCCCTAGCAGTGGAAATCATTACACAAATTCATACAATAAAGGAAACTTACACTATGCATGTTAGAGGGGTCATTTTCCTCCTCAGATTATCTCAAACTCCACTTAACAGATTTACAATTCCTACACAGGCTGGACTCATAAATCTACCTGTCATCACATACTTGAAGAAATCCCCCTGTTACAGAGGGGTAAAACTGGGAACTGGACAAGCAGCTCTGTCCCAAAGCAAGGGAGCATTGGAAGGGTATTTGCTATAAATAAGCCAATCTTCTAAGGAAAAATTCCCTGTCTCCCATTAATGGCACAGACACAAGACCAAAGCTGACCTCTAAAATTCTTTTTAGAAGCAGTTGCCACCACCGAAAGGAAAAATGTGTGCTGACCCTGCCAACCTCACTTCACACCTATGGAAAAGCACAGGCCGGCTCCTCTCAGGAATTAGCTATTCCCACCAGGGACCAGCATTCCACTTGATGAGCACAGGACCAAGAATCAGATAACATAGCAAGATATCAGCCTGCTCAAAGACAGAAGGAACAGGGTAAGATGGGAAGAGGAAAGCTGAAGGAAATGCCATGTCAAGTGAAAGGTGCAGGAAGGAATCCCCTTAACTCTTCAAATGAGGCTGGAGACATGAACTCCACTGTGCAGCTCCAACCAGGGTCTGGGAGTGCTGAGCAGTGGATGTGGGGTAGAAGGTTGGTTTTCTTTAATTTTCTGTGTATGTGAGATTTGTTTGTTTGTTTTGCCTTTTTTTTTTTTTTAATTTGGAGACAGATTCAGGTCTTAAGATGAGAGCTATTGCTAAAACAAGCTTTACATGTTCAGTTTGGTTGGCAGGCTTACCACGGCCAAAAAGCTTTAATATTGAACACATCTCTCTCAATTCCAGCTGCTTTGGTGGAATTTCAAAAAATTCCAGTTATTTCAAGATTAATCATTGGACTATTAAACAAAGACTCAAGGACATGGGGTTTAATGCACAGATTAAAATGCACAGGTTTAAAGCTGAATGTGTAACAAGTATATTCCTCCCTCATCTCCTGTGTAAAAGGCTACTAACAATTCTGTGGAGCCTGTTTCTGAAGGCCTTTACAAAGGAAGTAGAATTACCATGACATAAAAATTAGCAGAACTCAACTGAGCTAATAATAGAGCTGGCTTTTATGCAATGGGATCTAAGAAGAAATGGATAAACTTTAAAAGCAACTAAATCTAAGATGAGTAATTTAGTATGCTTTGTTGTTCCTACATTGAATTTTATAATCTGAAATGTATCCCTTCTCCTCACAGAATAAAAAACTAGTGCCTGTTAAGAGCCTGAAATATCACAAGTTTCATTGCCCTGAAGTCCCAGGTTGCTCCTTGACAACTTCTGCATTAGTGCTCATAAGATTCTCTCCTTTTCTGCACAGAAAGAATCAGATCTCCAGGTAGGAGAGCAGACTTGTTTTGTCAGAGCATTAAACTCCCACAGATCACTTAATCCTGCCAGCAGTAACACTTGAGAGCATACAGAGAACTATTCTACATGTTATTTTTACATCATCTCTCCTAGCATCAAAACTGATTTTGTGCAGGGGTAAAAGAGTAAAAATCCACAGGCAGAAGGAGAAGTCAAGTGCTGCAACACACTAATAGCTCAAGTGCTACCTGAAGATAATTCAATTACCTTGAGTTTTGTCTTTACCTTGGTCAGAGTGGACATCGAGATTTATTTCAAAAATTCAACAGCTGCTTAAGTGATTAAAAGAAATAACAAAATAATCAAAAAGTGCAACCGTTGCTTCCCTGTTAGGAAAACAGATAATGGTCTTTCCCAAGATGACTTTCTCCCATATGCTGAGCCTTGCCAGATTCATAATTCCCTCTTTGTCAGGTACAGGAGAACATCTGCTCCCATTGCCCAACTCCAAGCCAGAGTCACAAGGCTGCAGCTCCTCTCCTGCAGCCTTCAGAGCCTGATTCACAGCACAAGCAGGTGCAGCTCCTACAGGCTTTGCTTGATGGCTTTCCCCTCGCCTGGAACTCGCCTTCCCCATTCTCCCTAGATACTTACATTAAAAGGCTCCAAAATCAACACATCTGAGGCAACAGAGTTTTAGATCAAATATATTTCCTGTTCTCAGCTTGGCTCAGTTATTTCAGTTTTGCCTGCCTGTATTGGTGTTCTGCTTGCAAGAATGTTCTGCACTTTGATGGCACAGTGGGCTCCACAGCACCGAAATAAAGGAGCGAGCAAAGGCGAGAGTTTTCCCTCTCCAGTCTCAGGGATCCTGCCAGTAGCCACTCACAGCAGCCTTTGCTGCAGCCTCATCCCAACACCACGGCAAAGAACAGAAGGAAGGCATTCTTATTAAGGCTTGCAACATGCAGCTTTCATTGACAAGATGTATTAATGAAGGAATTTAAGAGATTTAACAATTTTCATATCATGTGAGTTATCCCTGTTGTATACACTCAGTTGACCTTTGCAAAGAGATGCGCCGTAACTGTACAGCCCAGAGACACAGGCTGGATCAAACCTCAGCACAGTGCTGTTTAAGTAAAATGTAATGAGAAAAAAAAAGAGCCTCAAGCTAAACAGAGGAGCCTCCTATCATCTGAAAGAGGCACAATATTAGGAGCTAAACACAGTGAGGTAGACATCTTCTGGTTATGGTTTGTTTTAAATACAACAGAAAACAAACAAGAGCAAGAACAGCATCAAACAAGTCACAGGAAAAGAGGAAAAAATTAAGAAGAAATAATTTAACTTCTTTTCTGTGGAAAAACAGGCCAATATAAAAAAGACTTTTTGGTGAGGATTTACATGGTGAAATCCTGGGGGAGCAGTCTTTCATTTGGGCTTTGCAGCAAAGTACTGCAGTCTGGACAGTTCACTCCATTAGCAAGCTTTCCCCAAAACCAAGCAGCTTGCAAAGCTCTGAGCTTCTGTCTAGTTAAAAGGACTCATGATAAAGAAAATGAGGTGCCAGAGTTAAAAAAACAAAATGGGGCAGTTCAAGCATGAAAGGCTTGAAAAGACAAATATTGATACTACTGAGAAAAAAAAAATAACTTGGGATCGTATCAGCTGTTTTCCTGCCTCATAATCTGCCAGGTCAGTCCCTTTGTCCATACACTGGTGTTGGTAGCCTTGACTGTGCACAGAAGATGTGTTAACTTTAACTCTTTGCATGATACAGTGAACATTAACTTCATCAGGACATTCATCCCCGCAGATGTAGGAGTCTGCAAATAAAGACTGCAATTCAGAGTCCTGGAGTTCTGATTACTTCAATAAGCTATGTATTCAGTTTAGGAGTGCTGTAATTCTTTGTAGTATTGGGGCCCAACATTAAAATCTCTTCAGGAAAGAGACAATTCCTTTCTGTGTTTTTATATCAGAGCCCTGGTCTTTATTGCAGCTTTTATGAGCCACGATAATTTGAAATTCAGCTTCCCTAGATTGTAGAATGTTTTTTCCTATTTCATCTTTGCATTTCATTTCACATGCCCTGCACGATCTACAATGAGTGGGAAAGACCAAGTTTGCCAAAATAAAGGAAAACAAAAAAGCACCCTTGTCTGCAGCAGCTACCATTTCTGTCTGGATTGCCATTGATCCAGTGATATTTTTTCACATCCATCCCTCTAGATTTATTCTTGAAAAAGCGATAACCAGTCAGAAGAGTTATCACCTTGTCTCCTTGTGGAAATGCATTGCCACCTGAGCCACAACTCATACGGCAAATATCAAGGCCAGTAGTGGAATATCTATGAAACTAAGAGGTGAGAGCATTTCACCTAATGATGAAACAAAATCCACAACAAAATCCCATTACATGTTTCTTGCTGAGATAGGGGGTTTTTTCCCAATAATTTTTCTCCAAAAGCAATTGGAGTCCACATTGCTCACACCTGCATAAGGAAACAAATCAGACAAAACCTCCTCTTTCCTACTGGTGTTATTCATCCCCAGTTGCATTATGATCAACACTGCTCAGCAATCAGCAACGTGCTGTGTGTTGAACATTTGTTTTAAAAATGGAAATAGCTAAACCAAAATCAAAGGAAAGTGTTATGTCTTTGATGTAGTTCCATGCATTTGTTATGCTGCAAGGGCTAAGGCTGCCAGACCCAGCTGATGTCAATGGATTGGGGAAATCCTCTTTGAGACTTTGTGAAGGAACAATTAAATCCCTGTAGATATGGCCACAAATGCTTGAGTGATGCCACATTTTTTTCAAGCTGTTTAGTTGCCTGGTTTGTTCCTATTGTGTTTTTGGGAGAAGGCCTAAGGAAAATAACTGAGACCAGGATGCAGAGATGAGAAAAAGTGAGCTCTTCCAAGCTAGATGGTTAATTACTGTGTCAAACTGGGGGGTACCTGAGCAAGACAATTTCCTCATCACTCTTTCCTTGTGTGACCAAATAAAGCAACACCACATGCTGCCTGTGGAAAGGAATGTCACTATCTGATTACTAGAGACCCAGTTTGGGATATGACTTTAGACAAAGAACTAAGTCTTTAAACATACTAAACTTGTGATTATATCATAGCTGAGCAAAGACCTATAGAATATGACCCAAAATATCTGCCAGTTCACTTCTGTCACAGCACATGGGGACATTTTCCTGGGCAGAAGGAATTTCAAGCTTGGGAATCTGTAAACTGCTCAAAGGCAGAAAAGCTTCTGTCACACAGCATTATGAGGTGTAGAAAAAAAAACAAAGAAAAAAACCCAAGCAAAGCAACAAAAAATCCCAGCAAGCTGCGTAGGCTTTTCCAGGAAAAAATAAATAATAATTCACACAAGTGGCATAATTGTGTATAATATGGAACCACAGGAAATAACTACTTTACCATGTTCATCCATTCAGAAAGGAGAAAATGGAAGTCACTCAAGCTAATCCCTTTCAGACTTGTACAGTGCCTCCTGGTGCAGCAGCTCTGGGTTTGTGCTGCCAGCTGCGAGTGCTGCTAAAGCAGCTCCTTCAAAGCTGGGTTTAATTTGGACACATGGAGCCTGTGCACACCATTACAAATGAAAAATGCCCTCCCCACACAGAGCTGCATTCAGCAGCCAGAAAGCTCAAAATATTTTGCTTCCAGTGTGAGAATCACTTGTGTTCCCTCAGAAAGAAACACCATAGGGGTATGTAACATAATGAATGGTTTAGTTCAAGTTGATTAGGCTTCCCTGTTCATCCTGAAAAATAACACCAGAATAATGGGGAAACTTGAGCATATGAGCTACACAGCAAAACAGGAAGAAAAGTAAGAGTACATAAAAGCAAACATATATTGTGGAGCTTTTAAACCATTGATGACCCACAGAAATATTTTAAGGGGGTAATATATACAAATATTCTTTAATTTTTGAATTGATTTATTCAGACTTGGAGTAACAACAAGAGCGCCCAAGAATTCCACAGCAGAATTACATGTAATAAAATCACAGTGTTTGACAGCACAGGTTTTGGGATAGAGTAAGCAATTCTGAAAAATATTTGCATTATAACAACTGTTCTTGTGATGTCCACGGGAGTAGCAAGGAGGTAAGGCTCCCCCAGCAATGGAAGCAAGCTTAGGTGTAAAGTAAATAAAACCAGGACAGATGTGAAAACTCATTGGGGTTTAAATTCCTCTGGCTCTACACCACACATTGAAAACAACCTTTCCTTTCCCCACGCATGAAAAAGGGTCAGCCTTGAGCAGCCATGGAAAATCATCTCTCACCTAAAGCAGTGTTAGACACAAGGGGTGACAGACACCACCTGCTTTGGTACTTGACCCTCTGGACACTGGGCCATCCTATATTAGCAAGCAGGGTAAGAGAACAGGTTCTGGCCACTAAGAGGAAAAATCCTTGCCCTGGTGACATTTACCTGGAAAGCATCTCAGACCAACATCTGTCTTAAACTGCTGCTTAAAAATGTCTCAGACAAGCTGACCAGACAGACTTTGCTCAAACTATATTATAACATAATGGCAAAGTTCCCTCAAAATCAAACTTGACTGAATTTCCCTAAAGTACCTTATAGAAAAGAGGCAGACAATTTTAAAAAGTCCACAGCAGCTTGTTTTGATCTGACTGAAAGTACTTCTACTATTCATTTTCAAAAGACCTCGTACTGAGGGTAATGCACTGTAAACCTTAAAAGTCAAAACGAAAATGCTCAAATTCAATGAAATCCGCCAAAGGATTCTGGGGAGAGGTGGGAGGAGGATTGCAGGGGTAGAAGTGTGTTTTTCTGTTAGTTTGCTTTTGTTGAGTGGGTTCATTGTTTGGTTTGGGGGTTCTTTGTACAACTTCAGGGATTTTTTGCTCTGCTCCAACACAGAACTGAGCTGATTTTGAAGTGTAGAAATCTTTCATACACAGACCATCCTGTACCACAGAGCTCTCATGTTCAGCATCACATTACAGTGCTTCATAGTTTGGGATCTCACTGGAGTCCCCAGTGAATGGATTAAATGGATCCATTAAGTGGAGCTGGTTTTGGTGCTTCATAATCCTATCTAGATAATCAATACACACACACACTTCTGACACAGCTACTCCATTACAGAGTCTGCAAGTGCTTTTGCACCAGAGCAACGTTACCTACAAATATTTTACTCACTGAAGCATTCTGCAACTCAGGCATATGCTGTTAGGAGTGTGTTGATCCTGGCCCTCAGTCTACTGACAATCCTGCCAGTGGTTGTAGCTTTCTCCATGAGTTTCATACATTCAAAGCCAAAAACCACTGAGCAACACTGCCAGGAACTCAGTCAGTATCAGCTTGAAGGTCTAGATTGCCAAGGTGTTTTGTCTGGTTTTTAATGCAATTTTAAAAGGGAAATTTATTATCTAATATTTTTAAGCCAAGATTTTATTCTTTGAAATAGAATTATTGTGGAAGAAAATTGCATCTGTAAAAGAAATTAAAAAATGCTAATTTGAGTTTACATGGTAATATGATTTATAATAAAATTTTAAAAGTGCTCTTGACACAAGAGTGCTTGGCATACCATAACACTCACATGCTTTCTCAACAGTGATTAGCCTGGTCTGATAAAAACAGTTCCTTTACACACAGAAAGAATGAATTCAGGAAAACATCTAGGAAAAATAAAAACCTTTAGGTTACGCACCAACAGGAGAAGGAAGAAGGAAAAAAAATTACACCAGCTCTCAGATGGTTGAGAAACAATAATAGGATTGTTTTGCAGATTGTTTTCAACACTTCTAAGAGATGAGCATTTGGGCAATAGCTGTGTCAATTTTTTGAAAGAGTTAAGATGAACATTGCATAGATAATGCACCATCAAAATCCTGCAACATCAACATGGAAGAGAAGGTCAGCTTCCCTCTCTTAATTTTTTTTTCTTGTTGGGGTGGAGGGGGGGAGCCCCTTGAGAGGTTTAGCACATTTATCACTTTGAAGAGGATTTCACTTCTAATTTTCCAACTCTAGAGGTTCAGATTTTTAAAAGCTGAGTCTGTTCTTGCTTAGCCAGCTCATCTGCTACATATTTCAGATAGAAATTTGGACTTGGCTACAACTTCAAGCCCTTTAAATGGATTAATTACATTATGGACATAAACAAGCTTGAGTTCCTCATGGTTGTTCTAACACATTTTGCTTAGCAAGTTGCTGCCTGAGGACCACCTAGTTAGTTACCATGGATCACAAAAGTGATAAATGTCTGTCACCCTCAAATCTGAATTTAGGCAACAGTACCTTGAGTTAAAAGGATACTAAAGTTACAAGAGAATCACAACTCAGGTTGGAGGGGGCCCTCAAGATGTTATTACAATCCCATCTCCTGCTCAAAGCAGGGATAACTTCACTGTTGCATAAAATTTCTCAGCTTTGTTCCAGATAAATTTTGAATTTCTCTGAGGATGAAGATAATCTATAAGTGTAGTGCACAGTGGGGCGGTCCCGTGGCGTATTGGAGAGCACTCCAGTCTCCGACTCCCAAGGTCGCGAGTTCGAGTCTCAGTACGGACCGCTCAGGCAGTTCAATGCCTCCCTGCCATCCGATCCCATCAGATCTCGGATGCCAAGCAGGGTCAGCCCCGGTCAGTACCGGGGGCTGTGACAGTCCCAAGGACTTCACTGTCACTGTCCAAGCTTGCTCGGCCGTGGCAAATGAACCTTAGGACTTAAATGGTGGGGCCAGTTCTGTGCACGCTGAGCCTCACCTAAAAAATCCACTGTGCAGGCTCGGAGGGCACACGTGGGGTGAGCCCTTCCCAAATCTTCGTTCGCGAAGATTGGCCATTATTATTATTATTATTAGTGCATAGCCTAATAAAGCACAAAACTGTATATAAACAGTCAAGGAATTTTAATTAAAATTTATCGTTAGAAGGTCTTTTCAATGTAGTAGTTTTGACTAAAAGACTTGACACTACCCCATATTTTATTTTAGGTGTCTATATAGTGCTTTCAGTGATTAACAAAAGGTGAAAAGGGAAATTGTATCCTGTCTTGAGCTTCCAAAGCTGTGCACATCTCTAATAACCTTATTTTATCCAATTGTCTCTATTTAGCTTTTAAAATTAAAGATTTGCTACTATTGCCTATGTCAGAGGTATCTATTTTCTTTTTGCAACTAATCAACAACTGAGTAAACCTACTGGGAGTAGGTTTCTATTACTATTTCTTTTTAGAAAAATGTTTTGTAGACAAAGAATCATCAAACTTCTGCCATGCCATGAGTCTCTTTTCTAGAAAATGGAAGAACATCCTATTGAAGCTGCATAGAAATGATCCTATTATATGTGAACCGTTCAGAGCACAGTGGCTTCCTAACAATTAGAGCTTTATGTGTTTTGTTCACAGCTTATATAAAAATTCTCAATAGACTATTTGCCCTCTCCTTCTTCCACAGAAAGTTCGAAAAGACATCAGTAAAGATTCTTTATGACATCTAATTTATTCTCTTGGAATTACCTGCAATTCCTTAGTAAAAGAGACATTTTCAAATGAATTATCTCTCTGCCAATTACAACTCCCCTCATCATGTTCTGGCTCTGCAAGAGCACCAACATGACAACTTCTCTCAGGAAAAAAAGGCAACGAGTTTTCTTCTTATGGCAGCTTGATTTTGTTTCTAAATTCACAAGTCAGCCTTTGTAAACTGTACTCAGAATTCAGGTAGGAACAGTTTGTTTTACGGTCCTCTGTAACACACCTTTGAAGACCATGGAAACAGAGGGATGGTGGTGATCTCTCTCCCATAACACAGCTAATTACGTGATCATCTTGAACTCTTGGGAAGTCAATTATTGTAATTACTGCAACTATTGTTTTGTCATATTTCATTTAGAACAAAATGGTAGCATGAGAGAAAACTGCCAAATATGGTGCTCCAGACTTTCCCCACTCTATAAAATTGTGTTTGAAATGAAAGCCTCTGTCAGTCCCCCAGAGTGTCCACGAGCTCAGGAAGCACAGTCCCCTGTCTCAGTGCTCCCTGCTGATGGAAACCCCTGGGAAATGTAAGATGAAATAGAGGCAGAAAGGGCAACTTCAGTATTTCAAACACAAACCCCAGCAGTGCAGAGAACTGTCCAGCACTGTCCAGGAGGCAATGCCTGAGGACCCATTTAATTTTCCTCCCCAACTCCATCGTACCAAACAGAACAGCTACTCAGAGTCATCTTTCACTTCTGGTAGAAGCTCTGCACAAACAGGAGCTATTCAGCCATCACTGTGGGGAAACAGTGATCCCCAAAACGGAAAATTGCACTGGATAAAAACTTTTCCACCCTCAAGAGGTTTTCAGGACTTTCTTTGGCTTAAACCAGAAGCTGGAATAACGAAAACATTATAATACAAGGTTAACCTCAACTTCATCCTGATGGAACTATTTATCTGTCATACAAAGATAGGTATATTCTCTGTGGACGGCTTGCTTTAAGGGCACATACACAAGCTATTTTCTCACTACAGTGAGGATGTCTAAATAAATCTCTTACAGGCAAGTAATAGGAAATATTTCAGCTCCAGATGACTAAACTCAACTATTTCCCAACCTTCAGGAAAGCCAGTGAATGTCTAAAAGCATTATAACTTCTAAAAGAACAAAGAGAGAGACATTTACAAAACACAGTGGTAACAACCTCTGCATTAACCCTCCATTCTACCTTCCAACACAAACTCTTGCAATGCTCATTACCACACAATATGTGCCACACTCCATATTGCCATTCTGTGTTTTGCCTCCCTGAAACAGGCTACAGATGGTGACACAGGCAGTATTTTTCCCATGCTTTAAGATGCCATAAATATTTAAGCCTCTCTCCTGTAAGTGCCTGCCTCAGGAAAGGCTGAGCAGACCCTCCAAGGAGCAACAGTGACACAGAGAGGGAACTGTGGGCCCTGCCTGGGGACCCTCAGGCTGCATTTTGATTTCATCACAACTGTGGTCACTACAAATGTGCTGAGTCTGTGTACAAGGAGCCTGGCAAAAATCCTTTGGAAAACAGTTGCACAAAGCATACTTTATGCTCCATCAAGCCTTTTAAACACTAGTCCTTAGTCAAGTACAACATCAGATCCCAAGCAACTGTGTCAGACTGGCACACTCTCCACTAAGGCAGAGATTTGGATTGGCATCATTCACTCTCAGCATGCCAGGCCCCTGTTGCAGGAGTCAGTGCAAAGAGGGAGCAGGGCTAAACCTCTCCTTCTCCTCACATGAAGCAGGTCAGGTGTGTCAGACAGGAATGATAAGGCCATAGATGTCAGCAGGGCTTCAGTAATGGATGGCATTATCCAAAACTAATGGACATGATATTGTAAGGAATTACAGAGAAACATCAAAACTGATCATTTGTTTTGTGCTGGTTCAAGCAATTCAGGATTTCATGCTTAAGGTCTCAAAGGCAACATGCAATATTGAAAAAAAAAAGGCAAAACAGAAACAGATCCAACGCAAACTAACAAATATTATCTGTAACCTCCAAATGAGCTAGGCAGCATTACCACTTTTTCTAAGAAAACTCAGGAACTTAGTCTTCCTATTTTACTTCTTCCTGAAGACATTGGCAGTCACAGGGCAGTAGAAGTTTTGGTGGTGGTTTTGTCCTTTTCCATATCATTATTTTGAGATTAATTGTAACTTAACTGCTAAAAGGAGCATTTGAACAGACAAAGAACAATGCAGCACTTTTATACTGATATGCATGATAAAATAAGTAGTTTTCATTCCACGGAGTTAAATGTATTCCATGTTCTCACAATGCCTACATAATAGTTTTGGGACTGTGTGTCTGTTTCCCTTAGAAGAGAAAAGCAGAATGCACTCCACCATTTTTTCTCCTCCTGGATCTAATTATTCTCTAATTTAAATGCAAAGGCCAATCCAGGTTGCTCCTGAGACACTGTGGGACTCTATTAGGATCTTTTACATTAAGACTTTTTATGATAACGATTATATGATAAAGAGCATCTGGAGTCTAACACAATATTAACACTATTTCTTAAAGGTGTAACCCTGTTTTTTCCCCCAGTTTAACACTCAGCTTGGTTACACTTACACAGCCTAGCTTAAGGGAAGAGGAAACTTTCTTCCAAGCAGCCTGGAGCAGTTAGGACAGGATGAGAAAAACCTTCTGCAGGGACACCACTAGCTTTGCCACCCATTAGAGAGGAAGTTCTGCATCTTCAGACCCACTTAGAGAACTCTCTACTGCTCTGTTATCTTCTACATAGAAATGACCTGTTATTTTACTTATGTAATTTGAAAACTGATTTCATTAAAGTCTTGAAGACAGCCCCAAAGAGAATACTCTGGCACACACACTGTAACAGTGAGTTACACTGTAGCCCTTCAGAAAACCTCCTCACCCAGCAGGAGACAGTGCTGGGAATTGTGTCAGTTTGGACAATGCCCAGGGCAGAGCATTCCTTGTGTGAACCTTCCAGCTGTCCTGAGATCTGATGAACACTAAAAACCCCACACCTTCAGAAATTAAGGAGTCAGCCACAACATAGGAAAGGTGTTTTCATTAACCAGATTCCCCAGAGTTTATAACTTTAAAGATCACACTTTGTTGTTCACTAACAGAGTTTGGGCTTTCACTCTACTGTACCTTATCACAATTCAGTGGAAACAGATTTTGCTAGATTAAGAAAAATCTACATTTCTTATTTATTTGAAAAGCAGAAGAAACAAGTAGCATTATGATAATGTTACAATCTCCTTCTGCACACAACTAGATTACAGATGAAGAAATAAAACATTAAAAGGAGGGAATGAGAGGCAAAGCCAGGGATTTTCACCTCCAGTGTTTAAAGTCCCAAAGGTTCATTGATTTATCCACAATTTGCTTCTTCCTATAATTCTGTCATATATTGCAAGACACTGCACAGGTATGTACCTATCAATTAACAGAGATGAGCACTTATAAAATTAGATATTGAAAGATCCAACTTCAAAAACAGCTTGAAACACGGGTTTTGCTCTAGATATTTGAAAAGGGCTGACTCCAGTCCTTACTCTTTCTTTCAAGTATAGTACAAACCTTTTGTTTCTCTTTTTGATGAAATATTAAGCATATGTGTGAAAGAAAGTATCAGGAATAAGAAAATTATTTAAGATTTTTTTTCTAATCATTAGATTATACAACTCGAATAATTTTTTTATACTACCACAGTGCTGCAACTGCACTGTGTCTGTAAAGAAAGTAGCAGGCTAAAAGAACAACAAAGCCACTGTACATTTTCACATGTATTGAGCTGTTTGTTCTAATGGTTCATCTGTTGCCTTTTGCTTTAGCAATAAGCTAGAAATCTTCACACCTGTATGCTGTTATAAAAATATAAACTTAGCACAACTAGAAAAATTCTGCTAATAATGGAGTACAGTGTCCACATAGGAGAGCAAAGTGTTTTTCTGCATTGCTGGAGCTCTGAGATGAGCTCCAGAGCCCACAGGCTATATTACAAGAAGAAAGACACTTTCCAATCTGAGATATAGCTTCAATCTATAATTAATGTACACATAAATGCCTCATTATTTCTGCACAGACTTGCAGAAGACACTTTAACTGCACATTTTTAACTGAATAGGACCTATTAGCCAGCAAACTGAAGCACATTATCAAGAAACTTCTGTCCTCAGTGATCTTGAGCTGAAAAAGTTTACTGAAGCCACCCTGAACAAAGGAACCAAGCAGCTGAGTCCATGACAGAGTCAGTTGGCTCATAGTGCATTTTGGGATTCTGTCAGTGTAAGACTAACTCACATGATCTCAGACTCACGTTCCATGATTGTACCTGTTATGTTCAGTGAATGAAGCCAATAATACACATTTTGATTACTTTTCTAATGATGCTTTGGGAGGAAGCTTGTACACTTCCTGAGGAACTACATATAACTGAGGAGGAGCAAGACAAGCAATCTCTTAGGGATGCTTTCAAAGGGAAAGAGAGCTATCATATGGGACCAAAGACTATAAGAGATTACTAAAAGTATGTAAAATTCTATACTAAAGACTTGGTATAATTTGACTTGGATCAGCAGAATAAATTTGATCAATGCCTAGGTCTAAATTATTTACTCAGTTTAGAGTATTTCCATAGACTAAGGCAGTGATAGGAAACCTCAAAACCCTAAGCATCCTGACAATATCTGACCATCATTTAGATGCATCATTCTCTAGAGAAATTAAAGTAGCCTCAAGATGAACAAGAGTGCCCAAATTTATGTTACAGGTATTCTTTGCTTTCCAGAGTCAGAGCAGCCCATTAAATGTGACTGTATAAAACCAATATCCAAAGGTGCATTTCTTCTTAAACAATGAGGATGGAATGGTCCTCTGGAGAAGGAAAAAAAAACCAACTTTTTTTTTTAACCTTTCCACTCCAATTCTTCATGCCACTAGATGTCAAAATGAATATGAGAATCTTTCAGGAACCAGTTTTAACATATAACTAAATTGAAGTCTCAGGGTTTCAAGTTATCCAAGAGTCAGAATTATCAATTTTATTTTCAGTTAAATCCCTTTCTTGATAGGATTTCATGACACTGAAAATTTAGTTTCTTAAATGTGCCTTCTATGTGACTTGTTTGTTCACTATGATATTACATAAAACTTTTTCCTTTTTTAGAGGGATGACACAACAAAAGTAACTGTTCTATGATTTATATTGTGCTATTAGAAAAATGATCAGACTTTATAAAGAAAAAACAGCCCATTGTTCTCAATGTGTCCATTATAATCGAGCAGGTGATTAAGGATTTACTATTCCATTGCCACCTATAATTATAGGCAATCTGCTTCCCTGCATTGTCCAATAAGTGCTTGATACTATTTGACAGCATTCCTACCCTTAGGCAGTGCCAGGAGGTCAGTGGGACTAATGGAACATCTGAAACAAGCAAAACAGGTCTAGTTAATTTAACCAAGTGTTTCTTGACTTGGTATTTATTGTTGTTTTCATACTTACAGGACTGGGTAGTTTCATGAAACAAAAGGCACCTTATGTTTGTGTGTGATTTTTAGCTCCAGATTTTTGAGTGGAGGAAAAATGAAGCAGTCAGTATGTCAGATGTGTCATTCAGGTTTCAAAATTGCCAGTACAAAGCATTTGAATTCTTTATATCATATGGTGATACTCTCAGGAAGAAAATCTCTGAGAATTTTAGATATTCTTCTATTAGAAATGATTGTTAATTTAAACTGTCTTTTTCAACAGTATATCCTTGATGCATACAATAAACTGCAAGGTTTTCTATTTTAAGCATCAATTGCCAAAGTTTTTGAGAAAAAATTAAGGACATTTTTTCATGTCTTCACTTGAATCCTGCCTGCTCAGGGAAGAATCATAAAACCCTGGGAACCACTTCCCAAAGGAAAGAAGACTCAAAGAAATGGTGAACTACTCTGCACTGAGAAGTACAGCAGAACACAGAGCTGCTGGCAAGGGGCTCTCAGAGTCCAGTTTATCCTTCAGGCAATAGAGGGAAATCTGCCCCACAGTATGGACATGATTGACTGGGGCCTGTGGTCAGAATGATGACATCATCTGCCAGTCAAGGCAAGAGGCACTTAAGAGAAACCTTTCTCCAATTCCATGCCATTTACAGTGGGACTAGTGAAATGTTTAATCTTGCCAGAGCCAAGGCAATCTCCAGGTTCTGTCATTTCTGACAGTTTTGCAACCACATAAGGCACATGGGCAGAGTTCCAGGTCAGAAAGAGGCCACCATCAAGACCTACACTTCATGCCCAACTACATTAAGGGCCTAAATCTAAGTCCATGTTTCAGGAGTGATTGTACTACACTGAAGGTAGAGCCAAAAGGATTTCTTTGGTTCTTTTAGCAAGTTACTGGTTGATTTCACAGGATCAAATCTCAGAATTACAAGACAATCCATCTCTAGTTTTCCTGTCTCCACATCCCTTCACAGTCCACAGCCTTTGGAGAAAATGATGACAGAATCATAGAATCATTTAGGTTGGAAAGCCCCTTAGGGTCATCAAGCCCAACTGGTCCCCCAGCACTGACAAATCCAGCACAAGACCATGTGTCACACCTACACATCTTTTAAATCTCTCAGGGCTACTTGCAAAAATTTACTGTTTTGCCATCCAAGTGCAACACAGACTATTCCTTTCTCTTTCCAGCACCTTATTATATATTTGAACATTGTTCTTATGTACTCTTCAGACTTCATAGCCAGAAATAAAAGCAGCCCTTGCTTTCTCAAAAGTTTCCACAAATGCAATTCAGCATTCAGCTCAGCACACACAGCCTAATGAATAAATAAACAATAAAGACATTTGCCCAGCTATGCCCACCTTGTGATTCTGCAGAGAGATACTGCCCTCATACAGTTGGAGGGTGATGTTTTGTTGTGGTATCAGGCATGTATCTCATAATTATTGATACCAAACAAGATGCTAAAACCACTGGGTGCTATCTGGGGATGACTGTGATACCAAACGGTGCCCTTCACATCTTGACTCCACTGTGTCTTTCCTGTACCTTTGCTTGAACTTGGACAACACAACTGATAGGTCTTTTCTGCTCACCCACAGCAAGGGCTATAAGAAAGCCACGCTCCTCCTTCCCCTGCTTTTCCTGCTGCCTGCTCCTCAGGGCAGTGGCACATCTCTCCACCTCCAGGAGAGTGAGGGAGCAGAGTTGGGATACCTGGGAGCAGAGGGGAAGCTCTGATGCCTCTCAGGTCGCTGCACCAAAATCAGGAACGATTCACCAGCTTTGTTCATCATTACCTAAAATTGTCTTATGTTGCTTCTCTCTAAACAGCAAGAATTTCAAACCATTCATTGCTTCAAATATTCCCAGAGTTTAAAGAATTACTAAAAATGGCTGTAAGTGAGAGTTGGCACTGCTAGATTATTCAATCTTCAGTTTTGAAAAATATTCAAAGACAACCCTTATGATCCAAGTCAACACTTGTTTTATCTTTTCATATCTTGCATCTAAAAAATTTCATTTAAAATATTTGTTTTCCACTTCTCGAATTTATTTGATATTTTGCTTAAGATTTTATTTCAGTTTCACCTTCTATCAAGATAGACTTTAATACACAACCTGAGGTAAAATTTAATATGCACAATAAAATTTACCATACAGCTGAACAAAAAGTCACTGCACCAAAAATGGTCCAGTCCAGCAGTTTTCTAAATGATGTAGGAGAAAAATAATGGGGCAGAGTAGCAGAAGCCTGACCCTATTCCCATAAGACTGTAAGATTTATCACCTACATAAGCAGAATGCTACAGAAAAGAGATCTATTGACCACAGCAATAACTCACAGCCCAGTAAAGCTCGCTGAGATGCTAGTCTGGTATTTGCTGATAGTACCTTTATTATGTGGCACTCAGAATTGTTTTAAATAGCTTTGCTCAACAAGTTACTGTTTTTAATATTATGCACCACCTACTCTCTTTTAGAGCAGCCACTTATTTACAGTGCTGATATTCAGGAGAGGGGGGAGTTGCAGGGAAGGATTTATAGGAGTGGGGATTTACTGTTTGAATTAAAAACTGTGTTGTCGCAATTGTGGATTTCAGGAGAGGGGGAGCTACAGGCACATGCTATCCTGGTATAACAGAAATATTACTCAAACAGAAATATGTTTGCATAATACCTTCTATTTGAATAGAATATTTACTGGGGAAATGAAAAATAATATAAAAAAAAAGTCAGAAAACTGCTATCACTTGCAGTGCATGGACTGAATTTTTGCTGTTTGGGGTAGAAAGAGAGATGCCCAGCTGGCTTTGTTCAGCAGAGCATTTCTTCAAGGGCTGGCAGTGCAAGGGTGCAGGGCCCTTAAGTTATCATGCAATAGTGCAAGATGACACAGAGTGCACTGTCACAGGAGGAGTTGGTGCCAGAGCCCCGAGTGCAACTCTCTGATGGGAGCTCTGCTGCCTGTGCTCTGGGCCAGCGCTGCCAGGGCTCCTCAGAGGGCTGTGAAAAGAGCTGTGAGGAGCTGGAACTGGCTGTGTTCACTTCAGAGCTGCCTTTAACTCAGGCCATCCATCCCTAACCTCTGCCTGAGCTCCACAGCAGCCGTGCTGGGACTGGGGTGTTCCCCACTGAGCTGGACTATGACTGTGGCTTGGCACCCTGCCTTGAGCCCTCACCCTGCTCTAGAACTATCCAAGACAAAGGTGATTTTCCTCCATCAATCTTTATCTCCAGTGTAGCTATTCCAGTCCAGCAATGGAGTAAAACTGACGCAATGGACCAAAGAAACAGCCTTAGCCCCTATTCCCCTCTCCATCTCCACAGGCCCAGCAGCAGACGTGCTTCCTGTACTGTCTCAGGATTTAAAAGAAAATGTAATGGCTTTTGCAGGTCCTAAGTAATTACAAGTTGCAGCAAAACATCTATTTATGATTCTTTAAAAGTTATTTCAATTGTTTGTTAAGGGGACTAGGGCAAATAACAAATACTACCAAATTGTGAGAGACCAGAAGGTTCATCCAAAAGGATTCTTGGATTTAGCCATGTAAAAACATGCTCTAAACAAACCACAAATGAGAATGTGCTCGAAACAAAGACAAATAAAGTGACAGAAGTGTCAGCAGTTCAGTGGCAGCTGAGTCACAGATCTATCACTGGGCTGGTGCTCTGCTCTCCCAGACAGTATCAGATGGCACTTTCCAGATAATATTAGGAGAGAGAGAGAGAGAGGATCCTTGAATGGAAGTGCTTTGAGGTGCAGCAAAATACACAGGCACACACATACAGTACGAGGTTTTCACAAACTTATAACACTACTTAATTATATCTACTGGATACATCCAACCCCAAACCAGTCCTCCCCTAGAACCATCTTCGGGCCCTTTGGAGCTTCTCCAAGGGTTTCAGGCCTTCTATCCTGCTTTCACTACAATATCTCTCCCAGGTGCACATGTCTCAGACAAAATGCCCTTGCTAAAATCTTTTTCCTTGAAAAGGACGTTAAACCAAATTTCAAGAATGTGGCACAAACCATGAGAAAGAGGTTTTAGTAGCTGTCAACTGCTACCTGAATTGTGAGAAACTATGCAGTTATATTAAAATCTACAAATAGATTAAAAAGATCTGAAGGTATCACAAATATTGTTACTTTGGGGCCAGGTGGCAGCTGGTGCCTTCCAGTGCCCCAGAGCAGGAGGTGAGATCATCCCAGTGTTACCTGTAGAGAAGGGCTTAGAGCTGTAAGAGATTCCTGATGTACACACAGCGAGAAAAGGAATTCAAGTGGTTTCCACACTTCTCTCTGACAAACAACAGCTTCTCTCTGAATTTCCTTGGCCACCAGCAATCTCACAAACTACCTTAAAAAGTTTGGTAAATTCATGCCTGAAAATATAAATCCATGTGGCAAAATGTGTTCATGGAAATACTTCCCAGAACACAGTGAGGACACAGGCTCAATATATGTATTTATTAATGCACCACCAGCCTTTAGGGGTCTTCTCTTTGTATTTTCTCCTCTAACCCAGCACTTTTTGACAGGAATCCTTTAAATTTACAGGTGGAATGTGTACAAAAGTCTAGAATTATTATGCTTTTCCACCTGAAGCTCTACTTTCCCCATTCCTTTGAAACAAAGAAAAGCACAGAGACAGTATGAAATAGGAAAAGCTCCTCTCTGACTATCAAAGGTAGGGCTACTTTTAAATTAAGAACAAAAACATTTTCATTTCTAGAGTGGCCTGATTGTGAATTCTCCCCCAAAATTGTGTACAGTTACGTTTACCATAGAAGAGTGATCCTCATCAAGAAACAAACCCCAGTTCTACTCTCTGAACCTCTAAAGATCCACTTGACAACACAAGTCATGTGTGGAAAGATCGATGCTTAAAAAAGGGAGATGTGCAGCTGAGTAATGGCCCAGTTCTACTTTGGCCTATAACAAGGTTTGAGACCAAAATTTCTTTCAGCACAGAGGTTCATATTTCACACCAAAAAAAAAAAAGAACCCAAACAAATCCAAAACTAAACAAACCCCCCAAACCAGCAACCGATCTTTGTTCATAGAAATGTAATTGCCTCAGGTAAAATCAAGTTACGTAATTAGAACAACAAAGAAAAATTCTAGCACACAGGGTCCATCTGTTGCCATGTGCATAAATTCTCTCTGACTTGCCAAAGTAATTTATCCGCCCAGAACACACATCCAAGCCGGCCAATATCTAGTAGTGAGCAGAAAGGAAATTTAAAGAAAGGCACATCATTTATCACTACAGACAGCTCAGCAATATTGTGAACAGGGAGCACAATTTCAGTGGAGGGGGAAGAGGGAGTGGGAGAATGAAGATTGGAAATGCTTGCTGAGCTCAGAGCCTGCTGTAACAGCCGCCTGACATCAGGATCTCAAGGGCTACTTCCTCTGAGAAAAGAGCACAGAAAGCCGTGTCTTAACCATTCAACCCTGTCCCAGCACATATTGTAATTCAATGAATTGCTATTTTGTGATGGGAAAAACTTGCTGTCGGGAAATTTTCGACTGCCCTTGCATAACTTGCAGTAGAATTTAATGTGAAGAATAAACAAAGTCACCACTCTATGGCAGTCTTACGTTAAGCCTGAAACCTTCTAGAATTAACTGTTACAAAAAGCCCACTTTCATATGCTGCATGTAAAATCCTGCTTCTTCCATTCCTCGCTTACAGGAGTTCTTGATGTGGGGTTCAGTGCAGTTATTCAGTACAAAAACCTCTCTGTTGAATTTTTCAGCACACCATTCAGCTTTTGAGGCTACAAGATGCCAGGGCAAGGCAAGGGTACACTACTAGGGAAAATTCCACTATTTGATTCACCCCATGGTGATCAACGAATCAGGTTTACATTAGAGAGTATACTGACACATGGGTGCAAACTTTGTCCTACAGAACCTCATTGTACTTTAAAATTACAGAAGATTTTCGCTTCTGGCATCACAAAACCAGCCCTAAATCCATGAACAGGCAGTAAACAGTGTCTTTGAGAGGTTTCAGGCTCCCCAGAGCTTATCCACAAGACAGCGTTCTGTTGTTCTTGATGATGCATCAACGGTGATGCCCAGTGAGATACTTGGAGGCAAGGAGGACGCAAGGCACCTCCAGGTAGGAGAGATAATAGGAGCTGTGGGGAGTAAATTTTACTGGAGGCAGATTTTAAACAAGTAGTTTGGGAGATGTCTGTATTTTCAGGAGCTATTTCAACCGAAGTGCCTCCAGCACAGTCCTGGATGAAAGCACAGTTGCAAGCTGCCGAACGTGAGCCCCGGTGAGTCTGTTCCTACCACACTTTACAAGTCTGATTCAACTTTGTAAGTGAGTACAGGCCCTTTTGGAGATGCTCTGGCAGAAGCAGCCCTTCTGTCTGCAATGAAACACTTTCACCTTTCCTGGCTGTGGACTAGAGAAGAAGAATCAGCAATCATTTAACTGTGTACACAGTCAGGGATACAATAAAAAATATTCTATTCTCCTTCAGCACATGTGCCAAAAGAGTGTGTTTTCATTTGTGGGAGATCCTTGATTTTCCTGTTTCAGAGACGCAGCAATGACACAGTAGTTTCTCTGCCATGGAGCTAAGTTCATAAAAAATCAGCCAGCTGAACAAGAAAAACTAGATGGAAATACACGTCTGCTTTTTAGTCATGATGGAAAACTTATACAACTCTACTGTAAATATTTTAACCATCATGAGATCCTGAAACCTAAAATACCACTCTCAAAAAGAGAGAACAAATCACAGAGCAGGAAAAAAAAAAGAAACAGATGAAAGAAAATCTGAACTCAGAAACATCCCAGTAGAGGAACAATCAAGGACATTCTCCTAATGAAACATTTCAATGAAAGGTAAAATAAAAGGGTAAAGGCTAAGCGTGGTCCTTACTGTTCATGAACAAAGACTTATATCTGCCGTTGCTGAAGGACGAAAGATGAGATCCAGTCTCTATTCTTGATATGCCAGAACCACCACATGAGCCAAGGTGACATTCCTCTCCTAAGTGTCATCAACCAGCAGCCAGCAAAATGGAATGCTTCTAGACAGCTCTGGTCAAACAGCCTGATGAATCCTGACCAGTTTTCTGACTAGTTCAAGGAATTCCACTCTTTAGATCAGAAAGGTGTATTTCCACCGGGAATGTCGTACCCTTACCAAAGGCTTTTCATGGAAGCACATTTGACCAGAGAGAGCTGAGTCAATCTGATTTAAAAAAAAAAAAACCCCAAACAACTCCAAACTGGAAAGGACAGCATAAAAACCAAAACACAATAAAAAATATAAACCAAGAAATAACAACAAAACACTTCCCTTCCCCAGAAAAAAAAAAAAAAACAACCAAAAAAACCCATAAAATAAATCACAACCAAAGGGGAAAAAAAAAACACAAATCCAAACTCAAATTGAAAAAAGAACTCATAATTCCTTTTATCACACCTTGATTCCTTTTCCAATAGGATGTTCACAAAGCTGGCTAATCCAGATTGTGCATCATTTAATCAAATGTCAAGAAAAAAAATAAGGTCTGAACACTGCTATGGCAAACAACAAAACTGTTCCCAGCTCCAAGGTCTGAAGTTTAATGTGATGGAGGCAGAAATGGCCTATTTAAAAAAAAA